>JAHZTW010000004.1:4298077-4317651 GCA_020283515.1 Alliaria petiolata
GATATCATTCCTCGATATTACCTTTCCTGGTCATCTTCGGGGGACTTCTTCTTTGTTGGAGATCGGTTTCGGCTTTCTGGCTCCTTTGTTGCGTTCCTTGTGTTTCACCTTTGGTGTTGTTGGCCGGATTTATGCTTTGTTGTTTGGCCTTCTTTTGCTTTTTCTTGGAATTGCCTTTTTCTTCTTTTGGTTTCGAGCTTCAATTGTTGCCGCCATCTCTTTTATTCGTGTCCCCGTCTGACTCCTTGGTTTCCTTTCTTTTCCTTCTGTCAACGCATGATCAAGTTGGAATATAACCCTTTTTCCTAGTCTACTCAGCAATATCGGCCTCCGATTTCGGTGTTAAACCGTTTCAGTAACCAAACCACTTAACCTAGTGTTGACCCGAGATGTGAGACAACGTCTACATGGAAATCTAACCTTGTCGATCTAAACCCAACACTTTTTGCCTAAGAAGATTCGAAAATGGTGCAAAGGCCTCACATGCTCTCACAAAAGTGTTTATTTGTTTTAAAACAATGGTTTCGGTTTAGGGTGGGGTCTGGTACTTGGACTAGCGAGAGGGTGGTAAAAAGGGAAAAGAAAGTCCAAGTGAAATCCATGAGCTATTTGACAGATACGAACGAGATAATTAGATTTTCAAATTAACGGTTCAAGTTTATTAGGGAAATGGTTCAAATCGCAATGCATCAAGTCAAAACTGAATTTCACAGGACAAATTCCAAACGTGGTGCTGCCTTAAGCTCAGTCTAATTCGAAATGCATCAGACAAAAAAGAACTAAGACATTGAGTTCATGACTTAAAAATGGTTATTTACAAGGATTCGTAATACCTAACACCTTATGTAAATGCTTATGAATCCTATATGAATGCATCTAGACTCAATCCTAACATGGAAATGCAACTACATTAATTCTTTTTCTGGGATAAATTTTCAAAAAAAAATCAATTTTTTTGTGTTTTTCTATGCAATTTTATGAATGCATGATGTCTAATCTATTTGAATGGATGTACTACATACTCCCCCAAACTTAAATCACACAGTCTCTGTGTGATAGAAGAAAGGAAGAATATGGTCTTATGATTATGCAAAAATTCAAGCAAAATGAAAAATAATAGAAAAATGCTTATGTCCAAAGGTTTGGAGTGATACCTTACTGCTCAGTGTGATGTGAGGACGTGGTGTCCTCACTGGTGGAGAAGGATGGGTTGTCTGATTCCGGTATCGGGGATTGGCTCGCACGTCTCTTCCTTGATATGCTATCCTCTTGGCAGGAATGCCTTCCTGGATCATTCAGCTCGCGCTCTCTTAGTTCGAACGAGAAGGAATGCCTCCTTTGAAGCATTTGTCTGTCTGCTTCATCGGACTCCTCGTCTTCATTTCCTTCGGCTTCCTCCGGAGACATATCGGCTTCATACCGTGGCGATGGTGTCGATCCCTTCAGTTTTGAGGTGAGCGACTTGATTTGCCCCTTCAGGCCTTTCACGTGACCCTTGATTCCCTTCACCGTGGAGACTAGCTTTCTGATCGAGCGGTCTTGCCACTTGCAGTACCGCTAGAGCACATTGATCCTATCGTGCGCCGCCTTGAGAGTTCGGTGTGGTCCACTGGTGATTGGATCAAATTGGTAGCGATCCGCCCCATAGATAGTAAATCCAAACTCGTCAGTAGGGTCATCATAGGCGTCTTCATCCTCATCTTCTTCTTCAGCAGCTGCATCGACTTCTTCCCGATATTCTTCCTCGTAACCCTCATCGAAGTCAGCTCTATATGGGAAGAGATGCTCATCTTGGGGGTCGAAATCCAAATTCCTTGGCTCCCTTATCGCGGTCAGCCACGAGTTTGGTAGGAACAGTACTGCAGCTTGTCCTGATGCTCTGGTGAACTGATATCGGTGTCCATGCCGATATGGCTTCCCGAGAAACTGGCACTTCTTTAGATATGCAATGTCTATCCACCGGATTCCGTGAGTTGGCTCCTCGAGATCAATGCCAGCCCCTTTCAAGATAGCAGACACAACTCCTCCACAACCTATCTGAGGCCTGTCGCTTGACGTGGATATCATCCATGATTTGTAGTGGAGAAGCTCCTTCATCAATAACGTGATCAACCCGGTGCTCCTTCTGCTTCCCCTCAATTCAAACTCAGTCCGCGTCTCTTGAATGATTTCCACCAGGCCGTCGTCCATTATCTCCAGTTCCTTTGTCAGGACAGCTCCGCATTCCTTCCTTGCAAAGAAAGTATGTGCAATATCTCTTTGCACATACCTCAAGGCTGGGTGCCTTATCCTGATGCTCTTGTTCACTCTTGGCTTGTACGTCCCTACCCCAATGTGCATCCACAGTGCCTCTAGCTCCTCCCTTTCTATATTCAGGGACATTTCGCGCATATCGCCTTGGCTGAACCCGAATATCGACTCTAGCTCCCGAAATGTCATTCGGTGAGTATCGTTTCCATACTTGAAACGAATGTGCCCATCTCCGACTTCCTCCTGAGTGATCTCTCCAAACGCGTAGAATGTTACTTCTAGTGTTGCAAGGAACTGGAAGGTCGCTTCGTCATGGGACGCATAAGCGTTTTCCATGAATTTCTTCAGGCCCATTGCGTTGAAGAGGATCTGGCAGTCCTCGTAGATGCCTAGCTCGGCCATTGTTTCCTCGTGGGGATAGCGCGTGGCCTTGAACTCCATTCGCCTGAATGCTGCACGCATTTCGGCCAGGGTATGTCGGGATCCTGTACTTCTTCTTCCCGATGCACGTGTGGGTGAACGTACAATCGCCGCTCGGCTGGATTCTCCAACTGGTCTCTTTCCTTCTCTCTTTTCCGGTTGGTATTCCCTTGATCTCCCCAGAACTGCTCCGCTTCTTGTTGCTCCTACCATTGTACCTATCAATCAAAAACACTAGGAAGTGTGTAAGTATAAGGAAAAGCTCTAAGGACAGAGACTGTCTTGCATGTATGTTTAAACCCTAGGCAACTCTATTCATGACTAAAGAGACCCAAGCAAACAAATTTGAGTATTAGCAGATCGGAGAAAAGTCTAAATCGTGAAGAATAAATAGTGTTGTTCTTCACAAATCCAGATTTTAGACAAGCTTGCGTTTAAACAAAAAGGTGAAAAAGGGTCTTCTAGAATCTCGACACTTCAAAAGAGATTAGCCATGAAGCTATTCTCACAAATAGATGTGCTGAAATTCAGAAAAAACCAAAATAAAAAACCTAAGCTTTTACGCGAAATCTGCCTACCAAAACGATTCTCCATCTACTCTCAATCCTTAATGCAGAGAATCTGAAAAATCCTAAGAGATTATCAATCGTATCGTTATGTACTAGCATTTTACCTTAGATCGATATGCGAAAAATCCTCGGATGAATGCTCAAACTCGACTTTGCGAAATAAAAACTCAAAAGCAATTTTCTAGGATTGAGAGTGATGGGGAATGAAAACGAGAGAGGCGAGGGTTTTTATAAATAAAAAGGAGACAATGGGAAAAGAAGGGTTGACTAGAGTTTCTTGGTTTGGGGAATAATTGTCGGTTAACCCCAACCAAGTATTCTTGCCTTATCCGAAAAATGGGCCATAATTTGAGCGCTTTTTTCGGATTGGCTAGGCCTAGCCACCCTTTTACCTGGACGGACATATCGGGTTGACTCCGATATGATGTGATTAATGTTACGGATGTCGGCTTGTTCCCGATATTTGACCATCGTGATGGTTGTCTAGCTTGGGCTTCGTCCCATATCGGCTTCACGCCGTTGTGCCTGTCCGACGAAGAATACCTAGGGAGAATATCGTGGTGTTAACCCGATATTACATCACGTTATTGAGCCAGACAGCTTCTCTTTTGGTTTTAGCTCCTCATATGTGTAAGTCTCCTCACCTTATCCTTCATGGGATCCTGAAATCATTAAACTTAACTAGGAAAAGCATTAATATGTACATGGATAAGCTTGGGGTGCCTCCCGAGAGCGCTTTGTTTTGAATCACTTAGCTTGACTTTTCTTGGTCATCTTTTAGTGCGAATGGGGGAAATGAACACCCCTCGATCCTGTGGGAGGATCCTTACTTTCCTTGATCATTTTGATGAAATCAGCCAGAGACACATTGGAAGTTCCCTCCTTGCTTGCCTTAGAACCCTTTTGATTGGTCAAATTGGTGTCTTTTATCACCTTAAGGTAAGCAAAGGGTCTAACTTTTCCCTTGCATCTCAGCTTGTATCTCATTTCACCACCATCAGAGAGAACAGGTTTGAGAATCATACCTTCCAGAAGATCTCCGAGAGTCGGCCCTTTCACATAGGACTCCTTGCAAGTGATCACCTCTTTTGTTTCTTCTTGGTTTCTCCTGGATGCCCTTCGAATATTGCATTGAGACAGACCCCATCAAAGCTAGCTCCATCGTAGCATATTTCCAAGGATGGATCTTTGGTCTTCTCAACTGTCTTCTTGAGCACAAGGGAATATGCGTGTTCCTTCTCATAGATTTTCTTCCCTTTGGTTGTCAAAGTGCATTACCAAGCTTCCAGTTAGTCTCAGCTCTACCTTGCCGCTTTTGCAATCAAACATGCAACCGACAGAGGCTAGGAAAGGTCTTCCCAATATGAGAGTTTCCTTGACATCTTGGTCCATTTCTATCACCAGGAAGTCGCTTGGCAGTAGCATGTTCCCAATCATGAGGGGTAGGTCCAGCAGCTTCCCAACAGTTTTCCTTTCACTTCCATCGGCCAGTGATAACGATTTCTTGCTGTCGGTATAGGTGTCATACCCGAGACGCTTAGCCGTGGCGAGACTCATCACGGTGATGCTTGCTTCGAGGTCACACAGACAGTTTTCAAAGGTAATTCCTCCGAGTGTGCATGGTAGAGTGAATGATCCTGGATCTTCGAGCTTCTTGACTACTAAGGTTTCCTCCTTAGGTTTCTCCTCACGAGCTGCTGCATTCCTTCCTATTGTTGCCATTGCATCAGCATAGAGCTTATCCTTCAAAGCTACTAGAAAATCTGGAATAGGCTTGGTTTCGTCAGTATTGTTGAAGAGATCTTCAACTTTCTTCAATGTTTCAATTAGTTCGGCCTCTTGTTCCTCTATGAGACGTTTCTTATGCTTATGGGGGTATGGCATTGGTGGTTTATAGACTCGCAAGAATGGTGCTTTTGGGGGATCAGTGGGTTCTTTTTCCTCAGAGCCTTCCGAATTTTTCAAAATCCCTCCCCTTCTTAGAATGTCGATGTCCGCATCGACGTGAGCCCGTTTTGTAGAAATGATATCAGGAAGATCCCGTTTTTCCTCGTCAAAAGTGGTGATCATTTGGCAATACTCCTTTGGATTCATGACGGATTTTCCAGGAAGGTTGCTTGCTTGGCTTGTAGACGCAATGCCTTTGTTCTTTTCAAATGTCTTGACACGTGCGGTCAAGTCTTCAATCTTCCCAGATAGTTCCGTGTGGACACCATCAATCTTGTTATGCACTTGAGAAAAACGTTTGTGCATATCCGCCTGGATATGTGTTTGACCTTGTAGAAGTTGCTTCAGAGTTCCTTCCATGTTAAATCCAGCATGAGCATTTGGGTTTCCTTGTTGTTGTTGTGAGAAGCCAGGAGGTGCACCGGCTTGATGTCGTGGCGGATAGCCGTTATGGTTCTGAAACCGCAGTACAAAGCCTTGTTGATTCGTGTAGGTCACGAATTGTTTTGCTCCTCCTCCTTGTTGTTGAGGGTAGGTCTGGTCCTGAGGATTTGCGACGTTCGTGCTTCTGTAGGAAAGGTTGTTGTTCGGTTTCCAGTTGTTATACCCTCCTTGAGCGTTGATGTAGTTGACATCTTCATACTGAATGTCCTCCCCTTCTTGGACTTGAGTGAGTTCTTCCACGAAATGGACCTCCTTTTGAGTTTGGACAAGTAGTAACTTGTCAAGCTTCTCATTGAGTTCTTTGATCATCTTCCGGCTTCCTTCCACTTCTTCTTTGGAACCACGGTTGGATCTGTCGTAGTCTTTGTGGTACGAATAGTCACTCTGAGCTAAGTTTTCAACTAACTCAAGACCGTCTTCAACGTCTTTAGCTAGGAAATTCCATTGCTAGCCGTATCGAGCAGCATCTGAATCTTGGGAATGACACCCCGATATAGTGTACTGAGGAGTGATTCTTGGTTGAATCCATGGTGAGGGCACTGAGTGGTGTAGCCTTTGAATCTCTCCCATGCTTCACCAAAAGTCTCGTTGGATTTTTGAGTGAAACCGCTGATTTCGTTCCGCAATCGGGCTGTCCTCGATGTGGAAAAGAACTTCGTCAGGAATGCCTTTTTGCAGTCTGCCCACGAGGTAATGGATCCGTGTGGCAGTGTCTTTTCCCATGCGTGTGCTTTGTCTCCTAGTGAGAAGGGAAACAAACGCAGCTTGAATCCATCTTCGCTTACTCCATTGATTTTGGTCATGGCGCACACACGATCGAACTGGTCGAGATTGTCAAGTGGGTCTTCCAAGGGCAGACCGAAGAACCGGTTATTCTGAAACATGGAGATGAGACCATGTTTAATCTCGAAGTTGTTGTTCTACACTGGTGGTGGCTGGATTCCGTGTCGGCTTGCAGTCGATATCGGTGCATCTCCGGCACCGATTTGTCTCACGGCTCTTGGAGCGGCTGCAACACCAGGCTGTCCTCGAACGCCTTGTGGACCTTGTGGCCCCTGGTTGCCTTGTTGTCCTTGTGCACCAGTTGCGCCCGCATCTCCTTGAGCACCTTGTAGGTTTTCCATCGTCACACGGTTAACCGTTTCGGCCTGTTCCCGATTTCGTCTAGCTGATCTTTCGAGAAGGTGGATATCGTTTATTGGGGGAACAAGGTTCGTTGTACCGTGTGAACGTAAGTTCATATACCTGTCAAGACAGAGATATGCGAGTGAAAGTGTTAAATGACTGAAAAATATAAACTTGTCCTTATAACGACCTAATACCGAAATGACTAAACTATCTCCCAAATCGGCAACGGCGCCAATTGACAAATAAGGTTTTTAGCCTTTTTAGCAATGTCCCAACAGCTATCAACCGTTGTAGTATAGTGTATGAGGTATCAAACCATTTTGGGAGCGTTAGTAAACATAACGGTCATATCGGTGTCGTAAGTCAAGCTCAAATCGGGTAAAGATTAAGACTTTACTATTAAAATCGACTAAATGATTGATCTTGTGTCACTCAAGACCATAAATAAGAGAACCTTAAGAACGCTAGGCAAGAAAAAGCTATTTAAACGGTAAAAAGATAAACTTTCAAGATAAAGGGAGGATCTTGATGAGTATCATGAACTAGGTAACTCTCGGTTCGGCTTATCAAGCTAAAGCTTTTGGATCACATCAAGACTTGGTCTTTTGATGGTGATTCTTAGGTAAAGGGATCCTCAAATCGTTTAGCCCATGATGTTTGGGTCTAAACTCTTTGAATCTCTATCACCATAGACTAGCTCTCGCATAGCGGTACAATAGAAGAAACAAGCATCTACAACGTCCCTATTGAACCGTAAGATTCTTAGACAGATGGTTAGTCTTAGCCTAAGAGATCAAACTCTTGTTCATAGATCCGGCTAAGCAAGCACGTGATGTTCGTGTCAAGCCGCCTAAGGACTTTAGCCTAGATGGCCAAACTAGACTAAGCTTTGGGAATGATAAACAAGAAAGAATCTAACTTTATGTTTTAGCTAAGCAAGAAATATAAATCCGAGAGTCCCTTGGTTCTTTTAACCCATCAAGGTCCTAAAAAGACTACTCACAAGCCATTTGAGAAACCTCAAAATCCATAAGGATGAGAGAGTAACTCATAGGCTGCAAGATAATCAAAAACAAGAAAAGGAAGAAGCTTTAAGTAAATAAGACTAAGCTATATGACTTAAAACTTCAAGATTGCATAAAAATCAAAGCTTTAAAATAAGCTTCAATGGCGAAATACAAAGTCTCGGTTCTTTTTAAGAAGAAGAAGTCAGAAAAATAAAAGTGGAAAACGTGATGAAGAGATAAGAGTGAGGGAGTAGGTATTTATACACAAAAAGGGAAAAACATAAACTTTGGGACCACTTTCCCGAAATGGTACTTTTTTGGCTTTTAGCGTTTCGGGCTTACGTCGTTATGAACGAGCCGAAACGCTAACTCTTCTGATTCTTCGGGCAGGCTCCATATCGGGCAAGGATTTCGGGGTCATGTCGTGAAGGCTTGCCTTCCTTGGTACTTGAATCGGGCACTTCCCGTTGCCTTGCTCCGATATCCATCCTTTGGGCATCCTCTTGTTGGATCTTCACACCGAGGTTCTTCTTTCGGGACTAAGCCGCTGCTACTCGTCCAAATCGTCCTCGTGTCGTGATCCAGGCTCGATATCGCCGGCTCATTCTTCATTTGTGACCTCTCTCCTTGATCTCTTCTTTGGATCATCCTAAGCACCTGAGAACAAATTCCAAACATGCAAGACTATGCAAAAACCTAACATAATGCATCTAATCCTAACATGAGAGAAAATGTGATGCAAACTAAGATAAAAGTGCAAGAATGAAATCCTAACTAGCATGAAATGTGTGCCAAAAACATGCAATTTACAGAGATATCAGCCTTCAAGGACATGTTGATCTGTCTCAATATCTTCATTGCGATTCATTGTTTTTTGAACTGGAACAGATTTCTGAAGAAACTCCAAGCAAAATGAAATGCATTCACCAGCCAAGTAGCCCTCAGCCATACAAGCTTTTGGCCTCGCAAAATTCTCAACATATGCCTTAAGTGTCTTCATATACCTACATGAGTATACACAAAATTATTATGAGTAATAGCTTCATATATTAGTGTAGAATAAATCATTACCTCTCAAAAGGATACATCCATCTGAAGTGTACAGGACCACCCAAGCGTGCTTCTCTTACTAGAGGTATTGGCAGGTGGAACATAATGTCAAAAAGTGAAGGTGGAAAGTATCTCTCCAACTGGCACATTGTTTCCACCATATCTGATTCTAGTGTAACTAGCTTTTCAGGATCAATTACACGTTGGCACAACCTATTGAAGAAATTGCAGATATGATTCACTGCAATACGAGGTCCTTTAAGCAGTAACCATCTCAATGCCACAGGAAGCAGATTCTGCAGTAGAACATGATGGTCATGTGACTTCATACTACCGATATTGGGAGGATCTACTGACACGCAACTGGAGATGTTGGAACAATATCCATCGGGGCCTCTGAATTTCGATAACCTTCTGCAGAATATGCGTTTTTCTTCTTTTGAAAGCCAATACGCAGCTGGGGTAAGTAGGTTCTCCTCCCACGTATCTTTGTATGTAAGTTTCTTCTAATCCCAATGTCTTCTAAGTCTTTTCTTGCTTTCAAGCCATCCTTCGATTTCCCACTATGCATCAGAATTGATATTAGTGCATCGGACACATTCTTTTCAACGTGCATAACATCGATGTTATGCCTCACAGGCATATCCTTCAAAACCATCAAAATTTGTTTTCAGAAACAGATGCCTGCAGTTAATTTTAAAGTAAAACACATACTCAAATTTTAGAGTAATAACTACTAACCTTCCAGTATGGTAAGTAAAAAAAAATTGATCTTTTTTTCCACCGCCATTGATCATCTTCTTCTTCATACTCGTCAGCTGAACTGACATCATCTTCATCTCCTTCAACCCTTTTTCTCTTCCCATTCTTGCCTAAAGGTTTACCAAATACATTCCTAAAGTCCTTAAGACTCTCAAATATTTCTGCTCCACTCTGAATTCTTTTTGTAGTACCAACCTCAACCGTGTTGTCAAACCACCCCTTCCTACGTCTGTAAGGATGACCAGGTCTCAAACGCTTCCTATTGCCCATATATATATGCTTCCGACTAAACTTTAACCACCTATGAGGCGTATCCTTCCCACATACATTACAAGCTTGCTTATCCTTTACTTTACATCCAGCTAATGTACCTAAAGCCGGATAGTCAGTGATAGTCCACATCAACATAGCTCTTAGAGTGAAACTCTTCTTCTTAAACGAGTCAAAAACTTTAATACCTTCATTCCACAAGTCCTTTAGGTCGTCTATCAACGGCTGTAGGTAGACATCAATGTTGTTGCTTGGTGCGGTTGGTCCAGGTATCAACATTGTCAACATTATGTTCTTCGCTTTCATACACTCGGTTGGAGCCATATTGTAGTTGACTAAGAGCACCGACCATGTGCTGTACTTGGTGTTTTGGATTGAGAATGGATTCATCCCATCAGTAGATATACCTAGTCTTAGGTTTCTCGCATCCGCAGCAAACTCTGGCCATCTATCGTTTACCTGAACCCAAGTCAAGGAGTACACTGGATGCCGCATTGTACCATATTCAGTAGCATTAGTGTGGTGCCATCACAAAGCCTCATCCAACCGTTTTGATCTGAACATCCTCCTAAGTGTGTCTTTTATAGGAAAATATCTTTGCACCTTCGCTGGAATTCCATTCTTCTCCTCCCTGGTGTGCTTATCCTTTTCCCATCTTGATTCACTGCATCTTGGGCAGCTCACCAACTTCTCATATTGATTTCGATAAAGGATGCAATCATTTCTGCAGGCGTGAATGGCATCATAACCAAAACCATAAAGCTTCAAAAATCTCTTCATCTCATCTGTAGACTTTGGCAGAACATTGTCTTCAGGTAGCATGTCATGAACTAGTGTTAGAAGCTGATCAAAAAAGTTCTCTGACATACTACTTTTGGCCTTTATTCGGTAAAGACCCATGATTGCAGAAACCTTTGTATACTTTAGACAAGTCGGGTACAATGGAGTTTCTGCATCATCTAACTTCTTCCTGAACTCAGCGTCCTCTTGACTATCAATATCCTCAACCACTTCTACATTCTAATTCTGAGATGATTGCTTGCCTTCACTCACCATAAAAGCTGTCCTAATCAATTCATAAGCCTCATATTCAGAGGCTGGAACATCCGCTGTGCTATCATTCCTTATATCTCCGTGTTTACTCCAACATTTATTCCTCTTGTACTTCAACTCCATCCCTCTAATTACAAGATGCTCCAATACAATTTCATTTGACTGATGAACCACATTGCAACAATCAACGCAAGGACAAAACATATATGATACATTACCAAAACTTCTTGCTGAATCAAACACAAACTTAGTTGCTCCTTGCTCATACTAGATATATCATGGTTTTTACCCGTTTTTAGGCCATGATATAAGTGTTTTTATAGATTCTTTTGCTAGTTTTGGAGTCTTTTTAGAGTCTTTACAGGATGGAGAGCATTTGGAGCTAAATGGGAGATTATGGAACATTTTGGAGCATTTTGGAGAAGCAGCCGAAGTGATGAAGTCAAGAGGCTGGATTTACGTGCTGAGTGTCGATCGACACCATCAGTGTCGATGACACCGAGGATGGTCGGCCAAGTTTCCCCAATTCCATCAGAAAAAGGAAATCACTCAAGTTCTGAAGAATTACAAGTCTGCCCTTGGACGAAAAATCCCCTTCTATTAATAGTTTTCAGGCATTGTTTAGCCAAATACCTTATCATTATTTTTTGTTTTTGAGACTTAGAGAGAGATTGATCCTGAGCTTTTGGGGAGACAATTCTAACTCATCTGAGCCAGATTTCTAACCCCTGTATCATTTTCTATTCTTTTATGCAATTTATTTTAGCCATGATTTGTGTTTGCATAATTATGTCTTAGTAGTTTGCTAGTTAGGTTAGGATGATTTAGGGTTTGATGAAGATTTTGTAGAATCAATAGAAATTATTAGGGCAATCAATTGGATCTTCACCTTGATTTGTGCTTAACTTGATTTTCTGAATTGATCGCTTAGAAATCAAACCTTAGGTTGTTTAATAGATGCGAGAGCATTATTAATAACTTGAACTAATCATAGGTGAGCAAAATATCTATTCGCAAAGAGATTTGGTTTAGGTATTTTGTGAACAAATCCAAGAATGCAGAATCTAAGTTTATTAGGGATTTATTAAGAACCGTCTAGAACTCGAAACTCTAATTATCCTTGCCTAGCGCTTCATCTCCTGAACTTTAATCCATCTTAATCCGATTTACTGCTTATTTAATTGCTTATTTTTAATTACATATAAATCGCCTAGCATAATCTAAACATAGAAACCATAAGTGTAGCTTTAACTTCCCTGAGGATTTGATACCCCTTATACTTCAACTGCATTGCTGTGCACTTGCAGTAGTTGATTATTTGGGTAAAACCTGAGCCTTATCAAGTTTTTGGCGCCGTTGCCGGGGAAGTAATAGCTACCTACGGGATATAGTATTAGGATTCTGTCTAGGTTTTACTTTTATTCTTGTTACTAATTTAGTTTTCCATCTTTTGTTTCAGGTGCATGCCTAGTACCAGAAGCAACAAGGAAGAAGAACTAGTCACTTTGAACCAGGAAATCAACCGTCTCGAACGTACGAACCGCAAGACTGCACGAGCGTCGATCGACACAACAAGCGTCGATCGACACACACACTTAGTGTCGAACGACACCGTCTGTATCGATCGACACCTTACGCGGACGGAGATGACTGATCCTGTGATCATGATACGCAACGAGGCTGGCGACTTTGTTGACCTACAGAGCAACAGAAGGAACGCCCAAGGACAGAGACTTGATGAGGCTGGCGCCATCATCGTCGAAGCTGCAGAAGCTGGACGTGGAAGAACACTTGGCGAGTACAACCGCCCAGATCAGTTCTATGCAAATAGAGCTGCGATCCGTCCTCCTGCATTTCAGAGGAATGACTTCGAGCTGAAGCTTGCCTACTTCCAGCTCGTAGCTCAGAATCCTTTCCATGGTCTTCCCAACGAGCACCCTATGGATAATATCGAGAGATTCGAAGACTTGGCTTCAAGCATTAAGGCCAATGGAGTTACATATGATTATCTCTTTTGCAAGCTTTTCCCTTACTCGCTTGCTGTAGATGCATCATATTGGCTGAAGCAATTGGACCCAGGATCTCTGACTACTTGGGAAGACACAAAGAATGCATTCTTATGCAATTTCTTTGACGACGCAAGATCATAAGAGCTTAGGACGAAGATCACCACGTTCTCGCAAGGACCTACTGAAGCATTCAAGGCTTCTTGGGTGAGATTCAAGGCCTACCAGAGGGACTGCCCACACCACGGGTTCAGCGAACCGCAACTCCTTGGTATCTTCTACCGCGTGATTGACTGGAGGTACCAGATGGCCTTAGACGCGGCAAGCAATGGAAATTTCAACACCAGATTTCCTGCAGACGCAGTGGTGCTTATAGAGAATTTGGCCTCTAGTAACAACACCAAGAACGCAGACTTCGAAAGGAGACAACACGCTGGAGTGTCTGGAGGAAGCTAAATTGCTGAAGTTAACAGGAAGCTGGATCTCTTGGTGGGGAAGAAGCAGGTCAATTTTGTCAATGAGGTGGAGTCATTCGAACCAGAGCCAGAATGCGAAGAAGAGGACGTCAACTACATCAACGGAGGTGGTTTTCAAGGCCAACGTTATGGGAACCAGCAAGGGAACATGAGCTTCAATGGGAACTATCAGAAGAGCTCCTTCACAGGAAATCAGAACTCTTCTGGTTATACTCAAAAGCTCCCATTCCAGAACAACAACAGCGGTTACACAAGGAACTATGGAAACTCTTCCTACCAGAAACCTCCAGCTCAAGACAACAAGATGGAGGCTATGATGGAACAGCTTTTAGAAAGGCAGCAGAAGTTGACAGTGAGTTTCAATGGCAAGATTGATGCGCTGTATGAGGACTTGAATGGGAAGATAGAGAGCTTGGCCTCTCATGTGAAGAAGTTAGATGTTCAAGTTGCCCAAACTGCAGGAGCTGTAAACAGGCAAGAAGGATTCCTTCCAGGGAAGACGGATGCCAATCCAAAACGCCAAGTGAATGCTGTCACATTGAGGAGTGGGAAGAACCTTCAGCCTGTCCAGAAGAGAGGGCTTAGCATTGAAGAATTTGAGGAGCTTGAAGATATAGAAGATGATGCGGACCCAGCGTCGATCAACACTATTGTGTGTCGATCGACACCCAAGGAGATAAAAGAGAAAGACGATTCTGAACCCGAACCAGAAGCGAAGGAAACACCTTCTACGACTTGTGTCGATCGACACCAGGAGGGTGTCGATCGACGCCCACCATGGACAGAGCCAGATCGAGCTAAGACCAAGATCATTGATGAAGAAAGGGTTTACAAACCGAAGATCCCTTTCCCCTTGGTGACAAAGAAGTCTAAGAAGGAGCTACTGAACGCTAGATGCAAGGCTATCATGGATAGACTAGTGGTTGAAATCCCTTTGATGGATGCCATTAGAACTACGCCAGATATAAAGAGATATTTGAAGTGGATGATGACAAACAACATGGACATGGAGAAAAGCATAATGATGATATCAGAGCAAGTTAGTGTTGTCATTCACAACAGGCTTCCCGAGAAACTCTCCGATCCGGGAAGCTTTGTTCTAGACTGCTCCATCTTTTCAGACAAGTTTGGGAGATCATTGTGTGATCTAGGATCAAGTGTCAACTTGATGCCTCTTTCAGTGGCTCTAAGGCTGGACATGACAGATTTCAAGGCCACAAGAATCTCCCTAGTACTCGCTGATCGATCCGTCAGAATCCCTGAAGGTATCTTGGAGGATGTTCCTATCATAGTGGGAGATTTCTTGATTCCCACAGACTTCGTGGTTTTAGCGTATGATGAGGAACCCAAAGACCCTCTCATACTTGGTAGACCATTTTTGGCTACAGCTGGAGCGATCATTGACGTGAGGAAGGGCAGGATCGCGCTGAACCTTGGAGATTTGGTGATGAGTTTTGACATGGAGAAGCTGATGAAGAGACCAACAATTGATGGACAAACCTTCTATGTCGATTCACTCACCAACCTTGCTGAAGAAATTTTCCAAGAGGACCACCCTACAAACCCTCTGGAACGTGCATTGGCCACTTCCACGAAAGACATTGAGTGCTTGGACGATGCAACTGCTGGATATGCAAAGATGTTGGATGCAAGCGAGCAAGTGATGCAATTAGTTGCTGCTGAGGACTTGTGTCGATCGACACCAAGCAGTGTCGATCGACACCCAGCGCGATTAACGAAATCAGCCACACTCGCTGATTGGAGTGAGCCCAAGGCACCTAAAGTCGAGCTTAAACAGCTCCCTGCCGGGCTAAGGTACGCATTTCTTGTTCCTAATTCCACATATCCTGTAATTGTTAATGCTTCTTTGAACAATGCAGAGCTCACCTTATTGCTAAGCAAGCTGCGCAAGTATCGCAAAGCTCTTGGCTACTCTCTTGATGACATTTCAGGTATCTCACCAGACTTATGCATGCATCAGATTCACCTTGAGGATGAGCCCAAGTCGTCAATTGAACACCAAAGGAGGCTGAATCTGAACCTGAAGGAAGTAGTCAAGAAGGAGATCATGAAGCTCTTGGAAGCAGGGATCATCTATCCCATCTCAGATAGTTCTTGGGTCAGTCCGGTTCATGTGGTTCCTAAGAAAGGAGGAGTCACAGTGGTGAAAAATGAGAAGAACGAGTTGATTCCAACAAGGACTGTGACTGGTCACAGGATGTGCATAGACTACAGGAAGCTGAATGCTGCGACCAGAAAGGACCACTTTCCCTTACCATTCATCGATCAGATGCTGGAGAGATTGACGAACCATCCATACTACTGTTTCTTGGATGGCTATTCAGGATTCTTCCAGATTCCAATCCATCCGGATGATCAGGAGAAAACCAATTTTACATGTCCTTATGGTACATTTGCATATCGCAGGATGCCATTTGGACTTTGTACTGCTCCTGCAACCTTCCAGAGGTGTATGATGGCAATCTTCACGGACATGATTGAGAGGTTTATGGAGGTCTTTATGGATGACTTTTCTGTTTATGGATCATCCTTCAAAGACTGCTTGGACAACTTATGCGCAGTGTTGCATCGATGTGAAGAGAAGCACTTGGTTTTGAACTGGGAAAAGTGTCATTTCATGGTCACAGATGGGATTGTACTTGGACACAAGGTTTCAGCACAAAGCATTCCAGTGGATCGCACTAAGATAGAGGTTATGACGACACTATAGGCACCAGATTCTGTGAAATCAGTGAGGAGTTTTCTGGGCCACGCTGGGTTCTACAGAAGATTCATCAAGGATTTCAGCAAGATCGCGAGACCACTCACTGCTCTTCTTTGCAAAGATGTGAAGTTTGAGTTCACAGAAGAATGTCTTTCAGCCTTTGAGCAAATTAAACAAGCCTTAGTGAGTGCTCCAATTGTTCAACCACCGGACTGGGATCTACCTTTCGAGGTGATGTGCGACGCAAGTGACTTCGCAGTGGGAGCTGTGTTGGGACAGAAGAAGGACAAGAAGTTACACACCATCTATTATGCCAGCAGGACTTTGGATGATGCTCAGAAGAACTACGCAACTACGGAGAAGGAATTGCTAGTTGTTGTCTTTGCCTTTGAAAAAATTTCTCCAGTATCTTGTTGGCTCAAAGGTGATTGTCCACACTGATCATTCTGCATTAAAGTACTTGATGCAGAAGAAGGATGCAAAGCCAAGGTTGCTAAGGTGGATTCTACTTCTTCAAGAGTTTGACATAGAAGTCAAGGACAAGAAAGGAGTTGAAAACGGAGTAGTAGATCATCTATCAAGGATTCAGATTGAAGATGACGTGCCAATAGATGATTTTCTGCCTGAAGAGAATGTTTATCTCGTCGAAAGTCGTTTCCAAGCTGAGAGTTCAGAGCCTTCGAGCTTAGTGTCGATCGACACTAGGGGAGTGTCGATCGACACCCCGTCCGGATCAAAGGTCAGCAACTCTTGTGCCCGAGTGTTGATCGACACCACCTGTGTCGATCGACACCCTATGCGAGCTTCACTTCGCAGGCTCTTTGATGAGATGTTTCGATAGCCAATCTTTGCTATTAATGCTGCAAATCGACCATGGTATGCTGACATTGTGAATTCATTTGCTGCTGACATTGAGCCCAAGCATCTCAAGAACTATGAGAAGAAGAAGTTCATGAGAGAACTTAGGAGATACTATTGGGATGGGCCTCACTTGTACAAGCATTGTTCAGACAATGTTTACAGAAGGTGCATTGCAGAGAGTGAAGTTCGTGATGTCTTGTTCCATTGTCATGAATCTGAATATGCTGGACACTTTGCTACATTCAAGACAGTGTCCAAGGTTCTTCAAGAAGGCTTTTGGTGGCCTACTATGTTCAAGGATGTGCAGCTGTTCATCATGCAATGCGATGTTTGTAAGAGGAGAGGGAAGATCAGTAAGAGGAATGAGATGCCACAGAACTTCATCCTTGAAGTTGAGGTCTTTGATTGTTGGGGCATTGATTTCATGGGTCCTTTTCCTCCATCCTACGGAATGCAATACATCTTAGTGGCTGTGGACTATGTTTCGAAGTGGGTGGAAGCGATTGCTTCTAAGACCAATGATGCTGCTGTGGTTTTAAAGCTCTTCCAGACCATCATTTTCCCAAGATTTGGAGTGCCGCGGATTGTCATTAGAGATGGTGGATCTCACTTTATCAACAAAGTGTTTTACAAGATGCTGAAGAAACATGGAGTTCAGCACCGCGTGGCTACTCCTTTTCATCCCCAAACGAGTGGGCAAGTGGAAATCTCCAACAGATAGATCAAGCAAATTCTGGATAAGACAGTGGGAAAGACAAGGAAGGATTGGGCAACAAAGTTAAATGATGCACTTTGGGCCTACATGACTGCATACAAAACGCCTTTGGGAACTACACCTTTCCAGCTGCTCTATGGCAAAGCTTGCCATCTTCCAGTGGAGTTGGAAAACAAGGCACATTGGGCTATCAAGAAGATGAATTTCAACTTGAAGCCTGCTGCAGAAAAGCGACTAATTCAACTCCACGAATTGGATGAACTTCGTTATCATGCTTATGAGAACTCAAAGCTCTACAAAGAGAGAACTAAAGCATATCATGATAAGAAGATCATCTCCAGACAATTCGAGCCAAATGACTAGGTATTTCTATACAACTCTCGTTTACAATTGTTTCCTGGTAAATTGTGTTCACGTTGGTCAGGTCCTTTCACCATCAAAGAGGTCAGACCATATGGAGCGATTGTCCTGAAAAACTCCAAAGGAGAAGAGTTCACTGTGAGTGGGCAACGGTTGAAACACTATTGGGCTGAAGCCGCGATTCCAGACGGACACATTGTGTAGCATCCGCGACCAGAAATCCTAAGTATGGTCGTGCGGGTCATGGGATGACCGTTGTATGTATGTCCTGTACAGTGGAGGTTCGTCCGTTTCTGTAATTATGTGTGTTGTACAGTGGTACGTCCGTGGTACGTCCGTGGTATGTCTATGGTACCAAACCGTGGTACGTCCGTGAGGTTAAGTACCGTACTGTGGCTAGGCCGAGTAAATGTTGGGGATTTTGTCTAAGTGTTGAGGAACAAGGCTGTTGGGCCGTGGAACGTCGTTTAACTCGAGGGAAATCAGTTTATCTCGAGTGAAAAGTGTTTTATCCTGTGTTTGGCCGAGCGGTTTAAGTGTGGCCGAGAGAAAAAGGAAAGTTGGCCGGTTTGGCCGAGAGAAACTTGTTTTGGACCGAGAGAAAGTAAAACCGCGCGGGTTAAAGTCGGTTTGGACGGTCGAGCTAGGGCTTTTGGGGTTTTCTCTCTATAAATAAGCTTGTCTCTCGCGGCCGCGTGAGAGAATCACAAGTTATCCCGAGAGAAAGTTCGAGCCGCCGAGAGAAATCCGAGTTCTTCGAGAGATATCTTTGTCTGTCGAGTTTCTGGGGATTTCGTTCGAGAGAAACGAACGGGGAGGGTCGACTTGCCGAGAAAAGTGCATTCCGCCGAGAGATTTCTCGATCGGATCGCGAGAATCCGAGAGATAGTCGAGGTAATCCGTTTTTCACCGAGAGAAATATGTTCTGTTGAGATTTCACCGTGAGATTTCTGTTCTGGATTGTTTTCACCGAGAGATAATAGAGTTATCTGATTGTAGGCGTGTGTTAGCCGAGAGATTTGAGAGATAGCCGTGAATTGTCCGATCGGATCGAGAGATATCCGAGAGAAGGAAATTCTGGCCGAGAGATTTCGGTAAGTGTCGGCTATTTCGTTTCTGGTTGAGTTTCTGTCGAGTAACCTTCGACTAATCTGATTATTTTGGCCTGTTTCCGAGGGAATACAGAAGATTGTTCGAGGAAAAGTGAGCGGTTTGAAAGATAGCCGAGAGGAGATTGGATCTCGCGGGTTTAGCCGTAGCGATAGCCGAGAGAACGCAAGTGCGTCAGACTATCTCCGTTTCTGACCGAGAAATCACCGAGTTTCTTCCGACTGAAACATTTGCCTTTGTGTCTAAGGTGAGTGCGTGACTGTAGCTGACCTGGAACCGTAGGATTGCTAGGTTATCTGGTTTTCATTGATTGCTTGTGTAAGTTAGTGTATGGTTAGCAAGGTCAATGTGTTTCTGTGATTGGTATTGGATACCGTGGTTTATACGTGGTGTCTAACTAGCTGTGTGAATGTCCGGATCG
>JAHZTW010000004.1:4318473-4335508 GCA_020283515.1 Alliaria petiolata
TAAAAAAAAAAAAAAAAAAAAAAAAAAAAAAAAAAAAGAGGGGGCATGAACACGATCAGTGTCGATCGACACCCACTATGTCGATTGACACCAAGCGAGGACACGGGTAAGTTCTTCAAAACCCGAGACTTAGTTTTTCTTCTTTCATTTTTTCAAACCCCGAATTTGAGAGATTTTTTCCCCCAAAACCCAACTTTCTCAAATCTTCACCAAATTGAGTGATTCTTTGCTCTAATCCGTGCGGATTTTAACCCTCTTTCACATTCCATTGTCCATTCATTCGATCTACAAGGTATGTTCTTCAAATCTCCCAATTTCATTTTCGGCCCTAACGTGAAAAAATTCGAATTTGACCTATTTAGCTTGATTTCTTGTTTGAATGATGCTCATTTAGGTTGTATATCATGATTAGAATCATTACCCAATTGTTTTTCCTCCTATAATTTGCACAATTTGAAATTTTCGAATTTTGGAAATTAATGATGCATGTTGCGAATTTAGGGAGTTTTCTTGGGTATTATGGCTTTGAATTGGTTGATTGATGATGCTAGGGTAGTTTGAACCGATCATTGATGCATAATTTGAGTTTAAAGATCATGAACTATCAGATTATTCAAGTTTCGTACTTGGTGTCGATCGACACCATGTGTGTCGATCGACACCCGACCAAAACCGATGCATTGTGCTTCATTTCTTTGGACTTTGGATTTGATTTTGGTTTAATTTTCTTTTGCAGATGGCTCGTAGGACTAAGAGACCACGGGAAACCGACGCCGAAGCCTCAGGCACTGCCAATGACGAGGCAATTCCGGCTCTTCCTCCATGGCCTAAGCCTGAAAAGGTGAAGGTTCGGGTTACACGAAGTTGGGACGATTCACCAGCTGCAGAGGTGGCAAAGGACGCACATATCTACAGAGACATCAGCGAGACATGGGATGCTTACGACACACTGTTCTACAATGCGTGGCTGCGAGTAGAGATCGCTCCAACTCGCTTTGCTTGTGAGAAGACGATGAGCGAGATAGGAATCAAGGATGATATCCTGTCTTTGATGAACAGGATTAGGATGGGCACCATTGCGACGCGGCAGTACGATCTTTACCCAGACCTTGTCCGCCAGTTCATTGCCATAGCCCGAGTCTACTACTGGAACGAGATCAACCGGAATGCTCTGGAAGGCACATTGACCTTCCTAATCTGCGGAATCCGATACCGCATTTCACTTCCAGACCTCTGCGGGATCTATGGATTCGGAGACGAGCATGCTACTGGGGTCTCTCTTCAGACGCAGCTGCCAGATAACCAAGATTTCTGGTCATATTTCGGGAATGGGAGGTATGACTCGAAGACCTCCACTCAGACAGACATTCGCCATCCCACCCTGCGCTACTTGGTTCGACTGTTTGCTACTACACTTCTGTGTAAGCACGAGCTAGGGAAGATGCGAGTCTCTGAGTTGGTTCTGCTTTACCGCGGTCTTTGGTCTGAGATCTATGAGGATGATGACGCGCCAGCTAGCGCGAACCTTGGCGCGGTATTTGCTCATCACTTAGCTTCCTTGAAGATGAAGCCCTTCAGTGGAACGAAGGCAAAGCCAGAGACTATCGGGAGTCTTCTAACACCCATCTTCCAGCAGTGCGGGATAGACACTTCTACCTGCTCCATTGTTACATCGCGTGCCTTGGTGGATATGGAGTACTTAAAGAGGACTCACTGGGTGACCGGAGAGAGACTGTGGGCATTCAGCGACGAGCAGAGAGTGCATCGTTTGATACAGTTACCTGACAGGGATCTCACTCACATTACCAGCGATCCTCAGCGCCTAGCCTTTCACCCCAGTCCGAACAAGATTAGGACTGCTCCCGTTGCCAGACGCAGAGGCACTTCCTCCCGATCAGCTGAGGATGAACCACAACCTTCTTGTTCTAGGCGCAGAGCATAGGCCCCTTTAGAGCCTATTGGATCGCATCACCTTCCAGACGCTCCTGAGATTCCTATGGAGCAAGCTGCTTTTCAGAGATATGTGGTTCAGAGCTTCCAGGCCATCTGGAACGCCATTGCCTCTGTGTCTACCTGCGTTCGACAGCCTACGCCACCACGTTCCTCTCCACCACACGCTGATGACGACGAGTGACTCTTCCATCCGTTTTAGTATTTTGAGTCAGTTTTTCTTTTTTCTCTTGAGTCTGCATTTGCTTCAGTACTTTGTTTCAAACTTGTTGCAGTTATTAAGCCTATTGGATTATCTTGTGCTTTTAACCTTTTGTTGAGTTTTCTAACAGCTTGGAAGAATTCTAACAACAATCTGACTTAACAACATCAAAGTTCGAGTGGAAGAACTCTGTCTTCGGACAGAGTGTCGATCGACACACTCCAGTGTCGATCGACACCGAGGATGGTCGGCCAAGTTTCCCCAATTCCATCAGAAAAAGGAAATCACTCAAGTTCTGAAGAATTACAAGTCTGCCCTTGGACGAAAAATCCCCTTCTATAAATAGTTTTCAGGCATTGTTTTGACAAATACCTTATCATTATTTTCTGTTTTTGAGACTTAGAGAGAGATTGATCCTGAGCTTTTGGGGAGACAATTCTAACTCATCTGAGCCAGATTTCGAACTCCTGTATCATTCTCTATACTTTTATGCAATTTATTTCAGCCATGATTTGTGTTTGCATAATTATGTCTGAGTAGTTTGCTAGTTAGGTTAGGATGATTTAGGGTTTGATGAAGAGTTTGTAGAATCACTGGAAATTATTAGGGAAATCAATTGGATCTTCATCTTGATTTGTGCTTAACTTGATTTTCTGAATTGATCACTTAGAAATCAAACCTTATGTTGTTTAATAGATGCGAGAGCATTATTAATAACTTGAACTAATCATAGGTGAGCAAAATATCTATTCTCAAAGAGATTTGGTTTAGGTATTTTGTGAACAAATCGAACCTGTTCTTATTGCTTGCCTTAATTGTTTAAATTCGCAAAGAGATTTGGGATTTAGGAATCTAGGCATAGATAACTTCTGCAACGAGAGTTGATTGGTTTTAACTTAGAGTTTCGAGTTCTAGACGGTTCTTGATAAATCCCTAATAAACTTAGATTCTGCATTCTTGGATTCAACCTGATAATTATCCTTGCCTAGCGCTTCGTCTCCTGAACTTTAATCCATCTTAATCCAATTTACTGCTTATTTAATTGCTTAGTTTTAATTACATATAAATCACCTAGCATAATCTAAACCTAGAAACCATAAGTGTAGCTTTAACTTCCCTGAGGATTCGATACCCCTTATACTTCAACTGCATTGCTGTGCACTTGCAGTAGTTGATTATTTGGGTAAAACCTGAGCCTTATCAATACTCAACACTATTCCTATAATTAAGTAACATAAAGTGTAAATAATAAAGCTCAGAATCCCCAATTATGAAATGAAATCAATGAAAAAGTGTAATAACATATAAGTTAATACCTTGGTAACCAGACCCAAGCTTTATCCATGTTACAATAGCTCCGACCAAATGTGCATACAAGTAGTTATCGAGAACACAATAGTTAAGCCACAACAACAAGACAGAACGAGTTCAGATAGAAGAATCAAGTCTGTGTGAGATACCTGCTAGATTGTATTCTCGTTTGCTTAAATTGATCTACAAAAGAAAAGCAAAAGTATACATCCACTAATCTCAAAGAAACATTTAGCGTAAATCCATATTGAAAGAAAAAAACCATAAAAGACACAATACCTTTAACGGAAGCACTTAATCTGAAGCTATATCTTCCTGCTAAAGAGTAAACACAATCGAAACAAATCAATTCAACATCCAAGAACCATAACTTACTACAAATAAAAAAGTAAATATGATTTGGTTTATCTGAAACCAGAAACAATGAAAAATTGATATTACCTGTGCTTAGTGTGATTCATAACGGATTTCGTCACAAACGAGGTGAAGGGGAACGAGAAATCCAGAGACTGTCGGGGACGAGAAGTCGAGTGAAAGGGGAACGAGAAATCGAGAGAATTCGGAGTGAACGAGACTGATGTTTTTTTTGGGTTCGAAAGAGTGAGATTTTTGGAGAAATCAAGATAAATCGTGATTTTTGGAGAGAAATCGGAGAAGAGAACAGTCGAAAATGAACAATACAAAGAAGAACACGAAAATTTAGGTCTGGGTTTAGCTAATGTGACTGAGATTTGTGTGGGAGAGCGACAGATTTGGCGGAAAATGTTAAAATCTTTCTAATTGTCGCGACAAAATTTTAGGTATTCTAATTGGGGATTTTTGTTCGAGGCAAAATTTTTCTAAGTGTCGCGTTCCCAATTTTTTTATTTCAGTATAAAACTATCATAACGTTTACAATCCCTTTTCTGCTATAATAGATATCCGTTACCGGAATTAACGAGATGCAAAAAAAATTATCTTAAATAAATATATACGATAGCGTGTCCAGATATACAAACGCTATCTAAAGCCCCGTGGTTCTACAAAGATAGCAATACGGCCATAAACGCTATATTATAGTTCTATAAAAACCAAATTTTCTTGTAATGCTTAAACCTTTGTTTGTCCTCAAACAAAACAGAAATCTAAGCAAGGAAAAGAGGTTTGAAAACGTGGAAACTCACCAATACTTGGGAACTCATCAAGTCTAGCAATCGACCTGTTTGAGCCACGTAACTCGGAATCTAGCTTCAAGGCGTTTGAGTCTAGTTACCTTGAGCTTTTCGCCCTTCCCGAATACGCTTCATGGTCCCTTTAAGTATTTCGAGCTCTCTCTTGTTGACCCCTTTGTTCATTTAGGCGTGCGGTCTCTATCGAGGGAGTATTGGTCGACGAGACATTATACTCTTCTCTTCCAAACATCTAGACAAAGACATTTCATACATAACTCTCCTATTTTCTCTTCCCTTAGTCGATTTCTCCATACTTTTCTAGGGTATCATTTTATGTTTTCTATCAACTTTCTTATTCTATTTTTTTTCCCTTCTTAGCTTGAGAATGATCACTTCTTCGAAACTTTCATGATGTCTGCGAACCGTCATGGTCCTTTAAGGAACTCAAGTTGCCATCCTCAAACTAAGGTTTTTCTTTCTATTTTTTTTTCTTTTCTATAACAAGGAAAGATCAAGGAGAGGTTGCATTGCATCTACTTAGTCATGCTAGAGTTTAAAAGAGGAGCAAAGTTTAAAGTACCTCAAGCCCCTTGACGAGAAGTTTTGATTCATTAGGTGCGGAGTCAACGCAAGATCATTCGAGTACTCTAGAGATTAGAACTTTCTCTGTTGGAATGATCCACTCGCAGTGTTCAACTTAGTAAACCTTGCTTCTAAACCTTTGAAAATGGTCATTAAGGTTCCTTGTTCGAAGCAACTTGTACCTAGCAAAGTTCATAGTTTCCGACTAAAAGAAAAAAGTTTTGACTCTATAAAACGACTCGATAAATGATGCATGTATGCTTAAGACTCATCAAATAAAAGCATAGTTAGTAATATAAGAAACCCCCTAGACTTAAATCAAATTGTCCCCAGTTTGTTTAAATCGAGTTGAGGTGAAAAAGATAGGTAAATTCAAGTACAAGCTTGTGAACACTTACTTGAAAGGGGTGTTGGGTTTGGTGTGGGTGGATGGGCGTGTGATATGATTGAGCTAAGGACTTGATCATTCTCCTTATGTCCCTGCTTAGAATC
This sequence comes from Alliaria petiolata, assembly GCA_020283515.1. Classification (NCBI taxonomy): domain Eukaryota; kingdom Viridiplantae; phylum Streptophyta; class Magnoliopsida; order Brassicales; family Brassicaceae; genus Alliaria; species Alliaria petiolata. Next base: position 4,324,162 of record JAHZTW010000004.1, read on the forward strand.
GATTTAATTGAACAAAAGAAATCGAAAACTTAGCTCGAAAGGAAATGTGTTGCGCGGTTGAGGTTCCTTGCTTCGTTTGGTGGTGGTGAGCGCATGGTGATGATGGATGATGGTGGTGATAGGCGTTTGGTGGTGATGATTGGCTCGCCTTTGTTGAGAAGGATAGGTACTCCGTTTGTTGAGTACTTGTCTTGGTTCCTTGACCTTTGTAGAACACCGTGAATGAGAGATGGAAAATCTTCCGTCCTTGCGTCTTGAAGATTGTGTCATCTCAGAAACTTGAAGTTTGGGTCTGTGCTGGCCTATCCGATGAGGTGTTCGTGATCCCGGAAGACAGGTGTTGCTAGTTCGAACTTCAATGCCATATGAAATTCTTACTTGGCTTCGGTAAAAGTCTCGATCGCGGAAGAGAGAAGCTAGTCTTCGGGAACTTTTCTCTTCGCGGTTTGGTGAAGGAAGTTGCATCTTCTTCCTTCTGGAGCTTGCACAACGGTTCTGTAGGATGAGACCGTTGTATTCTTCTTCGTCTTCATGGATACAGGTCCGCTAAACGTACTGGAAGAAGTATGTAGAGAGATGGATCATTGACTTAACTTGACTTGGATGGAGTTTTGTCTTGTCTGGCCGTCTTTGATGCAACAACAATATGCCGCAGTTATGGAAGTTGTCTTTGCGGTCTTTAGGACGTGTTCAAGTCTTGAAAGCTTTGCAAGTTTCTATCTTGTTCCAAGGCTTGAAATGGGTTGAAGGAGGTCCGGTTTGGTGAAGTTCTGGATGGAGAACGTTGCGGAAGAAGGTTGGCCGCGCGACGGGTAGTCGGGGCCGCAGTCAGGCATGTCCTCTCTACGCCATCGTGGCTCATGGCGCGGCCAGGCTCCTTCTGGCTGGCCCACGTGCGGTTCATCGCCCGGTGAGTGCTTTTCGAAACTCCTTCTTCATATTTTTGGTCTTTTTGGGTTTTTCTTATGTAACTAAGAAGAAACAAAAACTAAAAATTAGTATGGGTAGAGAGATGAGAAAAAGAAAGAGAATACTTAAAATGGGTTGTCTCCCATTGAGCCGCTCTTATTTAGAGTCTTTTTGCTAAACTTGTATGGATTAAGATGTGATGAGCATCAACTAAAGGAAAACGTGGTTCCTTTATTCTCCATGCACTTGTCACTCGACGCTTGAGCCATCATAGAAGACGCCCATTAATCAAAAGAAATAAGCCTTCACTCCTCGTCTCGAATGGTTCCTGCAAAGGGAAAGAAGCGAAACGAAACTAAAGAAAATGTCTTAGAACCGGATTTTCTTACCTTTGATTTCGCAGCTAGATCAAAAACACTCCCCGGCAACGGCGCCAAAAACTTGATGCGTAGGATTTAGAGCTTCGGTTTTTCAAGTTTTAAATTTATAAACCCTAATGCCTGCAAGTGCACAGATGTGCATTGTAGTACTTAAGGTGTCGAACCACAGGGAGTNAGGATTTAGAGCTTCGGTTTTTCAAGTTTTAAATTTATAAACCCTAATGCCTGCAAGTGCACAGATGTGCATTGTAGTACTTAAGGTGTCGAACCACAGGGAGTGTATGTCGAACTACAGGATCAGTATCGGTTAGAAAATGTTCCTAAGACAAGAAGGGGGGTTTGGAGAAGGGTGTTTCGGTTTCAGTGGCTATTGAATGCAGGAATCGTAAAGCAAGTTTATATAGAGCTGGTTGTCAATCAACTCTATATGAGGCAGGAATCATGCAAACAAAGCGTTGTGTTCTTCGAGTGATCTCCGGGGTACTAGGCGGTTTTTCCTAAACTGATTCACTGGCTTTAACGACCTAACTCTGACAAAGCAAGATCGATCTATGAATGCCTATTTCGCAGGAATACTATCGTATCATGCGTCCTAACCAAACACGCAATAAGATCGGGACGATAAACATTCACGACACCTTCCTGACAACGCATAAGCGTCCCATGAATGATGCGCTCTACCCTACTAGGTCTGGATCCGAGATTCAGAACGTTAGCCGCTCTCGAAATCCTGCGATCAGACTCTAGTTAATGACTCTAGACTCATGCAATAAGACAAGTTTGGTAAGAAAGAAAACCATTATATGACTAAGCAGTTGATAAGCCACTTATTCAAATCAAGAGATCGAGAACAAGACAATTAAACAAAATAGAATCGATGATGATCTCAACCAACCCACATGTCTACTCTAACTTGATTGGGGCGAGCATAAACAAGGATTAATCTCAAAACACCTAAAGACAAACTTCGATCTAACAACCTAGCAATCAATCAATGAATCCCCTTGAAAACCCTTGAACACAACAAACGAATCTACCCTAACATGATTGGGGCGAGTAGAGACGAAATCAATGAATGCATGCTTGAATTACGTAAAGAAAGTTCGAGGGTTCGAGAGAAGATCTCTCTCCCCCCTCGAGAAAACCTTATGCGACTCGGTTTTTGGTGGCTACAAAGAGAGACTAAAAGTTGACGAAAATAAGGAGTAGAGATGAGTATTTATAGGTCTTCAGGTCTTCTTAGGCGTCACTCAGAGTTCTTTAGCGTTTGGCAGCAATTGGGCTTGACGGGCTTGCAAACGGGCTTCAAAAACGTGTTTTATGTTGGCCTTGCCACGTACCGCTCATGGCCCGGCCACATGGGGTCTGGCCGCATGAGGAAGTGTATGTGGCATGGTGGAGAGTGTTCTGGCCGCGTTCACGAGCCTTGGTGGCGCGGCCATTGGTTTTGCAACTTCTACGCTTGCTTCTCCCGCGAGACTGCATAATATGTCTTCAGTAAAACCGTCAAAACTCCAGATCTAACCTTTAGTTTCCCTTCAAACCACTTGGATATGAAATCTAACAGTCCCCTCTATCTGGTATCAAATTTAAGGAAGATCGCGTGGTGGAAAGGTCTTGATCGGATGTTAAACTTCTAGCAGCTCGAATTTGTCCAAAATAACGTTTTGCTCCGAAAAACTCCATTTTGCATCCTTTTTGCTAAGATTACCTGAAAAGAGTCTTGGACACACAAATACTCGAAAATTACTAAATATACATTAATACCTTAGTGAAATGCTTATTAAAGCATATACTTATGATGGAAAAATGGGTAAAATATTCCAAAAGCTCTGTGAAGAGGTCACGTCCTTTGTGAAGCCCTAAGGTCTCCTTATATAGGTCTTCATGTCTTCAGAAGGTGGGCTTCGCGTTTAACCTCGTAAAATATCGAATTAGAGCAAACGGGCTCGGGATGGGCCGGAATGGTCTGGCCGCGCGAGCGGCCAGGCATGGCGCGGCCACTAGTCTTCTGAAACTTCATGGCGCGGCCGTCCTTCTGCTGAGGATGTGCCTGACAGACCTTCTTGCTTCCTTCGTAACTTGAGATCCAACCGTGGGATTGAACTCAAACCACCTCGGGATGAAAGACAGCTGAAAGGGCTATCTTGTCTCCAAATATGAGCTTGATCTTGTGATGGGAAGGTCGTCGTCTGATGTTGAACTTATAGCTCTGAGCACTTGTCCTTGAAGTTTCCGTTTTGCTCTAAAATGTATGTTTTTGTCCAATTTCCATGAAATGACTCTTAAGACTAGGAAACGTGGAAATCACTTTAAAACCGTTGAAAACCAGGTTAAAACACTTGTAATGGGTCTTGAAATGATAGGTTTTAGGAGTAAAATATGAGTGTTATCAGCGGATAGCCACCTTGAAAAGGGTTTCTTGGCACGAACTCTTGTTGAGTTGTATAAGTCACAAACTGCTTGGTTCCTCCGGCTTGTTGATGTGGATAGGCCTGGTCCTATGGGTTGGCAACATTCGTGCTTCGGTAAGAGAGGTTGTTATTTGGTGACAACAGAATTATTTCGTGTTATGCAAACCTAAGGCATGCTCATGTCATTGCAGTACTTTAGGGTCAATCCAATTTGGGAGGTTGAGAGGATACCAAGAATACAAGAACTTTATGTAAAGCTAAGCAGATTCGGATTAAATGGGTGAATAAATCGAAATGAACTACTTTCAATGATCTACTGAATTTGAAAACTATTTTAAAATCCCAACCAAGTGGTTAAACAACTAGAAAACTACTTATGAGGATTGAAAAAGCAAAACTACTAATTTTATAAAATGCAAAACTAAAGATTGACGAAACAGGAAATTGCTAAGGACTTAGTACGAATTTTAAAAACTAGAAATAAAAAATATACTGACTCTTAACTTCTACCAGGGTGCGAAATATGAAGCTAGGGAATTTCTAAAATACTAACAAGACCAAGAACACAACTTTATGAATTTATAGAACTCTAATGCAACTATTAGGATAACTAAGTGATTCTAGGGGAATGATTCAAACTTTAAACTAAAATAAGATTGTTTATATGTTTTCAGATGATAATAAATGGATTCACGGTTTGGGATCAACTTAAAGAGGGTTCAAGATTTAAACTTTGGAACTTGAAAACAAAGATCTACTCTTTTTGAGCTTTCTCTATGCCTTGAGAAGCTAAGGCTAGCTTCATCCATGGTGTTTGGTATGAAGCCTTTCCTCATCCCTTCCTCCTAACCCATTGATCGTGGTGGAAACAAAGTATGAAGAGCATGATGCATAGATCTCTAATCGTGGCCTAACTAATCCCCTAAGCAACCATGGCGTTTGGGAAAGGGAAGATTAGTCTCTTGGATTTGGATTTAAGGGATCTCCTAAATCTGCTAAGACAAGGAAATTCCTGAGATCAAAGATATCTCTCTCGAGATCCTCTAAGCTTTAAACGCCCAAATCCAAGAAGAGAATGGTTTTAAGAACAAGAAAAAGACCAAAACTTAAACCCTTAAACCCCTTAATCACCCAAACCGAAAACCCAAAGATTACTACTCACGACGCATGATTAAGATGCTTGAGAACATAAGGGAAACAAAGCTAAGCATGATTAAAATGACTAAGCAAAGAGAATAAGAGAAGTACTTAAGATAAATTCAAAGATTAAGGTTTCTAAAACATGAAAAGCTTTAAAAACTAACAATGGCATCTTTGCCTAAAAGTGGGAGGAGACAAAGTGTAACCAAGGATATCTGACCCAAAAATAGGTCAAGATGCTTTTATACTAAAGAGTAAATGGTCATGTAGCATCCGCGACCAGAAATCCTAAGTACGGTCGTGCGGGTCATGGGAAGGCCGTTGTATATATGTCCTGGTATAGTGGAGGTTCGTCCGTGGTACCGTGTTGTGTTACGTCTGTAGTACGTCCGTGGTACGTCCGTGGTACGTCTGTGGTACGTCTGTGGTATGTCTGTGGTACCAAACTGTGGTACGTCCGTCAGGTTAAGTACCGTACTGTGGCTGGCCCGAATAAATATTGTGGAATTTGTCTAAGTGTCGAGGAACGAAGGTTTTAGGCCGTGGGCCGTGGTTTTTCTCGAGAGAATGTGGTTTTTCTCGAGAGAATGTGGTTTTTCTCGAGAGAAAAATGATTTATCCCGTGTTTGGCCGAGTGGTTCAAGTCTGGCCGAGAGAAAAAGGAAAGTTGGCCGGTTTGACCGAGAGAAACTTGATTTGGACCGAGAGAAAAGTAAACCGCATGGGATAAATCGTGGTTGGCCGGTTTATTCTTAGGGTTTCGCGTTTATAAGGGAGTTTTGGGGATTTCTCACGGGGGCGGCATCTGTTCTCGAGAGAAAAGGGAAAAAATCCCAAGAGAAAAGTGAGCCGCTCGAGAGATCGTGAGTTCCGGTGCGATTCGGGGAATTCGGTTCGAGAGAAACGACTCAGAAGGGTCGATTTACCGAGGGAAGGATCAAGTTTGTCCGAGGAATTCTGTTTGGATCGAGAGTTATCCGGGAGAAAGAAGCTTCGGCCGAGAGAAAGTCGAGTTCATCCGAGAGAATCGAGAGCCGTCGTGAGATCGCGTGTTCGGTTCTGTTTCTGGGAATTCTGATCGAGAGAATCGACTTGGAGTGGTCGATTTACCGAGAGAAGGACCAAGTTTGACCGATGAATTCGGTCTGGATCGAGAGTTATCCGAGAAAAGAAGTTTCGGCCGAGAGACAGCCGAGTTCGTCCGAGCGATTCCGGTTGCATCAGAGAGATCGTGTGTTCGGTCTTGATTCTGAGATTTCTGCCCGAGTTATTCGATTTGAAATAGGTGATTTACCGAGAGTAGGCTCGATTGTTGCCGAGGAATTCTGCCTGGTTCGAGAGTTACCGACAGTTTAAGGAGTTAACCGAGAGAGAGGAGTTTATCCGAGAAATCACCGAGAGATTTATGTGTGTCGCGTGAGATCGTATGTTCCATCGAGTTTCCGCGAGTTTGGATCGAGAGATTCGATCAGGAATGGCATTTGCCGGGGAAGGGCCAAGTTTGTCCGAGAGTTTTCGACTGGTTCGTAAGTTGACCGAGAGATAGCAAAGAAGAGCTGACTATAGTCGGGAGGGATCTGACCATAGCCGAGAGATAGTCGAGTAGTTCGGCTATATCCGAGAGAAAGCTGACTGGATCAGGTTTCTACCGAGAGATCATGACTGTGGTCATGAGGAACGTGGATATGGTCTGGGAGATCATGGACTAGGCTGTCTGGCGATCGTGTGGATCGTGTCTGGCGATCGTGTGGATCATGTCTGGCGATCGTGTGGATCGTGTCTGGCGATCGTGTGGATCGTGTCTGGCGATCATGTGGATCGTGTCTGGCGATCAGTGTGGATCGTGTATGGATCGTGTCTGGCGATCAGTGTGGATCGTGTCTGTCCGGGCCGTCTCTCTTCTGTACTTGGTCATGTGGGGATGGTTGGTTGAGTGACTAAGTACGGGGGGGAGATGTGTTCGTGGGTTAGCCAGCGCAGTGGCTGGGTCAGGAGGAGCGTGTTTGAGGTTGCGCATGAGGTCTGGACGGTATGGGACGTTCGTGGATCATGCAGAGTGGCCAAGGTATGGTTTAGCTGATGCTTGATATTGTTATTTAAATGCGTAGCTAGTTAAGTCGTGAATGAGTAAGACCATGGGATGGACTGAGTTAAGTTGTTAGATGAAAGGAATGTATTTAACTTCATCTAGGATATCGGTTAGAAAGATAAAAATTTACTGTGTTTCGGCCGCGGGTTAGGAAATCCGGGTCGGGGCACTACAAGTGGTATCAGAGCGTGGTCGGTTCTAGGACAGAGTCTTGATGTGAATTGGGCTTGTCTAGAATGACTTATAGCGGAAAATGGTAAAGAGAATAAATGTTTTATATGCTTAAGTGACTGGTATCTAGGATCGTATGATTGCTAGGTTATTCTGTTTTCATTGATTGCTTGTGTAAGTTAGTGAATAACACTACAAGAAAACAGGCTTTTCCCGACTACAAAAACAGTTGCTAAGAAGTCGCAAAACCACGATTTACGACTAATTAGCGACTAAAATAAGTAGTCTCTAATATTTCGTCGCTAATTTCAGTAGTCGCTAATTAGTCGCAAATTTGCGACTAAAAAGCGACTACGTATATGTCGAGTGAAAACAGTCGCGACTTAGTCGCAAAAGTAGCGACTAACTTGCGTCTTTTTAACGACCAAATTGCGACTGATTTTAGCCGTTTTATAGTCGTAAATTATGTAGTTACTAATTAGTCGCTAAATATTGCGACTATTTTGCGACTCTTTAGTGACTCTTTTAGTGACTAAATAGCGACTAATTGAGCCGATAAGATTGTTAATTTGTATGTGTATTACGACGAATTAGCGACTGTTTTGTGACTGATTTTGCGACCTTTTAGCGACTAATAAGTTAAAAAAAAAACAATTTGGTAAAAGTATTTTGGCTTTATTTGGTTTTGTTTTTTTTTGTTTGTAATAATGAGTTTTTAATCTAAGAAAAAGTCTTATAACCCATAAATTACTAATAAGGTACATTGTCTTACAAGAAATCATAAAATACAATACAAATATTTCATTTCAGTTTGAAACATAGAAACATAAGAAGAAGAGTGAGTTGTTTCATTTCAGGAACAAGTCGGAGGAATTGAGCAAGACTCTCACCTCTTGAGAGGATAACAGCTGCTCCACGCCTTGTTCCTGAGAATCTCTCCACTTAATACCACCATGTTGTGGTGCAAGTATTCTTTAATTTTGAAAATACCTTGTGAAATTTTCCCAAGAATTTTCGATATGCCTACCTTCAAATCAAAGCTCCAAACCCAGTTTTGGAAGCGCCGAAGTCAAGGAGAGTGACTTGGACCAGTTTGGGAAGCGCGGAAGTCAAGGTATCCCGGGTCAGTTTTGCGAAGATATTGCTCCATCAAGCTCAAGTCTCGCTGCTCAGCCGCTTGACGGGCTAGCTCAGTTTGAAGCTGTGCGTTATGAGCGGCTTGTGCTTCTATTTGGCGCTGAGCTTCTTCAAGTTGTTGTTGGAGCGAGTGGTAAGTCGACGAAGAGCTACCCGGGTACTTGCGCTTGCCGCTTACGTGAGACTCTCCGAGACTTCCAATACCATAAGCATCCCCTCTTTCATTCACGATAGTTGACTGCGAAACGGAAAAGAAACCGAGATACTTAGCAAATGTGTAAAGAATGAAAACGCAATTTCTTAATGTAAGATCAGATGCATTGTTACCTGAAGAAAGATGTCGTTGATCTCGTCCGTGGTTAGCTGTCGAGGTTGTGAAGTCCCATCTGAAGATTCTGCCTCGAACTCGGACCGCTTCGCTTGCAGGTTCTTCTCATACGCCTCTGCGATCTTCTGCGCCTTCCTATCAACATAAGTCCCATCTGGTCTTGTGTGGGTCTTCAGGAAAAGTTCACCAATACTCACTGGTCTACACAACTCCTCTTCCTGAAAATGTAACAAAAAGAAACAGAGAAAGACAAAAATAAAAACTTGTAGAAGCATAGATAGAGGAATGTAAAGTACCATTTCTTGGTGGATTTGGTTAAAAGACTTTTGCCCAGTGAAGTTCTTGTGAGGACCAAGACCGCCACGGTCAGAATTTCGAGCAGCAGATGCGGTGTGACTCCTCTGTACAGCATCAACACTTTCCCAGTAGGTACACATTTCAGACCAAAGAGTCTCGCTGATCCAGGTAGGCCGCACACCAAGAGTGTGAGCTTTGCTGACCATATCTTTCATCCTCCTCTTACAAATCGCCACAAAGTGTCTTTGTACTAACCCTGTTAAGATGGGATCCCATGTGTGCTCTTTCTACAATACAAGAAGCGAAGATCATGTTAGTAAAGAGAAGAGGAAAAAGGACATATAAACGTAACAAAGAAGAAATAGTTACCGCAAATTCCATGAAGTATCGCTCCGCTCATGGCGGAGGCACACAACTCCAACTGTAGTATGCATCATCAAATTTGTTTGTGAAGATCTTTGTAATCTTCCGGACCAAACTGGACTTGTCACGGCCAAACTTACATACAGAGAGAAAACAAGCAGAGTAAGTTTTAAACTATAAAACAGAGAAAGCTTTAAACTATAAAACTTAGTCATTACTCTCAGTTCTAAACTTAGTCAAAACTATACAAATGTAAGACTGAGTTCATATCTCTTAGTCATTACTCTCACAATCATATCAAACAATCAAGCACCTTCCATTTGACACAATTTAAACCTGTGACTAAATCAAAAAGGTTTAACATTTAGAAAACTTACCATGTGGTATTTGGCGGCTGAGGTTTTAGTGGAGAGAGGACAGTCGTCCACTGATGACGGTTTGGCGTCCTTAGCAGCGTCTCAAGATAGCGGAGTTGGTCTTCCTGGAGATTGGGTTCAATGTATGCAGTGTCGTCAATCTCATCATCCCCACCATCTTCCAAATCGTTTGAGTGTTCAGCTTCAGACGGCTGATTACTTTGTGTTTCAGAGTTGTGCAGCGGAGGATTTGAAGAGATTGTTCGTGGAGACATTTGACCTGTAGGATTAGAAGAGCTTCGCCGTTTATAATCATAGAAACACTAAAAATGAAGAACTCGGAGAGCGACAATTTGAGGTTAACTTCCTGAAAACTCATATGAGGTTAACTTGAAATAAAGAAACGAAGAGCTTACCTTGAGGATTCGAAGAGCTTCGCATCTGAGGTTGAGGGTTCAACGAAGGACCTTGAGATTGAGGTTGAGGGTTCAACGAAGGGCGCGTGGAGTTGTTTACGAAAAGCTGGGTTGGCGGTGGAAAGTGGCGGACGTGCATCTGAGTTTGGGTGAGAGGGGCAAGCCGTGGCGGAGAGGGGTCTGGCGCCGGAGTGAAATTATACTGCTGAGGTAGCTCCGACGGCGTAATCGGTGTAGATATGGAAGGGTTCGACCGAGTTCCTCCAGCGACGGATGCATCTCGCCCTCGACCTCTTCCTCTACCTCGAACCATCGGAGCTCTTACTTTCTTCCCTCTTCCGCCGGCCATCGAAAAATAGCAGATCTAGGATCGATTGAGGGTTCAAGGAAGAAGAAATCGAACAAGTAGATTTATAAGAGCATAATCACCCGAGGATAAGTATCTTACCTTAAGGTGTAGAGACGATCGGAAAGAGAAAGTATGCTTTTGATCGGAGATGAAGACGGCGACGGAAGGAGATCGTGTGAACGTGAAACGTCAGAGAGATTAATTTTATAGGATAAAAATCAAAAAGGTTTCTCGATTGAGGGTTCAAGGAAGAAGAAATCAAGATAGATAATAAATCGAGAGAGAAGAGAAATCAATGAAGAAGAAATCGTGAGAGAAGAAATCGAGAGAGAAGAATTTGAGTTTTCTGCGGGTGAGAGAGATAGGGAAAGGAAGAAGAAACCAAGAGAGAATAGAAACTTGGAAAAAAAAAATCATAATTTTTACTTGTTACTCATAATTCTTACTCATAATTTTTTACAAGAACAAAATATCTTAATTGTTACTCAAAAAAAAAATCAAACAAGAACAAAATATTTTAATTGTTACTCATAATTTTTTTTTTCCAATTTTGAAAAAAAAAATTGATATTGGTTAAATTTCATTTCTTAGTTGTTACTCATAGTATTTTTTAATTTAAATATTTGTGTTTGTGTGAAAAAGATTATTAGTCGGAAACTTGTTATTATACAAATCAACATAATTATGTTTAATTAAGAGAAACTGAAAAATAAAAATACACATTATTACGGTTCTTCATCATCTTCATCGTCATCATCAGAAGACGATAAATTACACTGAAATTCATCTTCTGCTTCCGCATCTCCCACATCACAATCGAGATTGATTGGGTTTACTCCTTGTACCAAATTATCAACTACTAGATCTTCAATTGTTGTCATCATTACAGGATCATCATTTTCTTGTTGCAAAAGAGTCGGTTCTGTGTCGACATATTCTCCTGAAATATTTCCCCTCGGGTTGATTTTAACAACATTGAGCCACAAATGCTTCGGTTT
>JAHZTW010000004.1:4336910-4361250 GCA_020283515.1 Alliaria petiolata
TGAACTTTAATGCTTGTTTGAATTGTTAGAATTTGCAAAGAGATTTGGAATTCTAGGGTTTAGACATAGATAATCTTCGCAGCGAGAGTTGGTTGATTTTACATTAGTGATTCGAGTTCGAGAACAGATCTTAATAATTCCTAACATTCTGTCTAGACCTGCAATTTAGATCACCTGAGAATTTCCCTGAACCTAGCGTTTCGTCTCCTGAATCTAAATCGTTTAATTGCTTTCTGTCTTTTAATTCCATATTATTTCTTAGCTTAATTCGAAATTAGAAAACTGCTGTGTGACTATCCCTTCTCTGTGGATTCGATCCCTAAGTACTACAACTGATCTCTTAATTTGAGAGAGTTGCTTTAGGGTAAATTTGACCCATATCACTCTCCCTTTTTATAAAGTAAAAATCGGTTTTGTATCTAAAGAATGAGAGAGTGGATGTGGGGTTTATAAAGAAGAAAGATTTTGGACAAGCATGCAAGTGGGGAATTAAAATCGTGGTCAAAGCTCAGTTATCCATGGTCAAAGGAGCCAGCTTTTGACCACAATTCAAATTCAAAAATTAGAGGGAAGGAGAAAGAGGGGGAAATTTGAAAACTTAACTTGGCATGAGATCGAGTGAAACGGGTCGATCTAGCACTCGATCTCATGCCTGCGCTGTCCAAGATCGAGTGTCTTACTCGATGGGTGACTCGATCTGAAGCAAATCGAGTCTTGGATCGAGCATGCACTGTTCAGGATCTTTCTTGGTTTTGGCGCCTCCTGGATCGAATACCTTGGTTGATTGTCTGGGTCATTTTGGCAGAGATCGAGTGAATGAATCGATCCAGTCGGCCGATCATACTCCGAAGATTGAGCCATCCAGTCGATCCACACCCCGTTTCATTTTTCATTTCAACACTTGGGTGGGTCATTCTCACGAAATCGACTGGTGCTCTCGATCTGTCTACTCGATCTTTTCAAGATCGATTGACTTGGTCGATCGTCTCATCGATCTTTGGGTTCTTCTTTTTCACAACTGAACAAGGCTAGTAGAGCCTCTCCATAGGGTTCTTCTTCAGCCTTAATGCTGTCCTTAGGGCAAGCTGTTTCACTCGTCGAAACCGAGAAACAAGCACCCACTCCAAAGGTATACTTGCCGGCCAAGGCGACGGCTTGTTCACTTTTCCTCAACGAGTGGGTTTCCATGCTATCTTCCTTCTCAACATGACGCTTTTTGTTTACGAAGACATCCTCTTCTTTTTTTGGTTTCAGCTGCCCTATGATGCTCACTTGAAAAACTTGACTGTTGATCGTTGGCTTTCTTATACCATCCTTAGTAGTAAACTTGAACCTTGCACCCTTGCCCAAGTGTAGGGAGATTTTTCCATGCATCACATCAATCATGGCTCCTGCAGTAGCCAAGAATGGCCTCCCCCAATACAAGAGCATTTTCATCCTCCTCATCCATTTCCAAGACAACAAAGTCAGTAAGAACGGTGACATTGTTGATCTTCAAAGGGAGGTCTTCAAGCACTCCTTTCGGTAGCCGTATGCTCCTATCAGCAAGGACTAGGGATATATGGCTATCCTTGAAATCTGTGAGTCCTAGTTTCTTAGCAGTGGAGTATGGCATAAGGTTAATGCTTGCTCCCAAATCACAACGGTTGTTCTCGAACTTCAAATTCTCTATGGCGCAAGGAAGGGTAAAAGAGACGGGGTCACCAAGCTTCTTCGGTGCTATCTTCCTGTGACTGAAGGCATTGCATTCTTGACTCAATACCACGTCTTCTTCACCCTCTTTGACTCTCTTGACGAGTGTATCCTTCAGGAGCTTTGCATATCTAGGAACCATAGCCAAACAATCGAGCAACGGTAACTTGATCTCCACGTTTTTCAAATGTTTTTCAAACAAGGACTTATGCTTCTCGATCAACTGCTTCTTGAAGCGTCCAGGAAAGGGGAGCTTTGGTTTGTAGGGTGGAGGAATGACAGTTTCTTTTTCTTTGGTAGCTTCCTCCATCGGTTTCACCAAAACTGCTTCCTTGTTCTTTCTTGGCCGCTCTATGTAGACATTGTTAAAATTTATTTCTTGATCCTTGGAAAGGTCACTCCCCCCTTCTTGAATCATAATGTCCTCATTTATAGCAGCAGTGGACCGTGGTGCTACCTCTTTTCCACTCCTTAGAGTAATCATATTGGCATACTCCTTAGGGTTCGTCTCACACTTGCCGGGTAAGCTATCTTGGCTGCTTGTATTGGCTTTTCCTTTCTATAACTGACGTAGTTTGTTGTTGATGTTGGTTATCTTTGTAGATACTTCATTGAAAGAAGAGTCCATCCGATTGTTTATCTCAACAAATTTTTGGTTGTGTGATGCTTGCCCTTGAAGCAATTTTTGGAACATGACTTGTACCGGATCTTGTTGGTGTTATCGCGCTTGTTGCTGCTGTGGCACAAAACCAGGGGGATAAGTGTTTTGCCCTTGCTTTTGTTGGTCTGGAATGTTGACTTGCCTTTGACCTTGGAAGCCTTGGTTTTGCACAAAACCACCTTTGTTGTAAGGAACAAACGGTTTTCCTTAGTTGCCTTGTTGTGGAGGGTTACACTTGGTCCTTTGGATTCTCTACATTGGTACTTCGGTAAGAAAGGTTGTTGTTGCCTTGGCCTTGGTACCTTGGAGCATAGCCTTGTTTCTTATTGTAGTCTACCCAATTCGCTTCCTCAAAGTCCTGTTGACAGCCTTCTTCAAACACTTCTGATGCTTCACCCACAAAATGCACATGCTTTTGGTTTGCTAGCATCATTTTGTCAATCTTGTCATGAAGGGATTTCAGCTCCTTCCTGTGTGACTCCATCTCAGTACCTCGTGGTGCTCGGTCATAGTCCTCAGAGTAGTTACCATCACTCAACGCCAAGTTTTCTATAAGCTTCATACCCGCGGTCACTTCTTGTCCAAGGAAGTTGCCTTTGCTTGCGGTATCAAGTAGTAGGCTAAGAAGTGTCTCATCTGTAAAGCCAAGGTGAGGACATGCAATGGCGTAGTCCTTAAGTCTCTCCATGGCTTCACTAAAGGTCTCGTTTTGCCTTTGAGCAAAGCCACTGATTTCACTTCGTAGCCGAGCTGTTCTTGTAGAAGAGAAGAACTTTGAGAGGAAGGCCTTCTTGCAATCAGCCCAAGATGTGATGGTGCCTTGTGGAAGAGTCTTTTCCCAATCGCGAGCCTTATCCCCGAGAGAAAAAGGGAAAAGCCGAAGCTTGAAGCTGTCCTCCGAGATCCCATTTATCTTAATCATGCCACACACTTGTTCGAAGTTATCCAAGTGTTCCAAGAGATCGTCCAATGCAAGACCGTGGAATTTGCTGTTCTGAACCATCGAGATGAAGCCCGTCTTAATCTCGAAGTTGTTGTTATGCACCGAAGGAGGGGTGATGCCAAAACGATTGTGGTGAGTGTTTGGTGCATCACCCGCACCTATGATCCTTGGTGGTCTTTGAGCGTGGTGGGGGTTTCCATTACCCCCATCAGCTGGTCCATGCTGAGGCTGAACGTTATCCTGATCGGCCATAGCTGCTCGATCTACTCCCTCGAACTCAAACTCCTGATTCCTTTCCCTTCTTAGTCTCGCGCTTCCAAGTAAATGAATGTTGTCTAGAGGCTGTAGTAAATCGTTGTTACCTCTAGACCTCAGATTCATGTACCTAAGAACACAAACAGGAACGTATATAAATAGTAACCAAAGATGTAAAAACAAAAACTTAGTCTTCACTAAATCCCAAATCTTAATACTCTCAAACTCAATCCCAAATCGGCAACGGCGCCATTTGATAACCGAATTATTTCGTGTTATGCAAACCTAAGGCATGCTCATGTCATTGCAGTACTTTAGGGTCAATCCAATTTGAGAGGTTGAGATGATATCAAGAATACAAGAACTTTATGTAAAGCTAAGTAGATTCCGATTAAATGGGTGAATAAATCGAAATAAACTATTTCAATGATCTACTGAATTTGAAAACTGTTTTAAAATCCCGACCAAGGGGTTAAACAACTAGAAAAATACTTCTAAGGATTTAAAAAGCACAACTACAAATTTTAGAAAATGCAAAACTAAAGATTGACGAAACAGGAAATTGCTAAGGACTTAGTACGAATTTTAAAAACTAGAAATAAAAATCTACTGACTCTTAACTTCTATCAGGGGGAGAAATATGAAGCTAGGGAATTTCTAAAATACTAACAAGACCAAGAACACAAATTTATGAATTTATAGAACTCTAATGCAACTATTAGGATAACTAAGTGATTCTAGGGGAAAGATTCAAACTTTAAACTAAAATAAGATTGTTTATATGTTTTCAGATGATAATAAATGGATTCACGGTTTGGGATCAACTTAAAGAGGGTTCAAGATTTAAACTTTGGAACTTGAAAACAAAGATCTACTCTTTTTGAGCTTTCTCTAAGCCTTGAGAAGCTAAGGCTAGCTTCATCCATGGCGTTTGGTATGAAGCCTTTCCTCATCCCTTCCTCCTAACCCATTGATCGTGGTGGAAAGAAAGTATGAAGAGCATGATGCATAGATCTCTAATCGTGGCCTAACTAATCCCCTAAGCAACCATGGCGTTTGGGAAAGGGAAGATTAGTCTCTTGGATTTGGATTTAAGGGATCTCCTAAATCTGCTAAGACAAGGAAACCCCTGAGATCAAAGATGTCTCTCTCGAGATCCTCTAAGCTTTAAACGCCCAAATCCAAGAAGAGAATGGTTTTAAGAACAAGAAAAAGACCAAAGCTTAAACCCTTAAACCCCTTAATCACCCAAACCGAAAACCCAAAAGATTACTACTCACTATGCATGATTGAGATGTTGGAAAACATAAGGGAAACAAAGTTAAGCATGATTAAAATGACTAAGCAAAGAGATTAAGAGAAGTACTTAAGATAAATTCAAAGATTAAGGTTTCTAAAACATGAAAAGCTTGAAAAACTAACACTGGCGTCTTTGCCTAAAAGAGGGAGGAGACAAAGTGTAACCAAGGATATCTGACCCAAAAATAGGTCAAGATGCTTTTATACTAAAGAGGAAATGGTCCCCTCACTAAAATCCAAAACTTGCAAGCTGTCGGATAAGGCTAGAGATCGAGCTCGGCCTTCGATTCTCTGGCTCGATCTCTCGTGTAGAACGCAAGTCCTTGCTCGATCTTTGGGTCGATCCAGGCGGGTAGATCGGGTCTTGAGCTCGATCTGGCTCTCGTTCTTTCCCAGTTTGGTTCCATGTCCGTACTCATGATCGAGCATCTGACTCGATCCCATCCTCGATCTGCGGTCTTGGAACGGCACAAGTGTCTCGATCTTCTGGTCGATCTCGGTTCCCTTGTTGTATATCTGAACTCTTCCAAGTGTCCATAGGCTCTCTTTTGATCAGCAGCATGTCCATGCACCCTCCATAACTCCAGTGTATCCAAAACAACGTGAATATGATGCAATAATGCAAGAAAATGTGCTAATGCTAATGCAAAGTGCTTTAGGACCTAAAATGAGACAAAAGCTACAATTTCTCTAAGTATGAATGCAATATGAATGCAATTATATCCTAAATGCAAGCTAAATGTATGAAATATGCGAGTACATCATTTGGTCTCCAAGCATTGAAACCTCCTTGAGAGTCTAAGTCCTATATATTGTATATGATTGTCGAGTTGTGACAAACATATTGAGAGCAAGGGTTTAGTTTTGAGATATATTTTCTAAACCTAATAGGAGAGTTATTCTTATTAAGCTGTGTTCTTGATTTCAATCACTTTATTTGGTATCAGAGCGTCAGGTTAAAACAATCAAACAAAGAGGTTTGCTCGCGAAGCTTTGACTTAAAAGAAGGGTAACGTATCCAAGCCATGGTAGACGTCGTCCTGCATCCTCGCCCGAAGGAAATCATTCCTTCCTCAATCCAATGCCTCATGATAAACGCAACGAACTGTACGGTATGGGCCATGAGGATGAAAATCCTGCTGTCAATTCATCCAGGAGTTGAACATAGGGCGGACATCTTAACTAAAGCTTTAGCGCGGATCAAGTTTAGTGAGATGAGAAGCATGATACGAGTTCAAGACATGTCCAAGACTAAGTTAAAGTTTAAGAGGGAGAATGTTGGATAATCGTCAACATTGCTTGAAATTTAAGATACCTAAACCAATTTGTGGTTAAGGATAAGATAGACTTAAAAGGAAATCTTCTATTTTTCATTAGGAATAGGAAAGAGTCTTTTTCTATTTCTAATAGAAAAAGGAAATTAGTAAAGCTGCTAATACCTATATATATGATTGTCGAGTTGTGACAAACATATTGAGAGCAAGGGTTTAGTTTTGAGTTATATTTTCTAAACCTAATAAGAGAGTTATTCTTATTTAGTTGTGTTCTTGATTTCAATAACTTTAATACTAACGGTGTCTGATTTTCCTTCTGTTGGGTCTAAACGTGCTGCTGACTTCCAATATTGATGGCTGAAACAGAGATTCACCAACAGAGTATCTCTCGTCCAATGGTTATCACCTATAAGACCATGATTCTGTTATATAAGGCAATGCGAGTTGTACAATCTTAATTTGTAGTCACACAAACCTGTCATCAGGAAGTGTATGCTGCTCGATTTCACAGTTTTGGGTTTTCTCGTAAGCAGTTTCATCCTCGGCACAGATTGCATACTGCTCTTTGAGTTTTTCAACATCAGACATGCTGAGATTCATCGACGGATTGGATTTTCCAAGTTCTTCGGCGAATAATTTTGTTAGCTCGGTTACACCGAGCTCAAACTGTTTTGAGGCAATGTGCTGCACAGCTCCTTCAAGAACTGGGGCAATATCTGGGTACACCAGAAAAGAGATTAAAAACTGTGAGAAGAATTAAAAAAAATTAAAACCATCCTGTTCATACCAGTTACAAACACAAGGAATCGCTAATGTACTTTGGTTCAAACAAAACGTTAGCAAGATACAAAAAAAATCGAGCGTGACAACCTTGGTGCACTTTAAACACACTACAGTAATTAGTCACTTAAACACACATAAAAGAGAGGAAATGACAAAGTGAGATCAAATTATTAGTACCTATCTTCCCATGACCAATATTTACAGTGCAACCGGAGATCCGACCAACAGCATAAAGGGACAACACTGCTTGCTCTGATGCATAGAATCCAGAGATATTGAACGTTTCAAAATGGCTTGTTATTAGAACCTATTAGTCTCAATTAAGATCTAAAATCATTTCGCCTTTTTTTTTTGTTTATTAGAAAGTTTATCAATTCGATGAAAAGGAAATTGAATCGCCTTTGCTTATTTCATTTAAAAAAAAATTGAATGGCCTTAAAAAAATAGAATGTTTATTAGATGTAAATCATTTCGCCTTTTTCATTAGAATGTTTATCAATTCGGTAAAAATGGCATGAAAGTGTATGCATGTCCTTGATTTGAACTAAACAATTACAAAGATATATAAAGAAAACATACACGGGACATCGTCACCATGTACATGCACCATATTTTTCATTAAGACCATCTCGTACATTGCTTTCATACTCCATCTTGTAGTCTGTTATCGTATTCTGTCACTCCACCTTCGTATACTAAAAGTTACTGTATCATACACCACATATGTATTTCATCTCGTACACCACAATTATCGTCCACCATCTATCTCGTACACTGCATCATTTCTTGTACGATAGTGTACAAGAGAGGTGTAAACGATTGTGTATAAGAGAGTACACGATGGTGAATAAGAGAGGTGTAAACGATGGTGTACAATAGAGTTATACAAAAGAGGTGTACACGATGGTGTACAAGAGAGGTATATACAATGGTTTACAAGAGAGATGCACACGATGACGTATAAAAGAAATGTACACGAGACAAAGTACAATATGTTTTTAAAAATGTGTTAGTTCATATTTAAACACCATTTATTAGCGTCATACAATATATACCGCATTTTAGTGTATGTACACCGTATTCTTGTGGTGTACAATATATATTGTAAATGTAAGTTATACACAAATATGTTAAAAAGGTATTATTAAAAAATTTAAAATTTGACCCAAAGATTTATATTTCTGATTTCAAGTTAATGTTTAGTTTATAAGTTAGTATTTAGAGTTTATATTTTAGAATTTATGACTTTGCATTGGGTTTTATAATTTCTACCATTTGAAAACATTTGGTCTTCATATATCCTTGTTACATATCCCTTGTATTGTAGAACTGATTGGTCTTTATATATCCTTTTGATTGTTTACTTCAAGTCAAAGAGATACATAGACTTTAAAAATTGATGATATGTATATATGTAAAGGAGCCCATAATTGCGCTTTACTAAGAGTCACATAGAATCTCAAGTTCATTTCTTGGTCTATAAATATAACATAGTTGTAAAACGTTTTGGTTTATATAGACTAGTAGTATGTAAATAGACCATTTATTATATCTAGTATTTAGTTTAAAGTTCAAATATATATTTTGGAGTGAAGCTAAAGTTATCTCATGTTCGTAAGGTTTAGGGTTTAGTTTTAAAATTTAGGGTTTCAGATGGTTAAAGGTTTAGTGATTAAGGTTTAGGGCCGAGTTTGTAAGATTAATAGTTAAGTTTTTAGGATTTAGGATTAACAGTTCATATTTATCTCAATTATAATATTTTACGATGCATACATCACATATTTATATATATACCATATATTAGCGTTATATATTATATATCGCATTTTGGTGTATGTACACCGTATTTTTGTGGTGTACAATGTATATTGTAAATGTAAGTTTTACACAAATCACGTTAAAAATATCTGTTTTTAAAAATTCGACATGTGCAGGAGAAAAAAAAACTTTTTTTGATTCATATATCATCAAATAATTTGTATTGTACAATAAGATATATGAATCATAAAATTGAAGGGGAAACAAAATCATAAAAAATAAGAAAGAGAAAAATATAATTTTATATTTTATATTATTTCTATTTTTCTCTCCACTCATACGCTTTTTTGTTTATTTCACACTCTCTCTTTTTCTCACATTGGATCCCACCTAAAGCACAGACTTTTACTTTCTTTCTCTCTCTCACACACCCACATTCTGTATCTCTATATCTCTCTAAGACACAGTGGAAAATTGTCCAAACACTCTCTCCCACTTTCTCTCTCACCCACTTTTACAATTAAAAGGTCATTGTACCCAATTCACCAATAAAAAAGTCAAATACTACCCAATTTGCCAACTAACTCTTAAATGAAAGGGGTTAATAATGGAGGTTCTGGATTTATCTAAGGGGTTTAAACCGTATTTGGGAGACTGCTAAGATTCTGGTAAGTATACCGAAATACTACCTAATGTTGGTTCTATGGTATGTGGATTCAAAAGTATTAGTCAATGTGGCGTTCTTAAGATTTGCTGAATGTTTTTGTTTTCGAACTTCGACTCTATATTTAGTTTTTTTTTTGTGTGTGTGTGTGCAAGCAAAAGTTAAGTCTTGGGGAGTTGATATATCATGGTTTTCCGTGTTTTTGACCATGATATAAGTATTAAGAAGAATTTGGAAAACAGGTTTGGTTGGGCGATTATTTTTCATCACATGTGTCTCTACTAACCAGTTTCTTTGTTCAAAATGTTTTAGATTGTTGTCTTCATCACATGCGTCATTTTTTTATGAAGAACTAGAAGCGGCAAAAAGAAGATCGAGAGTTTTAGATTAGATATTAATTTTCCTCTTGGGGTTTATCTTTGTACAAAATGTTTCCATTTTCCATATCTAGATGATCGATTTGATTTTCATTATAAAATAATTTTTTCGTTCAATAGTGTTGCACTCATTTTAAGACAACTCTTCTAATTCAAAAATTGGAATCTTATCGTCATTAGCCCTTGCCTTTGTTGTTTTTAGTTTGCATGTCGCTTGCAAGTTTTTGTCTCTAGAATTAAGCTATAAAGTGTGTACATAGCTTCTCCATATTATCTCTTGATTTGAGTTATGACGCATCTTTTTATTAGGGTCGATATTTTATTATTTCTATCTAATTTTGAATTTTATGTATTCTAATATACGAGAGATATACAAACAAAGAGAAATTGTTGTCTTCGTCTATATATGATCACATGATGTGTATTGGATAAAGAACACAGATGCATAAAACGTGATGTGAAGAATAACAAACAAAAAAAATTGGAGGAAAAGAAGACACACAACGATAGAAACAAAATTATTTGATTTTACTCGATTTTTTTATGTGAAGAATATGATTATGGGTGCTTCATGCATTTTTTTCCTTTTAGTATAATGAGGATGTTTTGACTCATTAAAAAAAAGTTTGTAGTCTTGATATATATATATTGTGTTTCTCGGGTGGCTTCATGTACAAATAAATGAATAACTAAAATACTTTTATATCATTATTTTGTAATGTGATCTAATTTTGGTGTCTATTATGTTCACATATATTTTAGAGTAATTTTAAAATTACCAAGAAAATACAAATAACAACCAAAAGAGGAAAGACTATGAGAAAACAAAATGGAACATGAAGAAAACAAATTAGAAGAATAAAAAGAAAACCACGAAGTTAATAAAACGATAAGATCGATGAAGACGAAACGAGCGTATAACACTGTGGTGACATTTTTGATCAAATCTGGATCAAGTCTTGGAAAATTAATTAAAGAAGCTAAACTCATAATATGGGACTAGGAATTGATAATGAGCAAAGATTTTTTTAAGAAACTTCAGCTAAAACGATGCGTGATATACTACAATATGAAAAACCGGTCAGTGGTAAAATTGTCGTCTTTTAATGAGATTTCAGACAAATCTTGCCAGCGATCCCTAATGATGGCAAGCTAAAGATTGTTCTGATATTCGTCGTTTCTTTGGTCTATGATGAAGAAGAAAAACCGGAATAATGATAACTAGCTTTTTAGCAGGTTAAACAAAACCGAAAGCTTGTCTATGTCATTGTAATACTTCAGGTCATCAATCCAAATCAGGTTGTGAAAGATATTAAGAATGCAAGAGCTTGAAGTAAAGCTAAGCAGATTCGAGTTAAATGGGGGAACAAATCAAAATAAACTCCTTGCTGCAACTATATGAACTTGAGAACTATTTTAAAATACCTACTGGGATGTTAACTAACTAATATAAGACTTCTAGGAATTTAAAACGCGAAGTTGCTAATTTTATAAATTACAAAACCAAGGACAGAAAAACTAGGTAAATTTCTAGGTGACGAAATGGTTTTTAAAAACTAGTTAATAAATTTTACCGACTCTTAACTAATTACCAGGGTGCAAAACAAGATACTATGGGATTTATAAAATATCAGGACGAGCAAAAACACAACTTTATAGATTTAGAGACCTTAATGCAAAGATTAAGCTAACTAGGCGATGTTTAGGCTAAAAGATTAAAACCTTAAACTAAAGGAAAGTGATTTCGAGTTTTTGCAAATACTAAAAAGAAGATCCAAGGCTGGGAATCATTCTTAGGGAGGTTGAAGATTCGAACTTGGGGTTTAAAAACATAATTTTTACTCTTTTAGTAATTTCTCTAAACCTTAAGAAACCAATTTAGATTTATCCATGATGTGTGGTATAAACCCTTTCTTCACCCTTTCCTCCTAACCCATGATGTGTGGTGGAAAGATAAGGTGAAGAACATTAAGCTTGGATCTTAAAAACGGTTTAACTAGCTCCCTAAGCATCCATGATGTGTGGGAAAGGATGAGCTAGTCTCTTGGATTTGGTTTTAAGGGATTTCCTAAGTCTTGTTAGGATAAGGAAATCCCTAGATTAAAGAGATCTCCATAGAGAATCTCTAGACCTTAAAACCCCCAAATCCAAGAAGAGAATTTAAATGAAGAACAAGATAAAAACAAAACCAAGATTTTAATCTCCAACCTCCTTAATCATCCCAACCTCAAACCTTAGGCGGTTTACTCACAAATCATGTTCTTACCTCTTTTAAACATAAGTTTAGAGTTAAGGAACATGATCAATGGGGTTAAGAAGAAAGACTTGAAATTTATTTAAATACTTGTGGAAGATAATAAAATACAAGAATTTTCACAAAGATCTAAATAAAAATTAAGAAGAAAGATTTGACATTAGAATAACTTAAATTCGAAATATATATAATAAAAATAAGAGTTTTTAAAGAAATAAATAAGAAGAACTATAGTACTCAAGAACAAAGGAAAGCTTACAAGAACACTAAGAAGACTTTGAAAGTGAGAATATAAAGACTTGATTGAAAGCTTAATGAAAAACTGAATGATTATTACAAGCACACACACACTCCTTATATAGAGTTTTAAACATGGCTATTGGCCTTAAAAGAGGGGTCAAGGGGCAAGGGACAAGGGGCAAGGGACAAGGGGCAAGGGACAAGGGACCTCTCTAATCCCACTTTTACTAAAGCATAAACACTTTTTGGAGCACTTGCAAGTGGTATCTTTTGGTTCGGGTACATGGATTGATCGATCTGTATCTTTTGCACTACTGCACCGTTTGACTTGAAATCACCACCAAATTAAAGCTAACTCAATTTCCTAAAACTCTCATGAAGACTGTAGAGGCTAAATCGCAATGAAAACCCCTTCATCCGAGCTGATCGTTCAGTTAACGAAATTGGTCGCCAAACTTCCAGACGGACATGTTGTTACTTAAATAGCCGTATCTTCTGAACCACTGACCATAATGACTTGAAATAACCTCTGAACGAAAGGTAACTCAATTTTCTATGAGTTTTATGAAGATTGCGGAGGCTGAATCGGAATGGAAAGTCTTTGTAGAGTCTGATCTTTAAGTCGCTTTAGGTGGCATGGATTTGAATCGGTTGCAACATCTCGGTACAGCAAGTCAGATGACATCAATTTGCTCTCTACTTGTTCCTAGCTCATCATCTTATGTTTCCAGCTTCCACATTGTCGCCAAATCCATAGAATAACCTGAAATGATGCATATATACAAAAGAAAATGCAAATGTTCTAAATCCTATAAATGATTAAATACTATGATTATACTTAGTTATAAATGAAATATGGATGAAAACTTATTATAAATGTATGATAAATATATATAAAATATGAGTATATCAACTCCCCCAAACTTGCCTTTTACTTGCCCTCAAGCAAACAAAATTCAAGCTAGCAAGAGATGATTAAAAACGGGGGCTCAAATCCAAAAGTATTTTTCAAATGTATCAATTCAAAGGTCCTAATTCTCAATTCTAGGATGCAGTACACAAGCATTTACTCAAAAGGACTTAGCCATAATCATCACATAACGAAATTCAAATCATGACTTGTTTATTCCAAGCAATCCAAGAATCATAACCTTTAACATTAATTTAGAGCTCAAACCGTGAATCACACTTGTGCTTTTAAAACCGAATACATTTGGTGAGGGACAAGGTTATGAGATAAAAATGATCTCATTCAAGTGGGTACTCGAAGCATTGATTTCTCTCAAAAAGTTTTGAACTTATACATAATGCTAAAGGTAAAAGGCAATGCATGCATACATGATTAGACTCACATCTACCCAAGTATACTAACAATGATCCTAATCCCTCTCTCATTCATTTTTTTATTTTCCAAGCTCACTCACCCTCTAGAGACTACCCAAATCCACAAGGCTATTAAAGCCAAGTATAAACCCACAAGAACTACATCAAACACATTCTTTTCTTAGGGAAACTTCTTCATCCTTGCTAAAGTCTAGCGGTAAGGTCACACAAATATTAGCTCTTTTCTTTCTTCAGATAGCCCTCTTCTAGAAATTTTTCTTTTATGCGCTTGGCCTCTAGGGCTCTTTTTCTTTTAACTTGAGCTTTTTAACACAATTCAAGTCCAACCACTTAGAAATATGTATCCCTTTTTCATCTTTTTCCTTAACACCTTCTCATTCTCAAACCCGTGAACTCTCAATTCCTAATCAAGCTTAAAACTAGCTTTAATATGCAAAGCCAGCATCATCATGAGAGCCTAAACATGTCGCCCTAAACTTAACACTTTATGCCAAGTTCAAACAGAAAATAAGGCCTCACGATCACACAAGAAATTTGGCTTGAAATAAGGCAAGGGTGAAGGTGTGGTATTCTATTTAGGCTTACAAAGAGTGGTGAAGTGAATAAGAAAGCCTAAATATATTTTTTGTAATCCATGTATTCTTTTCCAAATGCACAAGTATGATAATTAAATGTTCATGTCAAGGTTCCGATTTTTAAGTAAGTATTCAATTCATGCTTGTTTCAACTTTAAGCCAAGGAAATCAAATCAAATGATCCAAGTATGGTTAGAACTTAATTTCAAAGTTGCACAAAGTATCAAAGAACTAATAACTAGGGCCTTGAACCAATACATGAGCTTAAAACACTTTAAAAGGAAAAAATTTCATCATTGCCCCCTATGCATATGAGTGATGTAACCTATATGATAAAAATCTAGACTCAATCCTACAATATTTGATAATGCAAATGCAAGCTATATGAATTTTTTTCGAAATTTGTATGAATTTTTATGAATTTTTCTGATTTTGTTTTTATTTTTCTATGCAATAATTTTTTATGTATGCATGAAGACTCAAATATGCTAAAAGCTAAAAAAATAAGAGCACAAAACACAAATTTAAATCTCTCAACCTCTCCCCCAAACTTAAATTACACAGTCTCTTGTGTAATCCAAGTTCAAGAGAGACCATCAACAAATATAAAAATAAAAATCCAAAAATGCATGATATTTACAAGGTTTGGAATGGTGTACCTTGGAGTTTGTTGTGGTTAGGCCTGAGGTCGAGCAGCTGGGTCAGCCTTAGGCACCCTTCTTGGCAATAGATCGAGTGGCATGGATCAATCCAGCTACCGCTTGGTGCTGGAGATCGATTAAACCAACTCCGTCTAGCCATTGATCTTTCTCGGCATGCCTCTTTGCCCTTGTTCTTTATCTCCCTAGAACATGGTTTTGAGTCTCCATCTCTCTTGATCCTGCTCACACACACTTAAAAACATAATCTAGAAATGAAATAAAAAAATTTATACACAAAGATAGACATGGAATTGCCTCCCAAGTGCGCTTGTTTTAAGTCTCTTAGCTTGACTTTCCTTACAAATCTTTTTAGGCTGGCTTAAGGGTGAAGTGGGTTGCTGGAGACGTGAATGAGTGTGAACATTGTGGCATGTCCATGTTGTAGATAGTGGACAGCATCTCTTGCACCCTTGCTTCATCCTTCTCTAAACTCGGTGGAAGAATGAACCTCGGCTTTAAGAATGGTTTTGAGCCTCCTTTGCTCTTGACTTTGTACTCAATGGTTAGTGGACAGCATATCCCTCACTTCTTTCTTGAGACAAGTCTGCGGCTTCACCGACGAAGTGGACATGTTTTTGGTTGGCAATCATCATCTTGTCAATTTTTTTCATGGAGAGACTTCAACTCCTTCTTGTGTGCCTCCAATTCATGACTTCTTGGTGCTCTGTGATATATCATGGTTTTTACCCGTTTTTGGACCATGATATAAGTGTTTTTATAGAGTCTTTTGGTATTTTTAGAGTCCTATTAGAGTCTTTGCAGGTTGGACTACGTTTGGAGCATAATTGGAGATTTTGGATCATTCTGGAGCATTGTGGAAGAAGCTGCAAAGTGATGAAGTCAGAGAGCCAGATTTTGGAATGAGTGTCGATCGACACTAATTGGTGTCGATCGACACCAATCGTGGATTCCTAAAACCGCCTGATTTTACAAGTCTTGAAGAAAAAGGAAATTTGCCCAGAAGATTTCCTTATTTACAAAAGTGCTCCAGCTCGTGTTTTAGCCTATAAATATAGTTTTTCAGCCATTGTTTAGGCTACACATTATTTTAGAGAGAGATTTTTAGAGAGCTTTTGGGGAGAAAAATCCTATACTCTGTTTAGATTGATTTTGAACCCCTTTATTTATTCTATTGATTTCTTTCATGCTTTCTATTTAAATAATGATTTATGTTTCATTAATCATGTCTGAGTAGTTTGCTAGTTAGGTTTAGGGTTTTTCAAAGGTGATTGATGAATTGTTAGGTCGAATTAAATTGTTAGGATAAAATCATTAGAGTTCTTCATCTGGATTTGTGTTTAATGCTTATTCTAGCTTCATGACCTAGAATCTGATCTTAGGTTAATTAATAGATGCGAGAGTATTATTGATTGCCTGAACTAATGTTAGATGAGCAAAATACCTATTCGCAAAGAGATTTGGTTTAGGGTTTTGTGAACAATTGAACCTGAACTTTAATGCTTGTTTGAATTGTTAGAATTTGCAAAGAGATTTGGAATTCTAGGGTTTAGACATAGATAATCTTCGCAGCGAGAGTTGGTTGATTTTACATTAGTGATTCGAGTTCGAGAACAGATCTTAATAATTCCTAACATTCTGTCTAGACCTGCAATTTAGATCACCTGAGAATTTCCCTGAACCTAGCGTTTCGTCTCCTAAACTTTAATCTAGCTAAAATCCGATTTATTTACTTGTTTAATTGCTTAGTTTAAATTTCATATAATCCGACCTAGCATAATTCAAACTTAGAAACCTTAGAGTAGCATCTACTTCCCTTGGGATTTCGATACCACTTATACTACGATTGCATTTACTGTGCACTTGCAGTAGTTTTATTAGGGTAAAACCTGAGCCCTATCAAGTTTTTGGCGCCGTTGCCGGGGAAGTAATAGCTGCCTACGGAATCTAGTATTAGAATTTTGACTAGGTTTTCTTTTTATTTTTGTTACTAATTTAGTTTCCTAACTTTTGTTTCAGGTGCATGCCCAGTACCAGAAGCAACAAGGAAGAGGAACTAATCACACTGAACCAGGAACTAGGCCGTCTCGAACGTACGAACCGCAAGTCTGCTCGAGCGTCGATCGAAACAGAGAGCTTCGATCGACACCCTTCCTTAGTGTCGACCGACACCGCTTGTATCGATCGACACCAGGCGCACACAGAGATGACAGAACCTGTGATCATGATACGCAACGAGGCAGGCGACTTTGTTGACCTACAAGGCAATAGAAGGAACGCCCAAGGCCAGAGACTTGACGAGGCTGGCGCCGTCATCGTCGATCCATCAATACAAGCTGCAGAAGATGGACGTGTAAGAACACTTGGCGAGTACAACCGCCCAGACCACTTCTATGCTAATAGAGATGCGATCCGTCCTCCTGCATTTCAGAGGAACGACTTCGAGCTGAAGCCTGCTTAATTCACGCTGGTGGGTCAGCATACTTTCCATGGACTTCCTAATGAGCATCCGATGGATCACATTGAGAAATTTGAGGACCTCGCGTCAAGCATCAAGGCTAATGGAGTGTCCTATGATTATCTTTTCTGCAAGTTGTTCCCTCACTCGCTTGCTGGAGATGCATCATATTGGTTGGAGCAGCTTGATCCAGGATCCCTGACTACTTGGGAAGACACAAAGAATGCATTCTTATGCAACTTCTTTGATGATGCAAGAAGTGAAGAGCTGAGGACGAAGATCACTGCATTTTCTCAAGGACCTACTGAAGCATTCAAGGCTTATTGGGTGAGATTCAGATCGTACCAGCGGGATTGCCCACACCACGGATTCAGCGAGCCGCAGCTTATTGGTATCTTTTGGAGATACCAGATGGCTTTAGACGCTGCAAGCAATGGCAACTTCAACACCAGATATCCAGCTGACGCGGTGGTGCTTATAGAGAATTTGGCCTCTTGTAACAGCACCAAGAACGCGGACTTTGAAAGGAGACAACAAGTTGGTGCAAATGGAGGAAGCCAAATAGCTGAGGTTAACAGGAAGTTGTACGTCTTGATGGGAAAGGAGCAAGTTAACTTCGCTGCAGAAGTAGAGTCCTTTGAGCCAGAGCAAGAAGAAGTCAATTACATCAATGGAGGTGGCTTTCAAGGACAGAGATTCAACAATCAGCAGGGTAATGGTTCTTCTTACCAGAAGCCTTTTCAGAACAATAACTTCCAAAGAAGCTATGGTTCTTCTTACCAGAAGCCTCCTGCACAAGACAATAAGATGGAGTCTATGATAGAACAGCTTTTAGAAGGGCAACAGAAGATGACAGTGAGCTTTAATGGGAAGATTGACACATTATATCAAGATGTGACTGGAAAGAGGGACGCCATGTACCAAGACTTGAATGGGAAATTCGAATCTCTGAACAACCATGTCAAGAAATTGGATATTCAAGTTGCTCAAACTGCAGAAGCTGTTCATAGGCAAGAAGGTTTCCTTCCAGGGAAAACTGATACTAATCCGAGACACCACGTGAATGCCATCACGATCCAGAGTGAAAGAAGCCTTTAAACAGAGCTGAAAAGTGGTCTAAATGCTAAAGAATTCGAGGAGCTTGAAGATGTAGAAGATGCTGCGGAGCCAGTGTCGATCGACACTACTATGTGTCGATCGACACCCAAGGAGGAACCAGACGAAACAAGAAAACTCAACACGGAAGACTCGACACCAAATGCGAGTGTCGATCGACACCAGGAGGGTGTCGATCGACGCTCTACACGGACTTCACCAGAACAGCTCACAACAACAAAGGTTGCAGAAGAAAGGGTGTACAAACCAAAAATATCATATCCCCTGCCTCCCAGAAGATCTAAACAGGAGAGAGAGGAAGCTATATGCAAGGAGATGATGAATAAGCTGATGGTTGAGCTACCTTTAGTTGATGCAGTCCAACTTTCACCTGCATTAAGAAGATATGTTAATAGAATGGTTGTCAATGGTGTGAGTCCTGAGGAAGGAGCATTGCTTACCAGAGACATGAATGTCATTCTCTTGAACATAGTTCCAAGGAAGAAGAAGAAGGTGTGGGTTTCAGAACAAGTCAGTGCTGTCATTCAGAGGAGGATTCCAGAGAAGTTACCCGATCCAGGGAACTTTGTGCTAGATTGCTCAATCTCAGCAGGAAGATTTCCTCGTTCTCTCGGCGATCTAGGCTCAAGTATCAACTTGATACCATACTCAGTTGTTGTTCGACTTGGAATGACTGATTTCAAGCCAACCAGAATCTCCCTTGTCCTAGCTGATCGATCAAAGAGAATTCCAAAAGGTGTTCTAGAGGATGTTCCCTTGAAGATTGAAGGCTGCATGATTCCCACAGACTTTGTCATTTTAAAATATGATGAAGAACCTGCAGACCCTCTTATTCTGGGAAGATCATTCCTGGCTTCAGCCGGTGCCATCATTGATGCGAGGAAAGGAAAAATAGAGCTTGACTTGGGTGATGTTGTCATGAATTTTGACATGGACAAGTTAAGGGGACCTTCTACCATCAATGATCAATCTTTTTCAGTAGAGATTTCCATGGATAAAGATCCAGTCCTGGAATGTTCGGATGACACTACTACTGGGAATGTCAAGGAGCTGGATTCTAAAGAGCAAGTGAAAAAGGTGGCTGTTCAAGAGGCATTAGCTGAGAATTCTGAGAAAGTTGTGGAGCTTGAAGATTGGAGTGGAAACAATCATATCTTCATGACTTTGGGCGAGGATTAAGGTCTAAACAATGCCAAGTTGATGGAGGAAGACGTTTTCATCATGGAAGCAAGGATTGCGGAGCTGAATTGCAGAAAAAGTGCAGAGATTCGAGCTGCTGGTTTGGTATCGATCGACACTAAGAGTGTTGATCGACACCCTTCGCGAATCATACCAGAAGCTGTTTCCAATGATGCAAGTCCATCTCATGTGGTCAAACAGATGTCTCCTATTGATCAGAAACCTCGAAAGAAGAAAAGGTACGCACTCCCTGGAATGAATTCCAAACCCCCTGATCTTATCAATAAGAATACCAAAGGTTGAAAAGATGTTTCACACTTATGCAAGCCATGAGATTCTCGTAGAGGGCTTGGTGTTTCTTTTGATGTTTCTGCAGGAAAACGAAGTGTCCCACCCGAACTCAAGGCCCACCCTGTTGCTGTTCCTCATTTCCTTGGTCGCTTTCATACACCTACTGCTTATACACCACCATGGATGAGAAGACATACGTCTGGGAAGCATTCAATGCCACCCTCTGATCCACCAGACGTCTGAACCCCGACAAAGTCAAGTTAATGACTGAAAATGAGCGCTGAGTGGGAGGCAACCCACTGTTAGGTACGTTTTTCTTTATATTTTGTTTTGTTTTTACTAAGTCATAGTTTCAGTCAGTTGAAAAGGCGACATTGGACTCGACTCAGGCCAATGTCGATCGACACCCTCTGTGTCGATCGACACCACGCGCAGACGAAGGTAAGTCTTCTAACTGGTCTTTTAAGTCGTTTCTAATCTTTCTTTTAGCCAACTTCGGGCTTGATAACACTGGGGACAGTGTTGTTTAAGTCTGGGGGAGGTGATTACTGACTTTGTGTTTTGTTTTGAGAGTCAAAAAGTTTTCAAAAAAAATTGTTTTATTGAGTCAAAATCAGTTGGAACTTTCAATTTTTCTAGGGACTAACCACAGAATGTTAACACTTGAAGAACCATTGCTATAGTAGCTGATTGCAGGTCTTATTAAGTAGAAAGCTGCAAGTGGAATCAGTCTAACAGGGCGAGTTCAGATCCCCTTATAAGAACTAGGTATGCGCAGAACTCGATTCCTCTTTCAGTCTGAACAGATAGACCATTGCAGTCTCTCCTTGATCATCCCTTGAGAAAAGAAAGAAAAAGAGTCTAAGTCTGTTAATAGTGCCTTTGTCATGAGCCTGTCTCCTCACAAGGAAAAATATTAGTGATGCTCTTGAACACGTCTCCTCACAAGGAACACAAGTAGAGAGTAGCACTATTTCCAGAGATTTCATAAGAGAAAGAAGAGTCAATGGAAAAATCTTAGAACACCCTGAAAATGGGCAGAATTTGACTAAGGGAAGAGAAAATAGGAGAGATGTATGAAGAATGTCTTGTTCAGGACTAAGGAAGAGCAAAGAATCTGTAAAGTTTTGTGGTAATACCCGTTTTTGGACCATGATATAAGTGTTTTTATAGAGTCTTTTGGTATTTTTAGAGTCCTATTAGAGTCTTTGCAGGTTGGACTACGTTTGGAGCTAAATGGAAGAATCTGGAACCTTTTGGAGCATTTTGGAGAAGCAGACGAAATGATGAAGTTGAGAGAGTGGATTTACACGCAAGGTGTCGATCGACACTCTCTGTGTCGATCGACACAAGGATTTCCAATTTCCAGAAGCATGAAGTTTCCAGTTTTTGAAGAAAAGAAAATCTCCAAGACTTTTCCTAATATTCCAAGGAATTGAAGATGCGAACGTAGGCATATAAATATAGTTTTTCAGCCATTGTTTAGGCACAATCTCACAATTTAAGAAACATAGAAGTTTAGGTTTTTGGAGAGAATAATTTGACTCCTTTAGAGCAGATTTGGAACTCCTTTATTTTCTTCTATTGATTTATTTTATGCTTTCTATTCAAATAATTATTTCTGTTTCATTGATCATGTCTGAGTAGTTTGCTTGTTAGGTTTAGGGTTTTTCAAAGGTGATTGATGAATTGTTAGGTCGAATTAAATTGTTAGGATAAAATTATTAGAGTTCTTCATCTGGACCTAGAATTTGATCTTAGGTTAATTAATAGATGCGAGAGTATTATTGATTGCCTGAACTAGTGTTAGATGAGCAAAATACATATTCGCAAAGAGATTTGGTTTAGGGATTTTGCGAACAATCGAACCTGAACTTTAATGCTTGTTTGAATTGATAGGATTTGCAAAGAGATTTGAAATTCTAGGGTTTAGACATAGATAATCTTCGCAACGAGAGTTGGTTGATTTTATAATTGTGTTTCGAGTTCAAGAACAGTTCTTCATAATTCCTAACATTCTGTTTAGACCTGCAATTTAGTTCACCTGAGAATTTCCCTGAACCTAGCGTTTCGTCTCCTGAACTTTAATCCAGCTAAAATCCGATTTATTTACTTGTTTAATTGCTTAGTTTTAATTTCATATAATCCGACCTAGCATAATTCGAACTTAGAAACCTTAGAGTAGCATCTACTTCCCTTGGGATTTCGATACCCCTTATACTACGATTGCATTTACTGTGCACTTGCAGTAGTTTTATTAGGGTAAAACCTGAGCCCTATCACTCTGTCATAGTCCTCAGAATAATTTCCATCTCTCAAAGCCAAGTTGTCAATGAGTTCCATTCCATCGTGGACATCTTGTCCAAGAAAGTTCCCTCGGCTTGCCGTGTCAAGTAGCATGCGAATTTTAGGCAAGGCTCCACGGTATATTGTGCTCAAGAGTGTCTCCTCAGTGAAGCCGTGGTGAGGACACTGTATGGTGTAGTCCTTGAAACGCTCCATTGCTTCACTAAAGCTCTCATTGTGCCTTTGAGTAAAGCCGCTTATCTCGCTCCTTAGCCTAGCCATTCTCGTGCTTGAGAAGAACTTTGAGAGGAAGGCTTTCTTGCATTCAACCCAGGACGTGATGGTGCCTTGTGGTAAGGTTTTCTCCCAATGCCTTGCTTTGTCCCCAAGAGAAAAAGGGAAAAGTCGTAGCTTAAAGCTATCCTCCGATATGCCGTTTATCTTTATCATGCCACACACTTGCTCAAAGTTGTCCAAGTGCTCCAGTGGGTCTTCTATTGCCAGGCCATGGAACTTGTTGTTCTAGACCATAGATACGAATCCAGGCTTGATCTCGAAGTAGTTGTTTTGCACCGGTGGTGGCGTGATGCCGAAGCGATTGGTGTGCGTGTTCGGTGCATCACCGGCGCCAATGATGAGTGGTGCTCTTTGAGGGTGGTTAGGCTGTCCAATGCCTCTGCCAGCAGCAGCGTGTTGAGGTGGATCCTCCACCTGGTCGTGGTCAGCCATCACCTCTTGTGATTTTCATTATAAAATGATTTTTTCGTTCAATAGTGTTGCACTCATTTTAAGACAACTCTTGTAATTCAAAAATTGGAATCTTATCCTCATTAGCCCTTGCCTTTGTTGTTTTTAGTTTGCATGACGCTTGCAAGTTTTTGTCTCTAGAATTAAGCTATAAGGTGTGTACATAGCTTCTCCATATTATCTCTTGATTTGAGTTATGACGCATCTTTTTATTAGAGTCGATATTTTATTATTTCTATTTAATTTTGAATTTTATGTATTCTAATATACGAGAGCTATACAAACAAAGAGAAAGTGTTGTCTTCGTCTATATATGATCACATGATGTGTATTGGATAAAAAACACAGATGCATAAAACTTGATGTGAAGAATAACAAACAAAAAAAATTGGAGGAAAAGAAGACACACAACAATAGAAACAAAATTATTTGATTTTACTCGATTTTTTTATGTGAAGAATATGATTATAGGTGCTTCATGCATTTTTTCCTTTTAGTATAATGAGGATGTTTTGACTCATTAAAAAAAAGTTTGTAGTATATATATATATACATATATATTGTGTTTCTCGGGTGGCTTCATGTACGAATTAATGAATAATCAAAATACTTTTATATCATTATTTTTTAATGTGATCTAATTTTGGTGTCTATTATGTTCACATATATTTTAGAGTAATTTTAAAATTACCAAGAAAATACAAATAACAACCAAAAGAGGAAAGACTATGAGAAAANTTATTTTGTAATGTGATCTAATTTTGGTGTCTATTATGTTCACATATATTTTAGAGTAATTTTAAAATTACCAAGAAAATACAAATAACAACCAAAAGAGGAAAGACTATGAGAAAACAAAATGGAACATGAAAAAAACCAAATTAGAAGAATAAAAAGAAAACCACGAAGTTAATAAAACGATAAGATCGATGAAGACGAAACGAGCGTATAACACTGTGGTGACATTTTTGATCAAATCTGGATCAAGTCTTGGAAAATTAATTAAAGAAGCTAAACTCATAATATGGGACTAGGAATTGATAATGAGCAAAGATTTTTTTAAGAAACTTAAGCTAAAACGATGAGTGATATACTACAATATGAAAAACCGGTCAGTGGTAAAATTGTCGTCTTTTAATGAGATTTCAGACAAATCTTGCCAGCGATCCCTAATGATGGCAAGCTAAAGATTGTTCTGATATTCGTCGTTTCTTTGGTCTATGATGAAGAAGAAAAACCGGAATAATGATAACTAGCTTTTTAGCAGGTTAAACAAAACCGAAAGCTTGTCTATGTCATTGTAATACTTCAGGTCATCAATCCAAATCAGGTTGTGAAAGATATTAAGAATGCAAGAGCTTGAAGTAAAGCTAAGCAGATTCGAGTTAAATGGGGGAAGAAATCAAAATAAACTCCTTGCTGCAACTATATGAACTTGAGAACTATTTTAAAATACCTACTGGGATGTTAACTAACTAATAGAAG
>JAHZTW010000004.1:4362246-4428583 GCA_020283515.1 Alliaria petiolata
AGTTTGCTTCTTACTCTTCTCTACTTGTTCCTAGCTCATCATCTTATGTTTTCAGCTTCCACATTGTCGCCAAATCCATAGAATAACCTGAAATGATGCATATATACAAAAGAAAATGCAAATGTTCTAAATCCTATAAATGATTAAATACTATGATTATACTTAGTTATAAATGAAATATGGATGAAAACTTATTATAAATGTATGATAAATATATAGAAAATATGAGTATATCAAATAAGTAGAAAGAAGAAGAAGAAGAAGAAGAAGATAACAGTTTAACGAGATAACCAGATCAATGAAGAAGAGAAACCGGAAGAGAAAGACGAAGACAAATCGAATGAGAAAGAAGAAGAAGTTGGGGAAGACACAAGCGATGAAAAGGAAGAAGTAGAAGTCAGAGATGATTAAGAAGAAGAAAAAGAAATCAAAGACAATAAAGAAGAAGAAGGAAAAAAACGAGCAAGAACAATATTTTACGATATTATAATTTTAAAATATTCTGAATTAAAAGTAACAAATATAATATAACATTTTATTTATATATGATAGTATAACAGCGTCAACATAGTAATTTTTATATTTGTTGCAGTTTTTTTTCAAAATTAGTTAATATGCAATTTAAATAAGTTGTTTTGTGTCTGCGCTTAGGATAATAATTAGAAGGAGAGACAATTACACCAAAATTTGGTAGAGGGAACCGACGAAGACGAGATATAAAAGATTTAGCCAGAAAGAGAGGACCGTCTGTAATTGCAAATTTACAATGTGTAAATGAATGAAACATTATTCATTATGTTCTCGAGCTCTATTATTGCCATTGATTTATTAAGAAATTCGGTACATGAAAATTTAATTATAAATCTTAATTACAAATTTGTTTATGAGTTTAAAAATTTATGATAAAATCATAATCAAAATTTCAATTGATTTAGTAAAAGTTTTAAAATAAAATCAATTAAAATATTTTTATAATTATAAATATATCTTCAATATATTGTAAATAGCAAAATATATAATTTTCATGTTCATTCACCAAATAATATAATTAGTACTTTAACACTCATACGAGGAAGAATTGAATAAAAGAAAAATAAAAACCAGGAACAAAATAAGATGTCAGATAAAACGATTTGAAAAAAGAACGAGAAGATGAAGAATTTGGAGAGTAGAAAAATAATCTGACAATTGAAAAAGAAGAAGAAGAAAACGAAAGAATCAGATGAAAGAAGAAAGAAGAATATAAAAAAAAGAGAAGACGAAGGGACGAAGAAGAATAATCACTAAGAAAGAAGAAAGACGAAGAGAGACAAATAAGAAGAAGAAATAAAAAGAAAGAAGAAAGAAGAAGAAAAAGAACTTATTGAACAAGAAGGAAGAAGAAAGAAGACAAAACAAAAAAGAAACACAACGAAAGAAGAAAGTTAAAGAAAGAAGAAAAAGAAGAAAGAGGACGACGAAAGAAGAATAAACAAGAAGAAGAAAAAAGAAGATACGAAGAAAGAAGAAAAGGGAAGAAAGAAGAATAAAGGAGAAGAAAGAAGGAAAACAAAGAAAAAAGAATAAGAAGAAAAAAGAAGAAGAAATCAGAAGAAACAATAAGAAGAAGAAAAATTTAGTGAAGAAGAAAGAAGAAGAAAGGAAGAAAGAAGACGAAGGAAGAAGGATGAAGAAGGAGGAAGAAATAACTTAATGTAAAAGAAAGAAGAAACAGAGAGGAGAAGAACATAATGAAGAAGAATGAAAAAAGAAAGAACAAGAACTTAATGAAGAAGAGAGAAGAAGAACCAAGTAATTCCAAAATAAAAAGTCTGAAAAGATTGATTTGGGTTTCAGATTAGGACTCCATAGTTCAATGGTGTAAAAGGTGTTACTCAATATTGAATTTTGTGATAAAATTTTCACTTACCAGTTCATCGTTGTTAGCATTAAAAAAAAATCATAAACACACAAATGTATCATCTTTTATGATTTTACATGTATTAAATTTTGTAAATAGTTTATTTAGTTTTTGTGTGACATAAATTGTATCATTCACATTGTGGGATGCATAGAGCGTCTAGATTAAATGAAATGATTTAAGTTTCTCATATGCTCACCAAACTTAAAATGATTACTTACAAGTATGACCATGATGTTTTGTTAACTAATTGGTAACACAAAACCATATTTGAAAATATAATAAGTAATTTAATACTCAATACAAGAAAAATAAGGAAAAGAATAAAATAAAATAAATAGGGGCAGAATAAAATGTCGGATAAGAAGACGCTAAAAAAAAAATAAGAAGAAGAAGAAAGGCTATGAACAAATAATAAACAATAATATATTATTTAAAAAGAAAGAATAAAAAGGAAGATGAAAGAAAAAGGAAGAAGAAAGAAAAAAAAAAGGAAGATAGAAGAAGAAAAAGAAGAAATAAGAAGAAGAATAAGAAGATGAAGAATTATGATCTCAATAGCGTAACTACCATATATGAGGACAAATGCGACACAAATTTTTTGTATAGAAACCTGAAATGCAAGATTGTGTTGCATAATTACCCTCCCATCTTGCATATTAAACTAAATCCATTGGATTACGGAGTTGATCACTACAGAACCATGTAAGGAATGTTGTCGATAAATCTTTGATAGATTATGTGTTCTAGATTATGTCTGCAGTGTTATTCGTTATAATAACTATAACTTTGTTTTTTTAAATATTCAGGTTTGGTCGAAGTAGTCATGTTTTAAACGGTTGATGATGAAAAGTGTTTGTGTAATAAACTATTTTAATGGATTATTTATGTTTACGTTTTTAATATGAAGATATTTTGATTAAACTCTTGGGTTTTATTTAAACTTCTTGGAAAAATTTATTAATGATTTCTTTTATACTCATTGATTATTTAGTAAAAAAATTATAGGATATTCACCAAATAATTTACTTATTTCTGTGCATGTTCTTAAATTATGAATAAAAATAATTGTGTGGAGATTGGTTTGTGAATATTGAAAAACAAAATTTCGAATGGATTTCATTAACACCACTATAAAAAAATTTGTAACGAATATAAAGAAAAACATGTAGTCCGCGCATTTGCCCGGACACTCACCTAGAAAGTTCACCGACTGATAGTACTCGAGATTAATTTAATGATCCAATGAGGATCATTTGCGAAGGCAAAACAAAAAATTTGTTTTCTTTTTAATTTAAAAAAGAATAATGAGATGGAGAATTTGGAGAAAAAGATGAATAATTAGAAGGACATGAAGAAGAAAGGAGAAGGAAGAAGAAAAAGAAGAAAGACGAAGGAAGAGAGAATAAATAATAAAGAAGAAAAAAATTAAGAGAAAGAAGAAAAAGAGATAAAGGACATTGATCACCAAGTATGGAGTACCAGGTATAATTTTAAAACTCTTTGAAGTTTTAGTGTTTCTTATGATTGATGGATCGATCTTCAGAACAAGCATGGTGGGAGAGTGAAGCTCTAATCTATTTTGATGTCCTTCTCAATTTGATCACGAAGAGAAGGAAGATGCATTTTATGGTAAGTTCATTCATGCTCATCCATATTTATTGTAGTAGCAGATTAATAATCTTGAGAGTAATATTGATCTTAGTAAGAGTCTCATATATCGTTATGCTCTTCCAAATATTATACTATTGATGATTCTGGCTCTTTTTTAATCGGATCATATGGAGCTTGCTTTATTTTTGGAGAAACTTGCCAATGAAATCAGCCACATAGATTCTAATTGCAGACGGATATGCATCGGTTTGGTTGGATAATCTCATCCAACACCGTCTCCAATCAAAGTTCGATTCATTTTTCATTGAGATTGATGGAAGTGGACGACCTCCGAGGAGTTAAGGGAGAGGATTAAAAATCAGATTGTAGAATAGGAAGAAATTGTAGACGGAGTCAAAAATATGAACGGACGAAGAAGAATTTGGATTTTGGAGAAGCCGTAATTTGCAAATGATTGAGAAACGGATTGATTTACGCGAGTGGAAGAACGTGAAAGCCAGGTTGCCATTACATATTCATCATTGCGACCGACCCGCGTTTATTCCAGGATGTCGCTGCAGAGTTTAGGAATTGCCAACGAGCTTCACAATGTGATAAAGAAGATGCATTTGATCTTAAAGAATATGGTTTGACTGAAAATTAGGTTACTAAATAATTTGTTCATTTAGATTTTAGAAGATGCATTTGATGGTAAAATGATTGTTTGGATGACATACGTGCAGCCAAAGAAGAAGAAGAAGAACATAGACAGAGAATAAGGGAGAAGAAGAAAAGAAGAAAAAGGAAGAAAAAAATAAAGAAGAAACAGAAGAATAACGGAGAAGAAAAAAAGAAGGAGAAGAACGGAGAATGGAGAAGAGGAGAGAGTGAGAAGAAGATACAGAAGAAAAACGCAGAAGAAGAAAAAGAACGGAAAAAAAGAACGGAGAAGAGAAGAAGAGGAAGAAACGAGAATAAGGGAGAGGGAGAAGAAGAAGAACAAACAATAAAAAGAAGAATAAGGGAGAAGGAGAAGAAGAATAGACATACAGATTCAAATTCAAATTATTATGAATTCAAATTTGTACATTTGTTCAAATTTCATTAGTAAAAAATCTAATAAAAATATAGCTTAATTATGAACTTCGAGTTTTATTTTTCAATAATAATTATACAACAATATTTAGGACTAAACTTATATGAGTTTCGTATCAAAAACAAAATATTTTAATTCTGAAAATTGATAAAGAAGATGCATTTGTTCTTTAGAAGATTGGTTGAATAAAAATTAGTTTACTAAAGATTTTGTTCATTTATAATTTAGAAGATGCATTTGATTTTAAGAAGATTGTTTTAATGACATATGTGCATGAAGAGAAGATGAAGAATGGAGAAGAATGAAGAAGAATTATATCAAGAAGAAGTGAAAGGAAGAGGGAGAAGAAGGGAAAGGGAAGAGAAGAAAAAGAATGAAGAATGAAGAAGAAGAAGAACGGAGAACAGAAAGAAGAAGAAGTAAAAGGAAGAACGGAGAAGAAGGGAGACGAAGAGAGAGGGAGAAGAAGAAAAAGAGAAAAAGGAAGAACATAGAAGAATAAAAAGAAGAAGAACGGAAAATTAGGAAAAGAAGAAGAATAAGAACAAAGAAGAAGGGAAAGGAAGAAAAAGAAAAAGAAGAAGAACGGAGAAGAAGGAAGAAGAAGAAAAAGATAAAAAGTGAGAGGGAGAAAAAGAAGAAAAAAAACGGAGAAAAAGAACGAAGAAGAAGAAGAAGAAAAAAAGGAGAATAAGAGAGATGGAGAAGAAGAAAAAGAAGAATAAAGGAGAGGGAGAAGAAGAAGAAACATATAAATGCAAATGATTATAAACTCAAATTTGTATAATTGTTCAGATTTATTTAGTATAAGATCTAATAAAAACATAGCTTAATTATGAACTTTGAGTTTTATTTGTTAATA
Organism: Alliaria petiolata; assembly: GCA_020283515.1. Lineage (NCBI taxonomy): Eukaryota > Viridiplantae > Streptophyta > Magnoliopsida > Brassicales > Brassicaceae > Alliaria > Alliaria petiolata. The sequence goes on from JAHZTW010000004.1 coordinate 4,367,698, forward strand.
TTAATTACACAACAATATCTAAAATTAAACTTATATGTGTTTCGTATCAAAAATAAAATATTTAGTTCTGAGAATTGATAAAGAACATGCATTTAATCTTAAAAATATGGATTGAATTGAAAATTTAGTGCACTAAATATTTGTTCATTAAGAAATTTAGAAGATGCATTTGATCTTAAGAATATTATTTTAATGATATATGTGTAGACGGAGAGGAAGAAGAATTGAGAAGAACGAAGAAAAAGAATAACGGAGAAGAAGGGAAAGGGAGAAGAAGGGAAAAGGAGAAGAAAGGAAAGGGAGGAGAAAAAAATTAACGAAGAATGACGAAGAAGAAGAAGAAGAACGGGAAAGGAAAAGAAGAAAAAACTAAGAAAAAGGAAGATGAAGGAAGAGGGAGAAGATGAAAAAAAGAACATAGAGAAATAAAAAGAAGATGAATGGAAAAGAAGAAAAAGAAGACGAATGGAGAAGAAGGGAAAAGGGAGAAGAAGAAAAAGAAGAAGAGCGAAAAAGAAGAAGACCAAAAAAGAAGAAAAACAGAATACGAAGGGAGAGGGAGAAGAAGAATAAACATATAAATTCAAATGATTATAAACTTAAATTTGTAAAATTATTCAAATTTAATTAGTATAAAATCTAATAAAAAATACCTTGATTATTAAATACGAGTTTTATTTGTTAATAATAATAACATAATATTTAGGACTAAAATTTCGAATATATTTCGATATCACCGTTATGAAAATATTTGTAACGAATATAAAGAAAAACATTTAGGATAGCCCATGTGGTCGTGTTTGGAACAGTTGACAAAAATTATAACTTATGTTGGATAATATATGTTTACGTTTTTAATATGAACATATTTTGATAGCAATCTTGGATTTTATTTAAACTTCTTGGACAAATTTATTAATGATTTTTTTTATATTATTTGATTATTTAGTAAATTTTCTGTAAGATATCTACGTAACCTTTATAATAACCTTTATAATCACTCATGTTCTTTAATTATTAATAAAACAAAAATGTTAAGAGATTGTTTCGTACATATTGAATCACAAAATTTAGATTAGGTTTTGTTGACATCATTATGAAAGAATTTGTGACTTATATGAAGGAAAACAAATAGCCTGTGCATTTGCGCGGCACAATTCCTATTAAAATAGTATAATAAAATTCATTCATGAAGATATGTTGATTATGGATGATGGAGATCTAATTAAAGCAATCGTTACTGAAGTTTATGGACGATTGTATGCAGGGAAAACAGATCCAAATTTCTTCCAAGAAAGAGCGATTTTAAGTCTAAGGAACGATGATGTTGAGGTCGTAAATAACTACATGTTATCGCATCTACCAGGTAATTTTATTGTATTATTTTTTCAATTCGTGTTTTTAGTTGCGACCGTTAATACTGGGTTTATAGCATGTTTAATACCGATTATTTTGCATACATCGGGTGATGAAATGACCTATCTAAGTTGTGATAGTATTGACACAATTGATCGGGAGATTGATAGTAACGAGACATCCGAAGTACAATCCCTGAGATCGGGGCCAAAAGTCGAAGGTGCACCTGGTAATATGATTTATACTCATAAGTTTCTTAATTAAGTGAAGTTGTCTGGATTACCAAACCATGAGATACGTTTGAAAGCTGGTACACCAATAATGCTTCTCCGAAACATTGACCCTAAGAATGGTTTGTGCAATGGAAGGAGATTGCTTATAACCCAGCTGGCTAATTATGTTATCGAAGCTAAAGTCATTATGGGTGACAAGGTTGGAGAAAAGGTTCTTATGCCCCGGATTTTCGTTTCTCCACCGGAAACAAGGCTTCCTTTCAGGATGAGATGTAAATAGTTTACAATCACTTTAGCTTTTGTGATGACCATAAACAAGAGTCAAGGTCAGACACTTGCAAAAGTAGGAGTGTTTCTACCAAAACCGGTTTTTACACATGACCAATTATATGTGGCTTTATCAAGGGTAACAACCAGGTCAGGATTGAAGATCTTGATAATGGATAAAGAGAATAAACCGCAACGGAAGACTTTGAATGTTGTTTACAAGGAAGTTTTTCCGATAACTAAAAAGTGATTTCAGGTGCTTTATGTTCTTCAAATTTCTTTCTTTAGAAAATTTCTACACTTTGTTTATTACAGCTTCGATCATGAAATTTTAAATTGGTTCTGAAAGAAAATTGTTTCTAAAATACCCTATATGAGCCATATCGGTGAGCTTATATATCTTGCAAATTTTACTTGACCAATGTAGCTTTTGCTACTAATATACTTGCAAGATTCAGCTCATCTCCTACTTACATACATTGGAACGGAATAAAACATATATTCTGTTGTCTCAAAGGTATGATTGTTTTGGCTATTATTATTATTATAGAAACCTCGAGATTGGTCTGGTCTGTTTTGCAGATACAAGATATTTATCAAACCTATATAAGACTCGATCGCAAATTGGATATGTTTTCACATTTGGTGGAACTGCGATCTCTTGGCGATCCCATAAGCAAACTTTGGTCGCCACTTCTTCAAATTATGCGGAGATTATTGCGCTTCATGAATCATGCAGAGAATGTGTATGGTTCATATCCATAGCTTATCATATACAAGAAGCAAGCGGAATAATCACGAATAAAGAGTCAACAAAAGTGTTTGAAGACAATGTTGCTTGTGTCGCTCAAATTAAAGAAGGTTATATCAAGAGCGATAGAACGAAACATATCCCTCCAAGATTTTTCTCTTATACTCAAGAGCTCGAGAAAAATTAAGAAGTGGATATTCAGTATGTTCGCTCAAGTGACAATGCAGCTGATCTCTTCACAAAGTCGCTTCCTACCCCAACATTCAAGAAGCATGTTCATAGTATTGGAATGCGGCATTTACAAGATTTGTGAAGAGAAGATAAGATTCGTCATTTTTAATGGGAGTTTGCTGTTGATGTACTCTTTTTCCCTTTGTCATAGTTTTTATCCCATTGGGGTTTTCCATGAAAATGTTTTTAACGAGGCAGCACACAACTTCACAATGATGGATAATCAAGGAAAAGCGTCACTGCACTTTTTTCTCTTGTCATGATTTTTATCCTAAATGGGTTTTACCATGATAAAGTTTTTAACGAAGCTAATTCATCATTGGTGATGGATAATTAAAGGAGAGTGTTGTAAATAATGAGATAATTATCCATCTTCTATTCTTTATTATTATCTCCACCGCCTCGTTAAGTTTAACCGACTTACGACGTGTATAAATAGAGGTGATGTAAAGCAAAGCAATGTATGCACAAGTGAAACATAATTCACTTTCTCTTCATTTCCTCTACGTCTCTTTACATATTATAATAATATATATTAAAATATATAAATTCATAAATCATCATATATGTAATTAGCCAAACTTCTCTCCATCTAAGCTATCCACATTATCAACTTAATTTTTTTTAAATGGGCTTTATATATTTTATTCCCATAAATTTTTTGGGCCTTCACATAACATAAATTTGGAAATTGAAAAACAAATTCTCTACAAACAAAAAAACTATAAATTCTCTTAAAAAAAATAATAATTAAAAATGTTAATTGTAATAAGAATCAAAACAAATGTAGAAATAGAGTTGGAAAGCGTACAAACAAAATTTAAAAAACAAATTCTAAAATCTATGAAAATAAATAGAAAGACATCAAAATCTATCAACAATGTTACATATAAAAAAAATACAGATATTCCAACGAAAAAAATCTATACCCGAATGACTTTAAACTACACTGAAGAGAGACTATAAATTGAGCCTTCACATGACATTAGTTTAAAAATAAAAAAACAAATGCATATTCTACAAAACACAAAGCTGAAAATTCTCTACGAAAAGAAAAGACAGAACAATATTTCGAATAAGAAATAAAGAGAATGGATGAGATCGATGGTGAATTCACTTTGTTGATCTCGCAGAAAATAAGCGACAGGAAAAAAAAGCTAATTGAATAAAAATATTCAGTGGGATACATAGATACTTGCAGCAGCGTATAAGTATAAAAGGAAAAAAAAATTAGCAATTAACACATCTCAATATATTATAAAGTAAAATATTTCACAATAGATATACATATTTAACAATAATAAAGAAACTAAAATAATATTTAAATTTAAGAAAAAATAAACATAATAATAATTAAAATATATAAAATTATAAAATAAAATTATAAAGTAAAAAAAAAGATTAATAGATAACTCCCCGCATCGCGCGGATTAATTTCTAGTCTCACTAAATAATATTTATCGTTTACAACACCTAGTTTTTTTGTGTTTAATTCGAAATTATTAAAAATAGGCCCATATTTTTAAAAATTTATACAAAATGCCCAAATATTTTTTTAAAAGTGATATTTTCAGGGCCCAAAATGGTTTTTGCCCAAAGGACCTGGAATATGTTGGGCCGGGGCTGAGTAAGCAGTTAACAGTTTGCAAGATCCTCGTGCTATCTCGAGTTTATTATGCATCATATAGCTATGATAACAAGGCATATCAACAAGCAACACTTGAGTCCTCCAATCATTTCTGTAATAAAACATTTTATTTTATTTTATACCATAAATATATCGAGATTTGAGTCGAGAGAGACAGCTACAACTATCGTTGAATCTCAATTAGTCATCAAATTAGGTGAACGATTTCATTTTTTTACATAAGAAAAAGAATATTTTTTTGATGCATTTCCTCTTTTCCCGGCAATGGGAAATTGAATTTGTATCTTAAGGTCAATGTACCAAGTGTTATCCTTCCTCACGTTAACTTTAGTTTTATTGGAATTATGAGCAATTGAGACTTTGAATTCTTCACTGATATTTAATCATATTTAGAATTAACTTCTCATAGAAAATGATCAATTTTTTTAAGAAGAATCATGACAACATTGCCGAGCGGGCAAGAGTACACTGAAAATCGAAAAATCATTTTAGAAGAAAAATTACGGTTTGGGTTTTTTTTTTCTGTCAAACTTTCGGTTTGAATTATTTCCCACTTAAATGTTATTAAGAATATCTTAGTGATTTAGTATCTGAGAACATTCATAAGGAACCAAACATTAAGAAATCAAACGCTAAATGTCAGACATTCTGACCCAAAAAACAAATGCTAAATGTCAGACGCTTGCTGGGTGATGTAACATCTAGGGTCAAATGGTAACCAACCAAAATGAAATTTAATATACAAGTAGGTCATTTACTTGATTTATGAAAAAAAATGTCAGATTGTGTATAGAGTGCCCACAAAAGAAATTGTGTATAGAGTGCATATTTCATATTATTTATGCTCTTCTAATGCAAAATTGTTGTTAAAAAATGTTCAGAGCCAGTTCGTCTAGCTAGAAAGTTTTTTCTTTTGAAGTATGAAACAAACATGTGGTATAGCCTGAGATTATCATTTTGATATTTTCGAGGATTTTCTTATGTTGAAATAAATATCAGACAACATAACTTGGTCGAAAATCTAAAAAAATAATAAAAGAAGTTGAGTCATGAGACCTTTAAAATAGAGATTTGTGGCATATTTTATCTCTGAGAATTCTCGGTCAAAATAAATAAAAGAATACATAATTTTCACAAATTGGAAAAAAGAAAAGCGTTTAAACGCGTATATTTAAAAAAGAGTTTATACTCCTATTTTTTATATATTCGTTGAATCCGTTCCCGACACGGGACAAATGACAAGTTCAATACAATTAGAGATGTGAAAGCATATATAAGTCTATATTTTTGAAGATGCCTTGTCTGTTTATACCTCTAAAGGTAAGGATGAATGGCGAGCACTTTTTTTTTTTTTTAAGACGAGATAATGTAAGCTTCTTTGCATGACCAACGTTGGTAAAATGATCCAGGTACATACTACATAGTCATGAAAATATATATATAACACAAACATAAAGTTATTTTATCTACGAAGTTGTTCGAAAAAAAACGCTCTCTCCGGTTCTTTTAGTTTACAGAGGGGAGATTATGGGTCTTCAAAACAAAAAAAAAAGAAAACCAAATTGTTCGAAAATTTGTAGAATCGGTCCAAAACACATTATAGAGGATCGGTCCAAGGAACCATTAAAAAAAAAAAAAAATTAAATGCTTGTTGCTACACCATTTGCGTAAAATAAATAATATGTAACGTGAAATAATTCGTATAATCTAAACTACACGTGATGATAAATAATTCATAGTGGTTGACCCAAAAACATATACACAAATAATTCACAAAAAAGGGAAGCCTACAAGTTATACCAAATTCGTTTATAAAAGGATTCTTTGTGATATGTGACTTCCTCATATTCTCGACTAAAAGCAATCAAATAATTTCCTTTGAAAGAAAAAATGCATTTCTTCTCTTCTTCGCCATCCTTGTCAACTTGGACAACCCTAATAACAATGGGATGTATTATGCTTCATTCATCTTTCTCCAGTGCTCAACTAACTCCTACCTTCTACGACAGTACATGCCCTAGCGTCTTCAACATCGTACGGGACACCATTGTCAACGAACTAAGGTCTGATCCTCGTATTGCCGCGAGCATCCTTCGTCTTCACTTCCACGATTGCTTCGTTAATGTAAGATATTGCTTTTCACAATTAGTAGTGAACTTTACCTCACAAGTACTTATGCAAATTAGTATCTTAGAATTAAATTTAAAAATTATTTTCTATTTTCAGAAATATAATAAAGAAAATATATGTATCACACTACTCCATAATTAAATTTTTGTTGTCAACATGTATTTTATCAACGAAAAAAACATGTATTCTACCTACTTGATTGCTAGAACAATTTTTCGGGTCATTCAAGAAAATGAAAGTACGTCCTTGTCAGTTATAAATACTTATGATTTGTTGCAAAGACAAATTATATGTGGTTTACCGTACTTGCATCCATAATTTAAAAGTTTTGGGAGATTTGTTTTTATTTTTTGTTGGAATTAGTTAAGATGATACGTTATCCAAAATAATAGTCAGTGGCCTAGCCGATCTGATCCAGAGTAATTTTTTTTTTTTTGTTAATGAGATCCAAAGAAATTATCAATATAAAATTTCACATACTTAGATTTGCTTTTACTGTCGAATATCTTAGCTCTTGTCGTCAACGGTGACTTATTATTTAATCTTCTATAGACAGATAATTCCAAAACATATATTAAAGTCAGATCATTTCAGTAGCAATCATGAATTATTTGTATTACATTATTTAGGAAGAGCATAAACCTATACCAAACACGTTATGAATTTATATGAACCATTTAGTGTAGATTTAAAAAACAAAAAACAAAAATTATAAATCATTCAAAAATCTCACGCTTACCGTGTGATGTTTTTTAAGACATCAAAGTATAAACCAGAAATTACCTTGAGAATCTGGTGATAATAGATCTATATAATCTTAAAGACAATTGTATACTAATTTGTGACTACTGTGTATGCATATTAGTATCGGGTCTTGCTTTAGAAAACAAATGGTTTTAGTGAATGAAAACGCAATCTCACACTGTTTACTCTGGTGGTAAAGATTGAATCATAGTTGTAAATTATTTACTAAATTGTTTTATTTTCTTTTTGTTAAAAGGGTTGTGATGCATCGATCTTGTTAGACAACACAACATCTTTTCGAACAGAAAAAGACGCTGCTCCGAATGCAAACTCGGCTCGGGGATTTCCAGTGATTGATAGAATGAAAACTGCAGTTGAGAGCGCATGCCCGAGAACTGTTTCATGTGCAGATATTCTTACCATCGCAGCTCAACAATCTGTCAATTTGGTAGGCTCTGTTGATATTTACATCCCTTTTTAACTTTTGTTCATGACGACAAACATTGTTTTAAATTCCTACATGAAGTCATCAGTAAACATATACAACACGACAACATGAAATTGAAAAAAAAAAAACTTGAATACTGCAAGTTGTTTGAGAGCATGACAATGTTATGTTTAATTTTTTCATTTAATAATCGAAACATGTTTTGAAGTTTAGTTGAGAATATATTCAAAACGCGTGGTTCACTATATCTTTCTTTTCTTTTGACTTATTTAACTAATTGTTGAATTTATTTTGTACTGTACATGTTACTCTTTTTCTTTCCACCGAAAATTTGAAATGTTAAAATTATATTTCTTAACAAATATTTGTTTTGAAATATGGTTATATATTTTAGGCAGGAGGTCCTTCATGGAGGGTTCCTTTGGGAAGAAGAGATAGTTTACAAGCATTCTTTAACCTCTCTAATGCAAATCTTCCTGCTCCATTTTTCACGCTTCCACAACTTAAAGCCAGTTTCAAAAATGTTGGCCTTGACCGTCCTTCAGATCTCGTTGCTCTGTCCGGTAATTATGTTTAAAAATAATTAATAACAACTTTGATGTAATTACTTTAGGGAATTTATTAATTATTTATATTTGCTTTTCTTTTGGTTAGGGGGTCACACGTTTGGTAAAAACCAATGCCAGTTTATTATGGACAGGCTATACAACTTTAGCAGCACCGGTTTACCCGATCCTACCCTCAACACTACTTACCTCACCACGCTTCGTGGGCTATGTCCTCTCAATGGTAACCAAAGCGTCTTGGTCGATTTCGATCTACGTACACCTACGGTATTTGACAACAAGTATTATGTGAATCTCAAAGAGCATAAGGGACTTATCCAGACCGATCAAGAGCTATTCTCGAGCCCTAATGCCACTGATACAATCCCCTTAGTGAGATCATATGCTGATGGGACACAAAAGTTCTTCGATGCATTTGTGGAGGCGATGAATAGGATGGGAAACATTACGCCTCTGACAGGAACTCAAGGACAGATCAGGCAGAACTGTAGGGTGGTCAACTCCAACACACTGCTCCATGATGTGGTTGAGATCGTTGACTTTGTCAGCTCTATGTAACAACAGTTGTCTCAATATATGTGGCAACAAATATATATATATGTTTGTTATGATAATAAAACGTTCTCAGAGTGTTACTTAAGGCATTTAAAACTCCTTTTTTTCTCTTGCTTTTTCTTTTTAACATTGATACAAATTTTTATTGAAAAGTTTACCAAAATTTACCAAAATAAATGAAAAGTTTAACTAAAACTCTACCATCATTCTCAACTGATTAAAGCTCAAAGTGAGCAATCGATGAGAGATCGAGAGAGATGTAAACATATTTGGGAAAAATTATAATTCCTTCATTAGATTGAAATGAACTAAAAATGTTCCTTAGATACAATCGGCAAACCATAACCAAACTTAACCAATCTAATAACCAAACTATACGCAACATTAAACCAAATACATTCTCTAATCCCAGATGAACAGATTCACAAATTGATTGACAAAAACAACCCCAGAAATTTAAAATCGTCCAAATAAGTAAAACCTCTATAAATTAATAACGTTGGGACCATTAAGTTTTATAAAAAATTATTAATTTATAGTGATTATTAATTTATAGATATATTATTTGGTTAATAAGCTAATTTTGGGACTGACAAAAAATATTAATTTATCGAGCTATTAATGAATCGAGTATTAATAGTTAGTGACTTTCTTCAATCTTCGCATAATAACATGGCATGTATGAAGATTAACTAATTCATGTGAACAATTTTCATTTTAATTGAAAAATATAAAATATAACTATCTTCTTTTTTGTTTTTAAAACTAATTTTTATATTTATTTAAACATTATGTTAAAATCTAATTGGTTGAATTTTTTAACACATGTCGAAATCTGATCGATTAACTTGACACTTGTAGCGATAATATTAAATACTAACTTTGATGCATCAAGCTTTATATAATAAGATTTTTTAAGAATTAATATTTGATTGTATATTTTTCTACTTTGAAGTTAATTTTATTTACTTTTTTCCTTCTTGAAAAAGGAAAAAAAATATATCATTTTCTTATTTTTCCTTTTTATTTTAGTTTCATATTTAGGATTATATTTTTAATTATGACATATGTCAAACTCTTATTGATTAACTTGACATGTGTCGCGATCATGTTAATTAGAAATTTTGAGGCATCAAACTTTATATAATAAGATATATATACACACATGTAACAATACTATGTTTTTTCGATGGTATTATCTTCAAATTTTAAGCTTTGATTCTAAGGTTAATACTTTATTTGATATTACAGACAAGTGTTTTATTGCTTTTGTTCTTCTTTGCTTTTATCTTATTTAAAATCTTAGTTTCATTGATTTTAAAATAAGTTGTAGATTTTACTTTCTTTGATTTTTATCCTTTCGTTGTTTTATTGATTTCAATTTCTATGCAGAAAACCGAAATTTACCTTATATGAAATCAAACTAAACAAATTTTTGTTTTTTGGTTTTAAACCGAATAAAACAAAAACTAAGGGGGGTTATTGGAAGATGAATTTATAAAATTTTGATTGATTTTAAGAGTTGAGAGATTTGTTAAATTTGTTGAAAATTTTGTTAGATTTGAAAAGAGTTTGTGTATTTAGAAAATCTCTCAAATAGTTTTGTTATAATGACTTTGAGAATTCAAGCCATATAGGTAGTATTTTGAAAGTCTTGTTAAATCTTGTTTTATAAGTTAAAATATTTAAAATCCTTGTCCCAATAACACAAGATTTTAATAGAATCATAAAATCTTTAAAAACCAAACTTTTGAATAACAAAGGATTTTGGATAGAATTTTAAAATCTTTAAACCAATAACAATGGATTCTGTTAGAATTTTAAAAATCTATAAACCAATAATGATGGAATCTCAAAAAAATTTTAAAAAATTAAAATCCATCTCCCAATAACCTCCCCTAAAGTATCTTTTTTTTTGTCAACAAAAACTAAAGTATATAAATCGAGCTAAACCAAAATAGATATGATTTTAATATGATAACTATTTTTTACTAACCAAAAAACTAAAAAACTAAACCAAAACTGAACCGATATCCAGATTGAACACCTCTAGCTTTATAGCCAAAATTTCTACAATCAAAAACTTAAAGTAAAAACATAAATTCACAATTCTTACCAATGGAGCACGTATATTGTGTCGTTTCATAAGCAAAACTATATGAAAAAAAAAAGATACTAGAAAATACCAAAACAGAGTGAGAGTGAGACCTATATGACTATACTTGTTTTTTCTCAAAAGCGTCGTCTTTGGATGCCCCATTTCAGATTTATGATGTCCCATTTCAGATTTGTGATCACCGTCCCTCCCTCGAACGCTTCTTGAATATGGATTTATAGTTCTTGTATCCCTCTTCATCATCTTCTTTGTCAAAGGCTTCATCATCTTCTTCTCCGTCGTGTTCATTGTCATCATCATCACCGATAGATTTCCCCTTGTTATTTCCATCTGTCTCGTCCGTCAAAATCTGAATACCACATTCAATAATGTCCTGACGGTTGGTCCGCTGTGAATTGAAGCACTATCTTTCTGCTCACTCCAGATGGTTGGATAAATGGCAACCTGGAGTGAAATATCAACATATGTTCCGCCTCTAACCATTTATAGGTATTGCACTGAATATGTAATTACTATATAAGTATAGTTTGGTAATTGAGAAGAGATGTAATTATGTTTTACGGATGTATATAAGGCTACGCCTTCACAAATTAATGAATAAGAAACTCTTTCATAACAATCTAGGTTTCTTAACATGATATCAGAGCTAAATATAAAAGCTTAGGTTTTTGATCCTCTGCCCCCTTTATCATTTTCCTTTGATCTACTTTCTCTTGAACTTAGTATTACGATCATTCTATCGTAATACTCTTCTAAACTACAACATGAATGATACGGTTGATGGATCGAGTGGTATCAAAATACGGCGACAATGACACCGGTTTCTAAGTTTCGAACAGAGACATCACGTCGACGTATCGACCCTTATGACTTTTCATCGGGAGACAACCCTGGATCTATTATCTCTCAACCTCAACTTCGAGGCCCTAATTATAATGAATGTACGTTGAATCTTTGCTTAGCTTTGCGTGCAAGGAAGAAATTTGGGTTTGTTAATGGCATGATCCCTTGTCATTCAGATGATTTGGAAAACATAGAAGATTGGTGGGCCAATAATGTTATGGTCGTTTCGTGGATCAAACTTACGGTTGCTCCGGACCTTAGCAGTTCATTATCTCATCATGAGATTGCTAGCAATCTTTGGACACATATCCAAAAGCGTTTTTCTCTGAAGAACGGACAACGTGTTTAACGACTTAAGATGGAACTTGCAAACTGCCAACATAGAGGATTGGCAGTGGAGGCTTATTATGAAAAATTGACAAAACTATGGACTAGTTTGGGTGATTTTCAACGAGAAAAGACAGCTGAAGAAATCGCTAAGGAGCGCGAAGAAAACAAGATTCATCCATTTTTGATGGGACTTGATGAAAGTGTTTTTGGTGCTGTTAAATCATCTTTACTTTCCCGAGATCCACTTCCATCTCTTGATGAAGCATATCAAGTTGTGACTCAAGATGAAGAGTCCAAACGATCTGGTCGTGTGCTGGAGGAACGTAATGAGGGAGCTAGTTTTGCTACTCAAACCTCCTACAGACCTCGTCCACCAACTAAGCTACATGACCCGAATGCTATTTGTACTCTATGTGGGCGTAAAGGACACTTAGCTGAAAGATGTTTTAGAAAGATTAAAAATCCATACTGGTGGGGAGACAGGTCACATTCTACGCTACCTAATACACCAAAGGTGGCTACGAATGTGTCGACTGAATGGCGAAATCTTCCAGCTCCGTCTCCATCGCCACGATGTTCTGAACCAGCTCGAGCAAATCAGGTTCAAGGTCCCGTACCGACCAATGTTGCTTACATGGCTATTACTGATGCGGATCGAGTTGGCTTCAGTGGCCTAAATAATCAACAATGGAAAACGTTGGTTAGTATGTTGAATGATTGAAATTTCAGACAACATGAGCGTCTCTCTGGTAAGTTCTTTGTTGAATCTTGGATTATAGATGTTGGTGCTTCTAATCATATGACTGGTCGCATCGAGTTTCTAATGGATGTTTGTGAGATGCCACATGTTTACATAAAGCTTCTGGATGGCAGATTCACTACAGCTACTAAACAAGGGCATGTTTATTTAGGCTCTCATCTACGCTTGTGTGTTTTTCGTAGAGGATCTACAATGCCACCTTATCTCAGTTTCTCAGTTAACTAGGGACAGTCGCTGTATCTTCCAGATATTTGACAGAATTTGTGTTGTTCAGGACCGGAACACACTGATGCTGATTGGAGTGGGTGAACAATTGAATGGTCTCTATTTCTTTAGAGGTGTGGAGACTGTGGAAGTAGCACATGCTGTGGAGAAATAATCAGTGGATGTGTGGCATCGATGCTTGGGTCATCCAGCTTCTACGACAATGGAGATGCTTAAATTATCATATTTTAGTAATAGTAGTAGTGGTTTTGATAATAAGTAATGTGACGTTTGTATTCGTGCTAAGCAGACACGCGACTCTTTCCCTTTGAGCATTAATAAAACAACAATGGTTTTTGAACTTGTTCATTGCGATTTATGGGGCCTTTATCGAACGTGTGTAGATCACGTTATTTTCTTACAATTGTAGACGATTACTCACGCGCCCTCTGGATTTATTTGCTTCCCTCTAAAACGAAAAATGCTACTACTCTGTGAAATTTCATAGCTCTTGTTGAAAGATAATTTGATCAGAGAGTCAAGACCATTCATAGTGACAATGGATCTGAATTCATGTTTCTATCTGAATATTTTCGTACCAAAACCATTCTTCATGAGACGTCATGTGTAGGAACACCTTAACAGAACGGGAGAGTCGAGCGGAAGCATCGACATATACTTAATGTCGCTCGTTCTCTTCGATTTTTGGAGTCTTTGCATTCTTACATCTGATTACCTAATCAACAGAACTCCTAGTGTGGTTCTTGCTGGCAAAGCAACTTTTGAAATGTTGTATCATCGCAAGCCTCTGATGAATCATCTTCGTGTCTTCAGCTGCTTGTGGTACGTCCATAATCAGTGTACTGGGGGAGGTAAGTTTGCTACACACAGCAATAGATGTGTGTTCATAGGTTACCCTTTCGGTAAGAAGGGTTGGAAAGTTTACAATCTTGAAACTGGAGTTTTCTCAACATCTCGGGATGTCATATCTTGTGAACAAAATTTACCTATGCAGAGACCCTCAACGAGAATACTCTTCCTTTCTTTCCGCCTTCCATATATGTGTCAGACAATCCTGAGTATTATCATCTTACTGAATCGAATACAACATCCTCTTTACCTTCGGTACCAGAATCTTCCTCAACAGACTTGGTTCCACCTGTGGCACCTACTCATCTACGGGATATTTCTGTTAAAGATACATTACTTGTTTCGCCACCTCCAACTCGCAATATGAGTCCGAAGATTTTCAGATTTACTGAGTTGACAGATGACTTGTCTTCTCCATCTGTTTCTCCACCTGCTTCTCCGAGATCCTCGGCGTCGCCACCTACACATGCAACAGAGTCTGGCTCTGTTTCCAACGACATACCTATGGGAAAGGGATGTCGCAAGAAGATCCCTTTTACTATGCTATTGGATTATGTCCAAAATACGACGCATGCATGCTCTGATAGTGATTTTATTGATTCATCGTGGTATCCTCTCGATGACTATGTTGATTGCTCTCGTTTTTCCGAACAGCATCAGATTTTCTTGCTGCCATATCCTCTGACATGATTCCTCGAACATATGCTGAAGCTTTTGAGGATGAGAATTGGCGAGGGGCTGTTTGCACTGAAATTGATGCATTTGAAGAAAGTGGTACTTGGACAGTCGAAACTCTACCTTCGGGTAAGAAAGCATTAGGCTGTAAATGGGTTTTTACAGTTAAGTATCGTGCTGATGGTGCCCTCGAGAGATACAAAGCGCGCTTGGTGGTTCTTGGAAATAACCAGACAAAGGGAGTCGATTATGATGAGACTTTTGTGCCGGTGTGAAAGATGGTTAGTGTTCGCTCATTCTTAGAAATTTCTGTTTCTCGAGATTGGGAGGTTCGTCAGATAGACGTACATAACTAGGCATGGGAATTTGGTTCATTACCCGCGGGTCCCGCCGCGGGGCGGCTGCGGGTCAAAAAAATTTGTTTACAAAAAGCAGATTTTGCGGAGCGGGTATTTTTAAAATGCGGGGCGGGTGCGGGTGTTTCAAATTTATTTTTCGGATTCGCGAGTTACCCGCTAATTTTTTTAATGTTAATTATTAAAAATTTTAGAGACAAAATTATTAAAATTTCAAAATATAATGTAATATATGTATAAATTCGCTAACAAGTTTTTTTATAATTTTAAATAAGTTGTATAGTTGTATATTTATATTGTATAGTATTACATCTTTTTATTAGGTTTTTTTGTTAAAGTTATATAAAATTTATTTTTTATTTTTATTTAAATATTTGCAGGTTACTCGCGGGTATTCTTAAATTCAAGCAGGGCGGGTGCGGATCAAAAAAATTTGTTTAAAAATTTTGCGGGGCGGGTCGAAGCGGACCAACAAAACTTAAAATCCGATGCTGGCGGGTCAGGCAGGGCGGATCCGACCTGCAACCCAGGCCTATACATATATAGAGGAGGAAGTGTACATTCGTTTTCCACCCGGTTTTCGTACAAATGATAAGTCTCAGGTTTGTCGGTTACATAAATCTCTATACGGTCTTCGACAGGCACCACAATGTTGGTTTGCTAAACTTTCTCAAGCTCTAAATGATGTTGGTTTTCGTCAAGATATCTCGGACTACTCCCTGTTTGTATTCGTTGAGGGAGCTGGAGCTGTTCAACTTCATGTTTTGGTTTATGTCGATGACGTTATTGTCACCGGTAGTTCTTTGGAGAGTATTCAAGCCTTCAAAGTCTATTTTGAGCTCCTGCTTTCGTATGAACGATCTTGGTCCTTTAAAGTATTTCTTGGGTATAGAAGTTGCTCGGAGTCTTTCCGGTATGTACATGTGCGAAAATATGTACTTGATATGCAAATAGAGTCAAACTCAAAGTCAACTCCAGGGTGAAGGAAATAATCATTCAAAATAGCAACTTAACGCGCTGAAGAAAAACGGTTAAATCAATAATAATAAATGTAATTAGTGGCATATCAAATAGAGTAAATGAGGACGTTAAATACAATCTCGGGGTATAAATCAAGAGGAAGAACACAGGAAAAAGACAACGCATTCTCACTAGCTACACTATGCTCTACTGCTACACTTATAATTTTATGTTCTTACTCTTGTAAAACGTATCCGACCTGAAATACTAAACTCATTTGCTACCATATTTTACTTCAAATTCTACACCAAATCCACTCATTTCATTCAATGCATCTGAATTCTTGTTTATTATCATGTAAACCCGATCATTTTTTATATTAATATTTACATAAATTTGATTTTTGAGATTTCTTATCAATAGTTTGGCATTAGAACGAGGGGTTGTGCAAGTCTAACATGCACCAACACAAAAGATTCCTATGGCAGATCAAGTGTTGTATCATGCCAAAAATGGGTCAGTAGAGCCGGTTATGATGAAAATGCTTATTGCAAAGTCCTTAAAGCAAACGGACACGATACAAATAATTGCTGGAAGCTAAGAAGAATACTCGTTTAGAAATACCACGCCTGTGAATTCAGAGACTTGGGTTTTGCCACCTTTTCCTACCAGTTTCATGAAAAGACCACCAAGAACAATAAATTTCATCCCACGAGATCCCGGAAAGACGGTCAAGTTATGACACGATCACCCAAAGAACATTTACAAAAAATAACTTTCGATGAAAGAGATGCCCACGATATGAACAGAACACATGACGACACACTAGTCATAACCATGGAAATAAGCAATTTTGAGGTCGCAAGAGTCCTAGTTGACACCGGAATTACAGTAAATGTAATATTTTCTAAAACCATGGGACGGATGAATATTCCCAGTATAATCCTGAACGACTATAGATTTTCTGGAAGAATAGTAACCATGGTTGGTTCAGTGATTTTATTTGTCGAGGTCAACGGTAAAAAAGGACCACAAATTTCGTGGTGGTAAAAGAGCCATCGATATATAATGCGATATTCGTTCATAAAGTTTTATTGTAACTGTTTATAACTCAACTTTCTCGCAGATTATTGCGTAATTGCTCATCTACTACTAATTTAAGTTAATTGATTCAGCACTTTTGTGGTTCTATATTAATCTTAGAATAGGTCACAAGGTGCGTCGTCAAAAAATCTGCAATAAAAACAAGTTTGGATGAAGAACTTTTAAAAGAAAACTACTCCTAATTCAGCCATCAAAACTATTCAATTTTTGAGATCCGTTTTAGTAAACCTTTAAACCCAAAAATATTACTACTAATCAAACATGATTAATAAAAGCATAACAAAAGTATTAAAAGAGAATTGCATATGATAAGGAAAAAAGTTTAGAGATTTTTGAGTGGTACAAAAAGAATGAAATATTCTCCAAAATAGTAAAAAAAAAAGGGAAAATGGACATTTTAACCCTGAACTTTCAAATTTCAGCCAATCTAACCCTGACCTACTGTTTGGCCCGTCCAAAGAACAAACTTTTTCGTTGACTTATATTTAAACCCTCTACTTTTGTTGACTAAGCCAAAATAGATACGACGTTAAATTGCTAAACGGACCGATTGAACCCCGTTAAAACCCCGTTTGATTCTCTGTTACACAACGACGACGTCGTTTTAAATCAGTGACCAAAATCCCCAAATTCGATTAAAGACCCTAAATCGAACCCCAATTCACCAAATCGAAAACTCTAACATCTAAAATCGAGAGCAATTGATCCCCAAATCCCAGAAATCAACACTCATCACTCGAAATCACCAAATCAATTTAATCCTTTTTTCCTTTTGATTTATCCTTTCTTTTCTCAATCATCGATGGGTTCTTCTTCTGAACAATCCAACGACGTTGAAAACGAGAACCGTGGCTTCCCGTCGAAGTGTGGCTGTGGTTTAGGTGTAATGATTTTGACATCGAAGACTCAAGAGAATCCTGGAAGACTTTTTTCCGTTGTATACGCCAAAGAGACAAAAGCTTACCTTCAAACAAAAGAGATGTAAGTAGTTTTTGTTGTTTTTGTTGTGTTTGTTCTGTTGTGTTTGTTGTTTGTGTCAATGCATTTGTTTGTGTGTTTATACGACAGGAGCATTTGTTTAAGTGGGTCGAGGATGCTGTGTTTGAAGTGGTTGAAGATGGAATACCAAAATTAAGAAGAATCGAGAGTGAGATTAGCAATGCAAAAACCGAGATTGAAGAATTAAAGGTTTTGATGGGAGGATTGAAAGAAGATGTAATGTGGAGCAAAATGGAAATCCGTAAGTGGAAAGTGGTGAACACATTGTATTTGGTCTGTCTTTTCTTCATGTCTTGTGTCATTGTTTACGTGTGGATTGACAAAGCAAAGGAGACTAAATTTGTTCTTGGTTATTAGTGCGAGAAGAATGCTTTGTAGTTTTTTTCTTCATGACTTGTGTCTGTGTTTGTTTTCGTTTGTGTCATTGTAGTCTTTTTATTTGGCTTTGTTGTAATCGGATTTGGGAATGAAATGCATACATTTGTCTTTTGTTGTTGTAATCAGAAACCAAACCAAAACTTTGTGTCTTTTGTTGTTGATAACATGAGAAAAAGACCATCACCTAATTTATCAAAGATCAATAAGAACTCAAATCTTGTTCATAAATCAGAAAACAAAGCAATCTGATACAAAACACCAACAATAGTAATCAGATACAAAATACCAATAAAAGCAAACCATGTTCAGAAATGAGAAACCAAGATCCATAACAACAAGAGAAATACACCATCCGAAACATACATTTCACCGTAGAAGTTAGTTTGAACATCCAAACCATGATGCCCAACCTTGAGATCCTTCACCTTGTGACCCGTGAGGTTGTTTTTCTGACCCGTGAGGTTGTTTTTCTGATCCGTGAGCTTGCCTTTGTGATCCTCCTCGTGATCCTTGAGCTTGTCTTTGTGATCCTCCTTGTGACCTGTGAGCTTGTGGTTGTGATCCTCCTTGTGACCCGTGAGCTTGTGGCTGTGATCCTCCTTGTGACTCGTGAGCTTGTGGCTGTGATCCTTGCTGTGGCTGTGACCCTCCTTGTGATCCTTGTTGTGGTTGTGATCCTTGTGGCAGTGAAACAGCTTCTTCCTGGTTCACCTAAAAGAAAACGTATGAAATGATGAATCATTATGCATTAGAAAATGAAGAATCATTATGCATTGGAAAATGAAGAAATACATGAAAAAGACTCAAACCTGGTGTATCCTTGGTCGACCCCTTGGTCTCTTTGGAGGAGGCAGAACAGTCGGATTTGAACAACCTTGCTTGTTGTGCCCCTCTTCCAAACAATTTGAGCAAGTCATGACTCTTTTTGCCCGTGATAACTTTGTCGAACTTGAGGAAGAGGCAGTTTCATATCTTGATCTTCTCCTTGCATAATCACTTGGCCTACCAGGATTGCCAAATCTCCATGGTGGTGGCAAGACAGGTAGCCTATTCAATCTACGCCACAACTTCATGCCTTGGACAGGCCCAATACCATCTCTGTAAGTTTCCTGCCACATTGTCTTTGTGTAATAGGCATTCACATATTCTTCAACAGTCTTATTCTTTCCTATGATAACACTTGCAGCATGAGCACATGGTATGCCAACCATTTGCCACTTCCTGCAACCGCATGTCTGCTTGTTCATATCCACAGTATAGCCAACACCATACAATTCAACCTCATGCAAATCATTTCTGGCCATGTGTCTGATGCAATGTTGCGCCCCTGCTATCACTTTCTCTATCTCAGTATGAGCTCTCTTTGTGAATACTGTCTTCAATCTTCCCGCAATAATGAACCTCTTTGCATTACGAACCATACACTGTCGCCTAATATCCTCTAATAGGTCCATTAAAGGCTTTTTTCTTGCTTGACGAATCGTTCTATTAAAAGACTCACTCAGATTGTTCAAATTATCATTGCAGCAAGAACCTATCTTAAAGTAAGCTCTAGACCAAGACCTAGGATTAGTGTTCTGTAGTGAAGCTAAAGCCTGAGGATTGTACCTTCCCAATGCTTCCATATGTTCTGTAAATTCTCCTATGGTGTAGCTGCGTGCTATCTTCCAAAACAGCCTCTCCAATTCTATATCACGGCTGTCTCTCTTCCAATTATGCATGATGTGTCTAGCACATTGCCTATGTTCAGCTTTTGGAAGAAGATTGTGAATGGCTTTCACAAGACCCTGCAAAATGATACATAAACAATTAGATATAATTGCAAATATGATTACAAACATGAATAGCTATGATGATACTAACCGATTGTTTATCTGATATAAATGCAACCTTGTCTCCATCAACAAGACCCAAACTTTCAGAGAGCTGTCTAACAAACCAATCCCAATTATCGTCATTCTCCACTTCGACTACTGCCCACGCAATAGGGACTATCCTATTATCTCCATCTCTTCCAACTGCAGCTAAAAGGTGGCCCTTTATATCCCATTTCAGAAAAGCACCATCCAATCCTATGATAGGTCTACATGTAGCCTTCCAAGACTCTCGTTGTGAATTGAAACAAACATAACAACGAAAAAACCTTTGTTTGCTTCCAACAGTTGGTCCTGGAACTGTCTCGATCTCAAATTTGGTGCGTGGATTAGACTCCAAAACCTCTGCTTGATAGTCCCATACTCGTGCAAAATGAGCTTCATGACTTGCTTTCTTCTCTTTCATCAGTTTTGTCTTCGCCTTTCCACATTGCTCGTCGGTTACTTCCAAGTTGTATTCTCTGATGATCTCAGCAGCCATCTCCTTCTTTGTAATCTTCGGATTGACTCTCAATCTTTCAGCAAACAACCACGCAATTGTTGAACGCTTCAGCATTTTAGAGTGACCTGATCTGATACAAATGTGCTCGTTGACAAACACCTTGATTTGCATCTTATGCTTCCTCTTCTCATAAGAGCAATAGACTCTCCACGGACATTGGCCTTTTGTGTCAGAACACTTCGCGCCAAGCTTCAGAGATTCTGACTTGTATAGCTTGATGTCATATCGAGTTTTGAGAGAGTACCTTAGAAGCGCAAGCTTGAAATCTTCTGGACTATTGAACGTCTTCCCCAATGCTAGGATTACTTCAGGGTCTTCAGTCTCTCTCTCTCTACGCCTTTCATTTTCCTTTTCTCCATTCTCGTCATCTTCAGAGTCAGATGACAAAGGATCGGGAATCTTCTCATCGTCCCAAATTTCATCTCCGCTGTCTGCATCACTCGCAGCTTCCTCATCTCTTGCAGCATCTCCAAAGTATTCCACTAAATCGCGACATCCTTCTTCTTCTAAAATTTCTCTGAAATTATCATCATCATCTCCGTCGTTAATATCATCGCAATCCTCATCACCAACAACCCCGCAATCATCTTCTTCTTCAATTGCAAGCTGACGATGAGCTTCATCATCACCTCCTCCACCATCAACCTCTGCTTCAGGTTCTGCTTCAGGTGGTTCTTCCTCGGGTTCTTTCGCTTTGCGTTTGGAAACCTTCTTCCGTTTACCTTTTCGTGGCATTTCAATTCGGAGAAATCGAAGAGGGCAAGTGGTGATTTCGAGTGATGAGTGTTGATTTCTGGGATTTGGGGATCAATTGCTCTCGATTTTAGATGTTAGAGTTTTCGATTTGGTGAATTGGGGTTCGATTTAGGGTCTTTAATCGAATTTGGGGATTTTGGTCACTGATTTAAAACGACGTCGTCGTTGTGTAACAGAGAATCAAACGGGGTTGTAACGGGGTTCAATCGGTCCGTTTAGCAATTTAACGTCGTATCTATTTTGGCTTAGTCAACAAAAGTAAAGGGTTTAAATATAAGTCAACGAAAAAGTTTGTTCTTTGGACGGGCCAAACAGTAGGTCAGGGTTAGATTGGCTGAAATTTGAAAGTTCAGGGTTAAAATGTCCATTTTCCCAAAAAAAAAACTGCAAGAACTATTAAAAAAAACGTGGCTGTTATGTTTAGGATGTGTGTGTCTTTTTTATAACAACTTATATTATTGATATCAAATAGTGTAAGGGTAATACAAATATTTAACCATCCATGAAGGTGGTACTGAATGAATCAAACATTCATTAGGACTTGCATTAATACATTTTGCAAGTTTATCTGCAATCATATTCTTTTCCCTACAACCGTAATCCAGTGAGTACAAAGGAAGCTTTTGTATCCAGTACCTAATATCATGTAAAGCATTTCCAAGCTCCAAATTTTCTTCTTTCTTATTGACGACATTGATAAGTGTCTGGTTGTCACCTTCAAACCAAACTTGACGCAATCCTTTGATCCAAATATGCTGTAGAACATAAAGAAAACCATTACCTTCGGCTTGCAAAGCGGTTCGAGTATTTGGTACCCTCACATACCCAGATTCCACATGTTTTCCAAAACTATCTCGAATGATCCATCCAATACCCATTGAATCTGCATCGCGATGGAAGCTACTGTCAAAATTGCATTTTAGCCAGCCCGGTGGTGGTGGTTCCCATCTTGTATTGCGCTCAGGGTTCAGTCTTTGAGTATTACTACCAGGCAGTTGTAAAGAAATAGCCTCCTGAAATTCGCTTACCGCAATTAAACCTCTATTTGCATCCTCATTTGGGTGTAGGTTTCGCTTAGCAAACAGAAACTCATTCCTTGATTTCCATATAAACCAAACAATCCAAAAAGGAAGTATACGCACCTGAAGTGGAAGACTTGTATTTCTGTAAATCTGAAACATAACTTCAAAATTTTCTTCAAGATCCCGATGTGGATTATTGAACTGCTGAAAGGACGCACATCTCCATACACCAATTGCGTGAACACAATCAAACAAGAGGTGATTGATAGTTTCATCAGCAAGACAACAACATTGACAAATGGGATCTGCATGAACATTCCGTGATATTAGCCGTGTTGCTGTTGGTAGTGCACCAGATAAAGTTCTCCAGAGGAAATGTTGAATTTTTGGTGTAATCTTAAGGTCCCAAACCTGATTTTTTAAGTCCAGGGATCCTGGAGGAGGTAAGATTCCATGTAGATCATCCTGTTGATGCATAGCCACCCAATATCCAGACTTTACTAAATATTCTCCAGTCTTCGTATAAGGCCAAATGTAGTTATCTGAAGAAGCGTATTTCGACAATCGAATTTGCAACGCCAGTTCCACATCTTCAGGTGATAACAAAGCATTTAATTTCTCCCTATCCCATTCTCTTAGGCCTGGTTTCCATAGTTCAGTTACGTTAATGTTTAAATTTGGTCTCTGGCCATAAACCATTCTTGGAGGCAAAGTGGGTAACCAGTTATCTGTCCATACCTTTGTTAATTTTCCGTCTCCAATTTGAAGTTGTATTCCCGTTTGTAGCAGTTCCTTTCCTGCTTGTATTGATCGCCAACCATAAGAAGGTTGGCTTCCACACCTTGACTGCAAAAATGTCAAGTTGTTATAATATCGACCTTTATATATTCTGGATAAAAGTGAATTAGGATTTTGTAGCACCTTCCAAGCCTGTTTCGCAAGTAACGCCAAATTAAATCTGTGAAGATCTCGAAATCCAAGTCCACCTTCGCGTTTAGGCAATGATAGACGCTGCCAAGAAATCCATGGGATTTTCCGTTTCCCGTTTATCTTGACCCCACCAAAATTCTGTCAATACGCTATTAATCTCGTCACATATAGTTTTTGGGAGCAGAAATCAATGCATAGAATAAATAGGCGTAGCTAGTGCCACAGGTTTTATAAGTACCTCCTTTCCAGCAGGGCTTAGAAACTGATTATACCATCCGCTGATTCTGTCTTTAATTCTTGTTGTCACATATGCAAAGAGATCCGTCTTATTCCGGCCAAACTGTTCTGGTAATCCTAGATACTTTCCACCACCACCAATCTGGAAAATGCCTAAGATACGATGGATTGTTCGCTTCCGTTGTAGTGATATTCTCATTCCAAAGATAATGGAAGACTTTTGTAGATTAACCTTTTATCATGAAATAGCTTCATATTGTTGAAGAATCCGAGATACTGACTCACAATCTGAATTTGTTGCTCGGCAGAAGAAGATAGAGTCATCAGCAAATAATAAATGGCTTACTGTTGGACAAGTGCGAGCGATCTTGATTCCCTGGAATTCCACACAAAGAAGAAATAAATAGGGGGATAGAGGATCTCCCTGACGTAATCCCCGAGTTGGCTTGAAATCTGCATATTCTGAGCCGTTAATCAAGATGGAAAATGAAACAGACCGTACGCAAGCCATAATCCATTCCACCCACTGAGTATCAAACCCCATACGGTGCATAACTGTCTCTAAAAAATCCCACTCCACCCTATCATAAGCCTTGCTAATATCTGTCTTGATACCCACATAAGTCTCAGCACAGTCTTTTTTTAGATTTTAAAGCATGGAGTAATTCGTGACCTATTAAGATGTTATCTTGAATACTTCTACCAGGGACGAATGCTGCTTGAGAATCAGAGATCAGATCACCAAGAATCTCTTTAAATCTCATGACTAAAATTTTAGAAATGATCTTATAACTAACCGTGCATAAGCTGATTGGTCGATAATTCGCCATAGTATTGGCCTCAGGGAATTTGGGAATCAAGCAGAGTTGAGTATGGTTGATGCGTTCCTCCATTATCCCTGTTATAAAAAATTGTTTGACCATCATACACACATCTGGGCCTATTTCATCCCAAAACTGTTGGTAAAAAGCTCCAGTAAATCCATCCGATCATGGAGCTCTATCCGGTCCAATAAGAAATACTGCATTCTTGATTTCTTCATCCATTATTGGCTTTGTAAGCATAGTGTTCATCTCTCTTGTAACCCGAAGTTGGATGTTAGGCATGACTTCCTCTGTAAGCTGAACATTTGAAGTCGTAAACATATTTGTAAAATACTTTTCAGCAACCTGAGCTATTGCTTCATCTTTCCGATGATAAATCCCTTGGTCATCTTGGATTTCTTTTATGCAAGTTCGTTTTTTTCTAGCCTTAGTAACTCCATGATAGAATCCCGTGTTTCTATCCCCGACTTTGAGCCATCTATTTCTACTCTTTATATGCCAAAAGCTTTCCTCGTCACTATATGCTCGATTGAGCTCACGTCGCATTTGATGAATAGTTTCCACCAGACAGGATGGGTCACGAAGAGCACTATCTATTTCTTGTCTGATTTGGTGAATTTTCTCTGCTGAGTTTGTATGATGATTTCGCTTCCATTTGGCCATAACAGTCCGACAATGTGTTAGCTTAGAGATGAACTGTGGTAGTTGTGGGCTTCGGTTTTGCCAGAAACCTTTAACTGTATCCACAAAGTCTTCTTCTTGATACAATCGTTTATCATATCGGAATTGTCCTCTCTTATTGCGTTCCTTATATTCAATGTGTACCACCAACGGGCGATAATCCGATTCTGCTAGGTCCAAGAATTCTGTTTCAGACATTGGAAAATTATGAATCCATGCTGGATTGACCATAACTCTATCCAAGCAGCATTCTACCGTCATTTTTCTTCTCTTCCCTACCCAACTAAACGGATTACCTTTGTGTTTCAGATCCTTCATATCACATACCTGAAGCATTGTATTAAAATCCTGAAAGCTTCTGTCACTGCGAACTCTACCACCCCGCTTCTCCGATGAATTTTTAATCTCATTAAAGTCACCACACATCATCCATGCTCCCACTCTTGTTATAGCGATTCTCTGCAATTGTTCCCAAAGATATTTCCTTAGTCCCGTTACAGGATTTCCATAGACACACGACAAGTAGAAACTGAAAGATTTATATTCAACATAGAGATGTACAAGTCTTGCATCAAAGGAAATACATTGAACAGAAATGAAATTTTTCCAATAAACTACTAAACCACCACTTAGCCCATCTGGCGATACAATTTGCATTTGATCATAACCTAAAGATACTCCCACATCACGAACATAGTCATCATTCTGCTTAGTCTCAATTAGGAACAGCAAGTCTGGAAGGTACAAACGATGCACCTCCGTGAGACGTCGAACTGTGAGGTGCGGTCCCAAGCCTCTACAGTTCCAAACTGCAACTCTCATGGGCTTGGTGGTGGAACCGGGCCCACCGCGCCTCTGTCTATCGCATTGGTGATGGGAGAATCAGTCTCCTCATCAGAGTAAGACAGCCTAATCTGTTTTAGACCATCTCCCGAAGCTTGAGAGGAACATAAGACAAATTTGTCAATAGTCTCCTCAGGACCCCGACTTCTTTTCCTTGTAGGGCCTTCTTCTGTATGTATTATTCCTCCATTAGGATTTATCAAGAGAGAAGGAGTACCTGAATCCTTCAAAGCAGATAACGGAGTAGTTTCTTCAGTAGCGGATAGATGGTTCTCCAAAAAACTCCCATATTCGTTAAGTTCCTGCTCTGCAGCCCATCTCTCTTCCATTCCAGTGATTCCCATATTTGTATTCTCATCAGAGGGAACCTCCAACGGTGAAGCTTGACACAGCTCAGTTACCAGTGTCGCCAGGAACTGACGTTTCCTCTTATTGTTATCGCTATGAGTAATGAGTGATTGAGCATTCGCAAATTGATTCCTAACATCAGCCTCCAAGGGGTAAGCTGGGCCTCCCATCATTGTACCTTGAAGTGGTTGAACATCATGCATAAGATCTGTAAAGTCTCTGTCATCCTCTCCCGGTTCATCATCCCCTGCAGGATCAAGGGCATTTCCATCATGTGGAATGTCGTGCACATCCTCCGGCATTGCATCTTCATCCCCCAAATCAGGATCATCATTGTTGTCCTCATCAGCGTTACCCGACACTTCATCTTCAATATTTGGAGAGCATTCTCTTGTTATATGTAACAGGGAACCACATTCTTCACAAAATCCGCGTAACCTCTCATAGCGGAATTTGAGCAAAGTGTTTACTCCAGGAGTAAATTGAAAATTCTTCTGAAATTTCAGAGGATTCTCAACATGCCAGTTGATTTTAACCCGGAAAATTTCCACAGCTGCAGCACCCTCCGGGTTAAAGGGGACTTCCAGAACTTCACCCAGACGAGAAGCAATGTGACGGATCAGATCAGCGGATAGGAATTGCAATGGTATTCCTCTAATTTGGATCCAGAACGGGATGAAATTGAGGAGAGCGTCATCCATTCCTGGGGTCCATCTTTGTATTGCTAACATGCGATCATTGAAAGCCCACGGTCCGCGAGTCAGCACTGATTGCATAAGGTCCGCCGATGGAAACACAAACTGGAATCGTTGATTGGCCACCAGTCGCCCAGAAATGATACTCGAGAGACCCCACATCCGTGGTAGGGATGCCACAATCGCCCTAATCTTTTGTCGCCTTGGAATCAAAGCCCGTCCGATAAAAGAGAACTGATTTACTCGCACTTCTTCAAAACACACTTCAGGTGGCAAGGTAATTGGTTCATCATCGCGACCCAATTGTAGATCTTGAATCGCCCTACGAAGGTTATCCGCCATTGAAATTAACCAAATTAGCCAACAAAATATTTGTGACAAGCAGGAATTAAGAATTGATCGGAAGAAGTAGATAGGATGGGGATTGAGAAATGGGACATCCCTGTATATATATAAATCCCGATAAGAGGAGTTAAATGTCCACGTCGCATCGTAGTGGAGTCGAGATCCCACTACGGAGATGGAGAATGTCGGAGAGGAACCGCCATGGAACTGCCCCACTCCGATCTCAGATCTATGAGAAACCGTTCCGGATGTGTGTGTCTATGATAAAATATAAGTGATTGTCGAAAAATTTAATAAAAAATTTGTATTTATTTGTTTGTATATTTCTTTCCAAAGAAACATTAACTACAAGGATTAATTGAGTTAATTAATTAAATTTGAGTTACAAATAATAAATCCCTTAAAAAACCTCAAGTCCGTACAAAACACCTGCGTGTTTCTCCGGCCCATCCTGAAGGAAATACAAATCCCTCATCCTCTGAAACGCATGCCACGTAAGCAAACTATCCGAACCGGCTTGGTGACATTTCCCAACCGCTCGGTTAACCTCAAGCGTCCGCGCGACCCGGTCTAAACCGCCGTACAATCTCCTCTCGCAAAACCTCATCATATGCTTCACGTCGTACACGCGCTCCCCAAACAACGCTCTCATCACGCGCTGAAACTCACCCAACGCGCAGGGAAGCTCCCGGCGCGTGAGAATCTTCATCAGGTAACCGAAATCATATGCGCTGTGGAAAGTCACCCAGCTCACATCCTCGTTGCAGACGAGCCCCGACGACATCATCATCTCCGCGAACCTCTCCGAATCCACTCCGTCGCGGCGGTTCCGCTCAAAATCGATCCCCTGCCGGCGAAGAAGCTCGATCGAGTCCGGAGCGTGCGCGTCACGCGCCAAGTCGAAATCCTTGAAGTTGAACTCCCAGATGAACCGTCGGCCGCCGCCGCCGAGATCGGGGAGGTTTCCGTCGGCGTCGGAGAGAGTAAGACCGACCTGGATGAGGCTTAGCGCGTCAACGTTGGATTTGAGGAGACTGTAGAGTTCGGCGGGGTTTCCACGGCGGAGATCCGATTTGAAAATCACGCCGGGAAACTCCGTGTCCATCGAAACGAATGGATAATCGTCGACTATTCCGCTGATCAGGTCGAACTCCGATTCGAGATTCTGCGCCCAAACCTCGCGAATCACGACGGCGCCGCCTGGTTTGTATATCGGTTTAGCGAGATCCGTATCCAAATTGATGATCGTCATTACAAAAATGGAATCTAATTTGAAAGATATTGACAAAATTAGCTTCTGAGTGTTCGTATTTGATCTTTGATTTGGGTAAAGAGTCACTGTATATATTTGTGTGTAGAGAGTGAGGATGTTGCGAGGAAGAAGACGAGAAACGCGTCAGGTAAACGTAACTCTGTATCTCTTGACTCGGTCCAACTTGGCCTTCCAATTAAATTAACTATTATTCCTTTATTTATTGAAATTCGATAGTATTTTTTACTTGCATTATGATGTGACAACATATATTTGGAATTTGGTTACATACACTGTACGTCAGCAAACACTTCATAAATAATGTTTGTTCAGATGATTTGGGTTCAGTGAATCTTTATGTTGGAATTAGATGTTAATTAGGGATGATCGGATTCATATTGGAAACGTATGTAGTTCTTTTGTAGATAACTGAATGAGTTTAATGTGATGAATATATACAAAATTACAAAGTACAAACGTGTAAGTTATTTGGGTAATGCCAATTTTACAAATATAAGTAATATATTCCTTGTTGACAAAAAAAAAAAGAGAGGGTAATGTACTCCTTTTAAAAAAAGTATTTTAAGTATTTAATTCAATTGGACAGACTGCAAACAGGAGAGTCTCAAGTTGATGAATAGAGTCCAAACTCCAAGTGTGTTGCGTATGTAAATCGTGTCGTAAATAACAAATTTCCCAATTTAATATTTTTTATATTTTATTAAAGATCACTGTTAAGAATAATTTATTTATTAAATTTTGGTATTTGGGTGGATAATCAAATCAAATACATGAATATAAAACATTTCTTGGTTTAGGAGAATGGGACCAGTCTGGCCACAGAATTGTTGACTATACCACCAACACAAGTTGTTTTGCAAAAGACTTCTTAATTTGTTGTTTCACTAGCTTCGGTTTAAGCGATAATCTCCAAATCCGCATCTGGACTTTTGTAACGAGTTATTTTTTTGGTGTGTCAAGTCCTATTAGTCCGGACCGGCTGACCCATTTAAGCTCGGCTCACTAAAAGAGAATATGGAATCAAACTTGATGGGGATTATTAGATATAGACTAAACCACTTTGAATACTAAAAAAAATGTGAAGNCTTCGCTATAAATACATTGGCGTCGTGTGTTTTTTATTCATGGGTTTTAGGGTTTCGTCTGCATAGTTTAGGATACCGATCTTCGATATGTTTGGCCGCTTATACGCGCATCTGGCCGCTTGCTCTACTGAATATAGTTTTGTGGTTTCGTCTAGGGTTGCAGTGGTCTGCGGGTTGGTTGGTATGTCTCTGTGTAAGCTCGGCGTTTTTGTACACAACGGTTGCTAAATTTTGTGTGTTCTCTTCTGATTAGATCCCACCGTGAGGATATTGACGATCCGTTTCTCCGGCGAATCAGAGCTTAGGTCTAAATTCTTCAACGCTATGGCTTACCGCAATCTTCGAATGGATGAGTGTTATAACGTGCTTTTTTTCTTCGCCGATTCGAAAGAAGATGAGTAAGGTATTTATTTAATGGATCGTTTGGCGTTCTAGATGTGTTGTTATGTTTCGGGTTGTTTATTTTATCGTGACCTCAGGTTTACGCTCTTTATTGTCGGGGGATGCGAGTATAGACGTTGGAGGTACTCATTGTTAGTTGTTTGTTGCATTTATTGTATGTTTCATTGTGTTGTTCGGATTTCAGTTGTGTATTTTGTCCTAATGATTTTTTTAAATAACGTGCGAGTTTTATAGATGCGATGTTACGCGTATACTATCGTTTTGGTTGAGATGATTGCACTTCCGAATGGATGTTGTGTGCGCGCATCGTAGAATTTGATTGTTGGTGTTTTTCGAAAATAATTCATAGTATATGACGCTGGTCAATATGTGTTCTCTTGGTGATATTAGTGTACCTGATATTCATCTGTATCTGTGTCGTCTTATAGGATGCCGGTTCGATGATGGTACGACCTACATGGGTTTTAACAAGGTCTCTTCTGGTGAGAGCTTCGAATACGGGTCCGGTGATGATTCGTTGTTGTTGGCGTCGTCTCTTTCTGAATCAGAATATGAGCCCGGTGAAGTTTCCGGTGGATCTAGCTATTGTGGTGGTAGTGAAATGGATAGTGTTGATTCGTCGGACGTTTCGCTAGATGATGAGTGTATCGATGCTGGTGATGGTGATAGTGATGATGACGGTGACGATGGTGATGCGTATAGTGATGACAATGTTGATGATGATGATGAATGGGATGACTGGTGTGGTGATGGAGAGAGTGGTGGTGATGATGAGTCTGACGATGATCCCGATTTTGTGGATACTGATGTTTTTGACGTATCGAGTTTGCTTCCCCGTAGTCACTCTGTCGTAAACATTTCTTTATCGGTTCTTGGTCCTATGAGTTCGAGTGGTAGTGTTTACGTGAAAATTCTTCGAGCTTATACTCGGATTAGTGTGAACGGTTCGAAAAGCATGTGTCTGATCTTGGCCGATGGACATGTAAGTTTCTCTTCATATTCCGTTTAGGTTTTGTTTTTTTTTTCTTTTTATTTTTGTTCGTGTTATATCAAAACCGAACCGCGGTTGATATTAAATTTGGATATTTAGGGTGTGAAGATCGAGGCAACTATCGATCACCATATGTACGGGAAGTTCGTGACTATAGTTGCTCAAGATCTGTGGGTGACTATACATGACTTTGATGTTGTACCACAAGTTGGTTCTCTCCGGTCCACAACTCATGGTTTTAGGATCCATTTTACGCAGTCGACGTTTGTCCGTGAGAGTACTTTCAGGTGTCTACGAGATTTTTTTGATTTTGTTACTTTGCAGAAGATTCAACGTCGGCTTCACGACAATAATTACTTAGTTGGTATTGGTTTATTCTTTATTTATTGGATTTGGGGTCATGTTATCGTGTGTTTATGTTCTATGATCCCTTATTCGTCTCTCTTGCAGATTTAATCGGGGAGGTGGTGCATGTGACTGGGCTTGATCCATTGGGCGGTGTTTCTGGTGGCAAAGGATCACTTGCTGCATGCGATGAATCCGTGTGGAGAATCGCGTTCGATGTTCGTGATGAGAGGTATTTCAATTTTTATATAGAAATTTATATTCGGTTTTGTGGGGTTATCTTGGCTGGTATACAACTCATTTTTTATTAGCCATGTATGTCTTCGATGTTCGTTGACCGGGGATATGGCTTTGCGGTTTTACAACGACTGAAATGCTGCCCGTGATGAGATCGTAGTGTTTGTGATAAGATGGGGTCTTGTGGAAATTTTTCAAGGTACCTTGATATATTCGGTTTTGGGACTGCGTTGATCGTATTTTGGGTGTGTTTTCTGATCTGTGATTGTTTGTGTTTAGACAAGGTGACTATTTCGGCCACTGATTATTCTCGGGTGATGCTGAACCCTTTGATACCCGAGGTCGATGAGTTTAAGTCTAGGTTGGTAAAATTTCTGATATTACGATTTTTTGTTGGTAGGTTATCAAGGAAGAAGCGTCGATTGTGTCGGAAGGACGGCGTATATGATGCCTGATGCATGCGTTTTTTGATCTTATTGTTTTAGTTTTGTTATTTTATTTGACGTAGGTGATCGGTTGATCATCCTTTGTAATTTTATTATCCGAATTTAGTATATAGTTTTGTAATATTTTTATTATTATTGGACTGAGTATAACTATATTTATAAAAAAATATGTTATTAATTTCGAATATTATGTGTACGGAGCTGGGTCTAAATATCAGAGATGTCAGAGTAGTTTGCCCTTTTTGTTAGATTATCTCCTAAATTATATAGCTATATTTATAAAAAGGTGTTATTGGTTTCAAATATTATGCGTACGGAGTTGGATCTAAAAATCAGAGATGTCAAAGTAGTTTGGTCTTTTTACGTGATTATTTTATAATTTGTAATTATAATTTAACCATGAGTTTGTATTTATATTTAGTCATGAGTTTATGTTTATGGATATTTATGACCTAATTTGACGCTAGACATTAAATAAGACGATTAGGCGATTGCATGTATCGACCATTATCTACGAAAAAATATAGTGTTATTCTCTGCAAGAAGTACGGGCTTTATGAATGTTATTAATTTTATCTTTTGTTTAATGAGACGTTAATTATTTCCGGAGTCTGGAACTGGCGGTATAATCAGATACGGAAAAATACCTTATACCTAGGAATAACACTTATCATGTTATTGTATATATATTAACTCATATCAAAGGTTTGGAACTTCGTAAACCTTTGCACTTTTTGTATTAGGTCTTCCTGTTCATCGGTTGGTGTTCGGGAACATCTAATGGCTCACTTGCTTTCAATGGCTATTCATAGGAGATATCGCAGCGTTACTTTTGATGTATCAGAACTAAATCCGAATTTCTATAGATGGAGTACACGGGTTAAAATGCTTCGTATATTTAGTCACGTGAACGAGGTTGATGAACTGATAAATCTTATATTAGTTGATCGTAAAGTAAGGCGTTTACCATACTTTCGTATTCTGTTTTCGGATTTCCAACCGGACTTGGACTGACATCTTTTTCTTCTGTACTGTTTACGAAGGGTGATAAGATCCAGGCGATTTTGTGCGATGAGGTTAGTGATACTTTTGTTGCTAGGTTCAGCGAGGGTGATTGGGTGCATGATATGTGTATATTTTGCATCATTTTAGCATACATATAGTGTAGGTTTATCATCATTTAGGAGTCTAAAATAGCATCATAGTGTTGCATTTGTTCATTTAGAGTCCTAGAGTGTTCTTGCATGTTTTGCATGGTTCTTTGCATATTTTTGGAACCTTATTAGGTGAAAAGGACGCTTGGGAGTTGAGGATGGACTTGGAGATTGATGCACACAACTTGGAGGGACAAGAAGCAACAAAGAGATGAAGAAGAAGATTTTTGGCAGCAGATCGACATAGAAGATCGACGAAGCTCACCGATCCAGATTTCCAGGGACACGTATCGACGAAACGGATCGACGAGCCACGCCGATCCAGATTTCCAGGGGCATGGATCGATGAGATGGATCGACGTAGTCTCGTCGATCTAAAATTTCAGGGAGTCGGATCGACGTACCAGATCGACGTACCACGCCGAACCAGAAGCCAAGACCATGAACCAGATCGACGTCCAGGATCGATGAGTCGTCGATCCATATTTATTTTGGGTGTTGGATCGACGAAACAGATCGACGAACATGTCGATCCAACCCCAGACGAACTCTTTTTCCTTCTTTTCATGGGTCCCCCTATAAATACTCTTTAGACCTAATTTTTCTAATCATCTTTTTATCTCTTGTTCTTAGCTTAAACTTTTAGCCACTTTTGGCAAATACTTTGTTTATGCTTTGGATTTGATTTTAATGCAATATCTATCTTAGATTTCTTGTTTATCTTCTCTAATTATGTTTAGTCTTTCTCTAATATTTGATTTGATGGGCTTAAACATGATTAGTGAGTAGTTTCCTTACGAACTTAGGGATGGGTTAGATTTAGGGAATTTTATTGGTTCAATCTTGCAATCTAGGATAGATTCTTCCTAATCTCTTCTTATTAAGTAGTTCTTAATGCCAAATGGCTAATCTTTGCCATTTTGGGATATTAGGCATTTCATCCACCCACCAAGTGTTTGATGAAATGCTTGAACCAACTTAATAAGAGATTTACATATTCTAGCCTAAGACATTAAATGTTTAGAGTGTTTATCATACCATTTAGACTTGTTATTAATGCTTGTTGATTATCCTAATGATAACACATCATTAGTTCATTAGGGTAATTAAAAAAGGGATTTGAGCCACACATCATGGTCTTATCTTGATTAAGAGTTCTAGGTATAGAGTTTGTTTGATTAGTAGCTTAAATGATTGCAAGAATGTTTCTTTAGATTCCCAAATCAATGATTCCATCCCTAGGTTTCAATTTAGTATAATTGATAATCTTGCTTAGTAGTAATCTTTGTTTAGTATCTTGATTAGTTTCAATTAAAGCTTAATTTCATAGTTATTGCTTTAGTAGTATCCTCTTTAAGTTTGTAGTTTGCTTTTGTTACTTGCTTGTTACTTGAATTTGCCAATTTAGCTCAGCTTAAACTAAACTTTGCATTCTTAGTGAATCATCTCCCAAGATGGATTGATACCTTAAATATTGCAATGATATGAGCAATTAAGGATTGATTGATCATTAAGATTTGAGTTTGGTTTGAGACTAAGTGATCTTTTTGCTTATTGACCATCTACTTTTCTAGATTTCAGTTTTTCCTTGAATGCATTTGAGATCACAAGGAGACAACAACTTCCAAGGCTTTCAAGACATTGATAAATTGGAAAGGGTTGCCAGGCTTGCAAGAAGGGAAACTACAAGGCTAGAAAGGTTGAGAATGGAAGAGCAACAAAGGGATCAAGCTCCTCCTATGAACATGGCGCATGAGCAAGCACCTAGGGGCAATGGAAACCCCTTGCATGCGCCTAGACAAGGGAGGACTATAGGGGCTGGTGATGCTCCAACTATTCACCAAAATAAATATGGCATTCAACCTCCACCGGTTCAAAACAATACATTTGAAGTAAAGCCAGCTTTCATCTCTATGGTCCAACAAGACAAGTTCCATGGGTTGCCAATGGAGGATCCTCTAGATCACTTGGAAAACTTTGATAGAGTTTGTGGCTTATTCAAGACGAATGGTGTGAGTGAAGATGCCTTCAAGCTAAGACTTTTTCCCTTCTCTCTTGGGGATAGAGCAAGGCAATGGGAGAAAACTTTGCCTCAAGGTACTATCACTACATGGGATGAGTGCAATAAAGCCTTTTTATCCAAGTTCTTCTCCAACTCTAGGACCGCCAAGTTGAGGAATGAGATCTCTAGCTTCACTCAAAAGAACAATGAGTCCTTCAATGAAGCATGGGAAAGATTCAAGGGTTACACAATGCAATGCCCTCATCATGGCTTCACACAAGAGTCTCTCCTAAGTACAATCTATAGAGGAGTTCTACCAAAGATAAGGATGCTCCTTGATACCGCAAGCAATGGAAACTTCTTAGGAAAAGAAGTAGAAGACGGATTAGAGCTTGTTGAGAATCTTGCCTTGAGTGTTGGTAATTACAATGAAGACTATGATAGAGCTCCAAAGGGAAGTGAGTATGAATCTACAAAGAAAGAGATAAAGTCTCTACATGAAAAGATGGATAAGCTCATGACCTCCAACCAAAGGCATGTTCATTTTGTTAGTGAGTACCAAGAAGAGTGTGATGATCTAGTTAAGGCTCAAGAGTGTGAAGAAGTGGTCAATTTCGTGGGTGGCCAAGGAGGTTACAACAAAAACTACAACAACTATAAGGGAAACAACAACCTCTCTTATAGAAGTAATAATGTTGTTAACCCCCAAGACCAAGTATACCCTCCACAAGCCACTCAAAACAAGCCTTTTGTACCTTTCAACAACCACCAAAAGGGTTATGCATCAAACACAAACTACCAAGGAGGAAACCAAGGCAACTATGGTGGTCAAAAGTACAACCCTCCACAAGACAATGTTCAGCTCATGCTTCAGCAAATACTTCAAGGTCAAGCTCACAATGATGCTAACATGGTAAAGAAAATTGCTGAAATTAATACAAGGATGGATTCTTCCCTCAATGAGCTTGCAACTCAAATTGGAGGTCTTCAACAAAAGTTCAAGCAATTCGAGAAAGGCAAAGCTTCTAGCTCCAATTTACAAGGCACTTTACCCGGTAAACCCGAAGCTAACCCAAAGGAGTATTGCAATACTATCTCCACTATTGATGAGGATGAATATGAGCTTGTTGTGCAAGAATTTGAGCAACTATTTGAATCTCCTTATGATACATCTACATTCAATGAGGACATTGAAGTTCAAGATGGGGAGGTGGTCCTTGAAAATGACTCTATAGTTGTTGCTACTGAAATGGGTAAAGAAGTGTTTGATGAACCCAAGACTTCGACAAAGGCAAGAGTTGAGGAGGATGTAAGAGAAGTGGCTGAGAAGAGTGAAGAAGGAGCTTGTGATCCCCTCATCTATAAGCCACCACTCCCATACCCTGAGCGGATTTTGACTAAGGCACAAAAGAAAGTGCTCTCAAGCTTTAGAGGAAGTATGGAGAAAGTTGGTGCACCTTTGCCCAAAGGGGAGAGTTTGTCTCAGGTCAAGGATCAAATAAGGTTCATCAAAGACTTGCTAGCTAATAGGGAGGAGGTAGAAGAGCTGATGGAAAGCCTTGATCCACCAAGCACAACAAAGGATGAGCCCAAGACTATTCCAAAGCTCGGTAATCCCGGAAAATTTTTGATTTCTTGCTCTCTTGGGAATTTGAAGATTGATGAAGCCTTGTGTGATTCGGGATCAAGTGTCAATGTGATGTCCCTTGAGTTGTCAAAGAGCCTTGGGATTACAAACCTAAAGAAGTATCCATCACCTATTACCTTTGTTGATGCTTCCTCAAGGCAGCCAATGGGCCTTGTAGAAGATTATCCATTGAAGATTGGTGAGTGTCTAGTCCCAACTGACTTCATAGTCATGGAAATGGTTCAAGCAACGAGGCTGCCTCTACTCCTAGGAACTCCCTTCCTCAATACAGTTGGAGCGAGCATTGATTTCGCTAACAAGAGGGTGGTTCTCAAGAGTGTTAATGACAAAGTCTTCTATCCCATGAAACCTTCTACCTTTGGTTCTTGTGGCACAATCACATGTGCTACTATGGAAATTGATGAAAAACCACCATATACAAGGGAGCAGCTGATGGGATTCACCTGTGTGATGCTGGAGGATAAGGACATCTTGGACCACAATGAGTATGATGGGTCAAGCTTTGATGGAGAATGTCTTCTTGCTATGTTTGATGGGATCAATTTGAGGGAACACATAGTTGAGCCACCAAAGATTGCAAGAAAGAGGTCTAAGAAGAAGAAGGTGCTACAAGCTGGAACAAGCACCATGTTCATAAGGAAGGGAGGAGGAATCCCAAATCCACTCCTTGATCACCCCTAGCCTAAAAGGTTTGCAAAGTCAAGCTTAGTGACTTTAAACAAGCGCACTTGGGAGGCATTCCCATGGTTATCCTTGTTTATATTCTTGTTTTAGTTCTATGATTATGTTTCTTTGAGTTTTTGAAAGTTTTAGGTTGAGTATGGAGGACTTATACTTGAAAAGAAAGGAGTGGAGAAAGTTTCTGAAAGTGGATCGACGTAATGGATCGATGACACACGTCGATCCAGTTTTCCAGGGAGCAAGATCGATGAAGCAGATCGACGTGGGTTCGTCGAACCAAAAATCCAGGGAGGCGGATCGATGAGCTAGATCGATGAAGGACGTCGATCCGTTTTTAAAATTTGACATGGATCGACGACATGGATCGACGAACACGTCGATCCGTTTTTAAAAAAATCAGGTTTGCTTGGCTTTTCTCCCTTCCTTTGACCGGTTTAATGTTGACTTTTTCCACTTGTATTGAACCGAAACTTGAATTTTAAAACCCTTCTCCCCCTTGTCTCTCTCTCACATCGCGATTTTCACAAATCTAAGAACAAGAAAATTGTTTTTCACCTTTCTCTCTCAATTCTCAATCAAATTCTTTGATTCCAAGTGCTTTATTTTCGAAATTGTTGGCTAATCTCTATTCCTTAGTGAATTTCGGCCATACCTTTGCAAGGAACCAAGGTTTGTCTTCTTATCCTTCTACTTACTCTAGAATTTCTCCTTGAGAATGATTTGGGAATTTGGATTGATAGATAGACTTTGAATGAGTTGATTGAGTTGGGTATAGTTGAATATTGTTATGGGTGATGATTGATGAAGTTTTTCAAGGATTTACATGGAAAATTTTGGTTTTTGAACAATTTTTCTCTAGGATTTTAATGGGTTGCGAAAATTCAAATTTTAGCCTAAGTGATGTTCAAAATTTTGGAATTTGGTTTCTCTAAACTAGTTTTCCAATGCTATATATGTAATTAGGCTAGAATCCTCTTGAATTTTAATTTTTGATCACCTAGAGGAAACTTAGTTTTCATAATTCCTTGTTAAAATCCTTGAATGCTAAGAGAGAATTTGTAGTTGGGATTATCTCTTGCTCTAATTTGATTGCCAATGAGTTTTAATTCTTGAAGCATCCTTGTAGTTTCTATGCTTACATGCTAGTTGCTTGCAAGAATTTTAATTTTTATGATGCTCACTCCCTTTTCAAGATTTTCGGTTTTATAGGTAGTATGGGGAGAGCAAGAGGTGATGCTAGCAAGAGGGAAGGCAAGAGGCCTGTGGTAGAAGAAGAAGAGCCAGAAGAGAGTCCTCCGGTTATGAGAAAGACATCTAGAAAGGGAGATGTTAGTAAGGAGAAAGCCAAGCAAAAGAAGGCTGCGAATTCTGAGGCCTCAAATCCGACTCCCTCATCGATTTACAAGTCCCTTATGGAGATGCCTTTCAAGGGGACCAAGTTTCCGGATCATGAGCTGCTTGAGGAGTTGGGTCTCTTGGAGGATGTGACTGAAATTTTCAGAAACTTGGGCTGTGAAAGATGGTTCAACCGCTCATATCCAAGCCACCAAGAGGAGACCTGCCAATTCCTCTCAACTTTGAAGGTGACAACCTCAAGCTCAGCGGGTATTGATCCCGAAAAGGATGGGTTCGGATTCATCAAATTCCGAGTTCACAACAAGTCATACAAGATGGGCTTCAAGAAGCTTGGTGAAGTGCTTGGTTTTGATGATGGGACAGGGCGTGGTTCGCGGTTGAATGTTCAGAAATCAGAGTTGGAGAGGCTTTGGAATTTGCTTGGTAACGGGACTTACAAGACCGGGAAGGTCAAGAGCAAGCTCATCCGCCACCCAGCGATTCGCTATGCTCAGAAGGTGCTAGCTCATACCTTCTTTGCTAGGAAGGAGAGTGTGGTAATGACTGCTGAAGAATGGGAGATGCTTGATGTTGGGCTTAAGGGTATAATCCGTTACCTCTACAACTATGAGATGCGAGGTGATGATACCGGGAATGGCTTAGTGCAGATTTGGGTTGCTCATGCAGCAACTTATCACAGCAAAGCTATAGCCAAGAAGAAAGATCGACACCATCTAGCCATTGGGGGCATGATCACTCCTATTCTTGAAGAAGTGGGCATCAAATTAGGAGAACCCTCAGCTGATGAGCAATACATCGACTCCTCCTATCTCCTAAAAGGTCAGTTTTTGGTGAAGGAAGGAAAGAGCTTCAAGTACAAGTTCAATGTGGAGTTGCTAAAGGAGGCTACAATCAAGCTTCCTTGCATTCACCTCACTACACTAAGGGACAAAACAAAAGCTGCATTCACTCCAACTGACGAGCAACTAGAGGACATCGAGACCTTCCCTATGGCCTATTGGGACACAACTCATGAGCCATACCAAGCACCTCCAGTCTATGGTAGTGAGAGGTACTTCTTTGACCCCTATGAAGGCACAAACCAAGGAGAGCCTGCGCGAAAGGCTTATGAGCACATCAAGCTCCTTCAAAGGTGGAACAAATGGCAAGACAAGACCATAAGGAAGCTTGTGAAAACTGTCAAGGACATGGGGAAGCAAATCAAGTTCCTCACATCCAAGGATCAAGGAGTCTCATCTTCTTGGCATCAAGGAGGTCAAGATGAGGATCAAGAAGGAGATAGCCACATGGAAGAGAGGCGCCACTCCTTTCAAGGAGTCCCTAGTGAGCCAAGGCATGAAGATGAGCCACGCCCCTCCTCCCATGAGACAAGAAGGCGTGGAAAGAGAGTCATGCGATCCCCAACTCCTCAATCAAGCAATCCATCCTACTCCATGGAGTCATCCTCCTCCTCCTCCATGCGTTTTTGATTAAGGTACCATTTCAAACCATTGTAAATACCATCTTGTTTTTCTTCTTTTTCATTTGCATTGTTGAAATCTTCTCCAAGCTTGGATTACACAAGAGACTGTGTAATTTAAGTTTGGGGGAGTATGGTATTTGATCATGTGTTTTGTGTTCTTATTTTTCTTTCTCTTGCATTCTTGAGTCTCATGCATACATTTATGGCATAGAAAAAACCAAAAAAAATTGAAAAATTTCGAAAATTCCAAAAACATAGCATGTAGTTGCATTTGCATTTGTTACATAAGTAGGATTGAGTCTAGCTTTCATATAAGATTGCATTCATGCATTGGGGACAATGATGATTTTTCCTTGTAAGGTGTTTAACTCATGAATTAGTTCAAGGCCCTAGTTATTAGTTGTTTGATGCTTTGTGTGCAAGTTTTGAAAGTTAAAGTTGAACCCTACTTGGACCTCACCATTTGAAATTCAAGTTTTAATTGAAGCAAGCTTTGAATAGAAACCAACTCTATGAATTTGAACCTAATTTGAACAAGTAATTATCATGGTTATGCATTGCTAGAGAACTTGTGGATACCATATACATATTTGGGTTATCTTCTTTCCTTTTACCACTCTTGTTAACCCAAATAGCCGACTCTCATCTTTAGAGCGGTTTAAAACGAACTCCCTAACTAAGCTTCCTTTGAAACCTCTTCCTTATTGAGTGCTTTAGGCCTTATTCATCTTGTGAACTTAGCAAAAAGTGTTGAGTTTAGAGCGACAAGGATAGGCTTTCATGTATCTAGCTCGAGAACAATGAGCTAGATGATAGGATAGGATTCTTGGGTGGGAATTTTGGTTCGATATTTGATGTGGAACAAGTGATTTGGGTGAAGTTGTGGTGGTGAAAGGGGGAAAACGAAAATATTTGGAACAAGTGTTGGCAATGTATAATATGCTCTAAGTGTTAAGAAAAGAAAAAGAAATCCTCTAAAAAAGAAAAGTAAGAGAGCCAAGAAAAAGAAAAAAATATGGCTAAGTTGTTATGAGAAAGAGGATAGCAAAGTGTATTTGAAAAGAGAAAGAGCTTGAAGAAAAAATGTGCCAACACTTGTGGTTGTAGAAGATGTTTTCCCCAAGTATTTGAAAGAAGGAAAGGGAGAAAGTGGTTTGAGCTTATGATATGGCGAATTGCCTTGCAATGGGTAGCTTAGGTTGGGCTTGGTGAGTGAGCTTAAAAGAAAAAAAATGAGAGTAAGAACAATTGTGTTACAAAAGGGTAGATGGAAGTTTGTCCTTGTATGCATAGGTTGCTTTTTACTCTTAGCATTTTGCCAAAGTTCACATGTTCATTGAGAGATCCCTTGCATTGGAACCCCATGAAGTTGAGATCATTATCATCTCAAAACCTTACCCAAAAACCAAATAAGTTCTCTAGTATTGCATGATTCATGATCCATGGTTACTACTTAATGAATGTTAAAGAGTTGGTGAAAATTAATGCTTGTGTAGGTTGAGACTTAGGTTCACTTGATTGAGTATGGGTATGGCTAGACCTTTTGGAGTAGAAATTTGCATAAAGAGCATCCTAGAACTACTAACTAGGACCATTGAATTGATTTCTTTGCTAAACACCTTTGGATTTGAGTCCCCACTTTCAAACCTCTCTCCTTAGCTTGTGTTTCATTTGCTTGTGGACAAGCAAAAGGCAAGTTTGGGGGAGTTGATATGTGTATATTTTGCATCATTTTAGCATACATATAGTGTAGGTTTATCATCATTTAGGAGTCTAAAATAGCATCATAGTGTTGCATTTGTTCATTTAGAGTCCTAGAGTGTTCTTGCATGTTTTGCATGGTTCTTTGCATATTTTTGGAACCTTATTAGGTGAAAAGGACGCTTGGGAGTTGAGGATGGACTTGGAGATTGATGCACACCACTTGGAGGGACAAGAAGCAACAAAGAGATGAAGAAGAAGATTTTTGGCAGCAGATCGACGTAGAAGATCGACGAAGCTCACCGATCCAGATTTCCAGGGACACGTATCGACGAAACGGATCGACGAGCCACGCCGATCCAGATTTCCAGGGGCATGGATCGATGAGATGGATCGACGTAGTCTCGTCGATCTAAAATTCCAGGGAGTCGGATCGACGTACCAGATCGACGTACCACGCCGAACCAGAAGCCAAGACCATGAACCGGATCGACGTCCAGGATCGATGAGTCGTCGATCCATATTTATTTTGGGTGTTGGATCGACGAAACAGATCGACGAACACGTCGATCCAACCCCAGACGAACTCTTTTTCCTTCTTTTCATGGGTCCCCCTATAAATACTCTTTAGACCTAATTTTTCTAAGGATCTTTTTA
The DNA here is from genome assembly GCA_020283515.1 of Alliaria petiolata. NCBI lineage: Eukaryota > Viridiplantae > Streptophyta > Magnoliopsida > Brassicales > Brassicaceae > Alliaria > Alliaria petiolata. The sequence continues at coordinate 4,410,719 of JAHZTW010000004.1, forward strand.
TCTCTTGTTCTTAGCATTAACTCTTAGCCATTTTTGGCAAAAACCTTGTTTATGCTTTGGATTTGATTTTAATGCAATATCTATCTTAGATTTCTTGTTTATCTTCTCTAATTATGTTTAGTCTTTCTCTAATCTTTGATTTGATGGGCTTAAACATGATTAGTGAGTAGTTTCCTTAGGAACTTAGGGATGGGTTAGATTTAGGGAATTTTATTGGTTCAATCTTGCAATCTAGGATAGATTCTTCCTAATCTCTTCTTATTAAGTAGTTCTTAATGCCAAATGGCTAATCTTTGCCATTTTGGGATCTTAGGCATTTCATCCACCCACCAAGTGTTTGATGAAATGCTTGAACCAACTTAATAAGAGATTTACATATTCTAGCCTAAGACATTAGATGTTTAGAGTGTTTATCATACCATTTAGACTTGTTATTAATGCTTGTTGATTATCCTAATGCTAACACATCATTAGTTCATTAGGGTAATTAACAAAGGGATTTGAGCCACACATCATGGTCTTATCTTGATTAAGAGTTCTAGGTATAGAGTTTGCTTGATTAGTAGCTTAAATGATTGCAAGAATGTTCCTTTAGATTCCCAAATCAATGATTCCATCCCTAGGTTTCAATTTAGTATAATTGATAATCTTGCTTAGTAGTAATCTTTGTTTAGTATCTTGATTAGTTTCAATTAAAGCTTAATTTCATAGTTATTGCTTTAGTAGTATCCTCTTTAAGTTTGTAGTTTGCTTTTGTTACTTGCTTGTTACTTGAATTTGCCAATTTAGCTTAGCTTAAAATAAACTTTGCATTCTTAGTGAATCATCTCCCAAGATGGATTGATACCTTAAATATTGCAATGATATGATCAATTAAGGAATTGCTTGCAAGAGCAAAAACTCTTGTTTCAGTGCACTTTACTGGTTTTGATCTTCGACCTGTGGTTGGTGGATTTCGACCTGTAGCTCACGCTTTTAGAGTGCAATGCACGCCAACAATAAAGTTTTTTAAAATTCCACCACTAGGCCTTGGTCATTGTTTTTCTTTTGCTGATTTCAAGAGCATTAATGCTGGATTATTGGATCCCGACGTGTGTGTTGGTGAGTTGTTGTTAATTAGATGTTTTACCTAGGCTAGGCATATTTTATATGTTCTGATTTTATTTTGTATTCGTAGATTTGATTGGCCGAGTCGTGAATGTTGGGAACTTTGGAGAGCGTGACTCGAATTCCATTAATAAACGTCGCGATGTATGTTTCGAGGTTATTGATGACAGGTATGTTTTGGTATATTTATTGTGTCCTACCTCCTTCGTTTGCGTTTTCTCTTAAACCGTAATTCCGATGTCTTGATTAGCACTTCTCTTGTGGTACACGTAAAATGAACAGGTATTTTTGCTTAAGGGTGGTTTTGAAGATGGCCTACTCTGAGGCCTTTCTTGAGAAGTTGGGGAGATGCACCGGCGACGTTGTTATTTGTATAATCAGATTTGCTTCTATTATACTAAATAAGGGTGTTTGGATGGCTACCCATGCTTACAGGTGCACACATGTTTTATTGGATCCTTTTCTTCAGGAAGCTGAAAGTTTACGGGACATGTTTATGGACCACGAGTACATACGTCAGATGTAGTCGGTGTGATTATGTTCTGATGTCAAGAAAATAGATGTTATGTTATAGACTCAGTTAACATTTAAGCTCTGTTTTCCAAATTCTTTGACTACCTTTATGATGATTGAAATAATACGTTTGCAATAACGTATTAAAGCTGTGATGACTGGTGAGGATGTTGTCATTATGATCGTGTCTGTTAAACCTAAAAATTATTCCACGATATTTGGTTAACAAAATTTATTTAGGTTTTAGATGGTTCGCAACGTTCGCTTTCGTATAATATTAGTGTTGTCATTGATTAGAGCCATCATATTTGTTTATTAATTGTTGGGCCACAATTTTGTTATAAAAATTATAAAAAAGGATAGATGCAAGATAATTTAAACTTTATATAACAATATATATATATATATATATATATATATTTATGGTTGTTTAAATGATTTAAAAAACTAATATTATTTAATAATTATAAATATAAAAATTATATTTATTTTTTTATGCTTTGAGCCACCAATTTCGTTGTTTAATATTTTGGATATATTATTGCGTGATATCGAATATATTAAAAAAATCGTATAACTTTGCTACACGGATATTTGGACAGGTCGGTGCATATAGAATAAAACCCTACAACGCTAGGTGTACCTATATTATATATCATTGGCTACTTATATGATTTTTTTACACGCATATGTGATAGAAGAGTCGCCGCGAAGATAAAAAAGGTCGGGTATTGTATGAGATATTATTTGCAATTTTTAGTAAGATGCTTCGTAGATTGTTGGGATTACGTTTATGTAATAATTATATTTTGTTTTAATGCGAGCAGGGCATTGATGAAGATGACAATCTTACCGTTTCACCTACCGCAGAACCAGTGTACGATATCCATGGATCATGATCCAGAGGAAGGATGTAAACCGGTTGTTAAGAATACACAGTTTTTGGCTTGGATGAATTGTAACCGAGAGTATGCAGAAGCTAGGGGTCTTCTCTACACGGAGATTCCAAACGAATTTTGTTGGCATCGGAAGACTAAAACGTGGCTCCCACGTCACCGTCGTAGGTGCATTGAGGATGAGGTGTGGCTTCCATACCTGCCACCACGACATGATGAGCTCTACCACCTAAGAAGTTTATTATCTATTGTTAGAGGACCGACGCCTTTCGAAGACATCCAGACAGTAAATGGTGTTTTGTATCCGACGTTCGCGAGAGCCAGTGAAGAGTGCATTGCATTAGGGTTGATTGATGCACCCGTTCCTCCAAATTAGAAGATTTTGTGTTAACAACTTTGTACTTTAATTATGTCTCTTAGGACTTTGTTGCATTAGTTATATTGATCTATGGTAACAGGTGTTTTGATTTCGCTGGGTCTCTAAGTGATTTCATATGTTAGTTATATTTATTCCTGATAACAGTATTTTTAATTATACGTTTTAAGTACCATATTGATGTCGCGATTACGAGGATGTAATCTTTGGATTATTGGTGTTGCAATTAAGATGGTGTTTTATATTCGTTAATAGTTTTAAGAAGCATACCAGTGACTTAATCGGGGTTACAGACGCATGGAGGTCCCAAACCCTAAATCTCCAGAGTCTGAGTATTTGTATATTATGTTTTCAATGTACATTGTTTGTTGTTAATAGCCTATACGTTATAAGGTAGATATATTTTGTATGATGCGCTTAAATATAAATACCAAAGTAAGAAGTTGTGCTATTTGATAAGCCTGTGTTTGGTACGACCATACACTATAGATAAAACAATTAATGTGATTTATAAATAATACAACGAATGTGCTATTTTATAGATAAACCAATGAACGTGCAACTGATTTGTATATCGGTTTACTTTCACCGGTAATATCTTCGGCCTATGGGATTGATGAGTCCGCTGTGTTATGTTAGTGATGTCTCGATTGTGTAAAGGGTATTTGGTAAAATGCATTTTATAATTTCATAAATACTTGATTTATTAAGTAAATACTTGATTTATTAAGAGTAGTCGATAACTTTGATTCTAGATGTGTATATTCGGTAAACGCAATCATTGGTCTTTGTTATCGTGTGATTCATTTTTATCTCTAACCCTAAAAATTAATTTCCTTTATTATTTCGTAGGTATATCTACGTATCGTATGCTATATATCGTATCTATATTCAATTTACCTTTTTAGATATGTATAAATTACATATTTTTAAAAATCTTCTCTGTAGGTTACTCTAAGTTAATTAGAAAGTCTTCGTTTTTGTTGTTATCGTTATGGGATTTATACATTTTTGTAATTTATATGTATATCGTCTATTTATTAGGATGCTTAAATAATTAAACATGTATTCATAGTCGGTCTTATATCGCGTATAAATATACATGTTTGGCTACAATCAAGTATTCGCCGTATCATTCTTCTTGAGATAAATCTACATAATTTTCTGCAATGTCGATTTTTAGTAGAAAACCTTCTCTTTCGGTTCTCATCAAGGGGCTTCAACCGCCATATGATAATTACAAGATCAAAGTTCGTGTGCTCAGGGTTTGGGATGGTTTCAAAGGCAAAGGCGGAAGTAGTCTCGAGATGATCTTGCTTGACCAAGAGGTAAATATTATATTATAAACTAATTGACATTGTAACAAATCCCAAGCTAAACTTATTAATAATGATCCTTTTTGTTTTAGGGTGATAGAATCCATGCAACTGTCGAGAAAGATCATAATAAGCTCTTTGCCAAAGAACTAAAAGAGGGTCAAGCTGTATTCATCGACACTTTCAAGTTCGCCGAAGTCCAGGGGGAGTATCGCACGTGTCGATCCCGATTTAAGATAGTTTTTTACTCTACTACCAAGATTACGAAGTGTTTGGACTTCCCGTCTACTGTCCCGGATAGATTTTATACAGGTTTTCAAGAGATTTTGTCGGATGATTACGATCGCCGATATTTAGTTGGTAAGTGAATATAGGATTGGTTGTTTTAAAACAATGAAAAATTTGTCTTGGCTGTATTTAATCAAGACTCTGATTCTTTTGTATGTGAGCAGATACTATTGGCCAGGTTGTGTATGTGGACCATGTTGAGGAAACTAAAACTCAAGGGAAGTCTCGATCTAGACTTAAGTTTGAGCTTAGGGATACCGAGTAAGCCTGAACAATTATTATATTTTGGTAACGTGTGCAACACTCATTATAATTTATTAATTGTCGTTTTATGTTTTGTGTAATTTAGGGGTCGACAATTGGAATGTGTTTTCTGGGGAGACTACGCCAAACAGGTTTCGGAATACGTCAAACATAATGCCACTTCGGTTGTTGTCTGTGTTATCATGTTTGCAAGCGTCAGGGAATACCGTGGTGAGATTTATTGTTAAACTTGATGCGTCCAATATCTATTGTGGAATATTTTTTATTAATGTACTCAATGTTTAAGTAATATGTAACTATCCTCTAATTTACGTGTTGTGTAGGGGATATAAACATTACGAATTCGTTGGACACCACCAAAATTTTGCTGAACCCAAAAAGTCCCTATGCGAAAAATTTTGCGTCCAAGTATATTGATCTCTCTGTTTTTCTTTACGATTGTGTCTTCAAACTTTTTGATTTGTTTGTATTTGGTCTAACGGATGTTATTAATTTTGATAGGCTACCGACAGACAGAATTCAGCTGGTCCCTAGCGACGATGGAGGATCTATTATTTCAGAAGATTCGTTGTATGACGAATTTTTGGGTTTTAAGTATATGAGGGTGTCTATTAGTGGACTACATGATTGTACCAAGGTATGCCTACGCATTTGAATGACATCTATATTTTACTTGATGTTGTGTAGTCTAGACTGATCTTTCTATTAATGTGAAGCCGGGGAGATTTCTGACCTTGGCGACCGTGACGCCCCTTGGTAATAACAATAACTGGTATTACATAGCTTGAAAAAAGTGAAATAGGAAAGTTTTTCCTTACCCCAATAGGCTCGACGATCTTGATCAGCCTATTTGGAAATGTCTACATTGCAAAAAAGATGTTACCAACGTTGTTGCTAGGTATTTGATTATTTATAGTTATATTTGAATAGATCTACTTTTGTCTTGGATTCCTTTTTGTTGTTTTCAGATTTACGTTAGTATTTTTGATCTATGTGTAGCTACTTCCTTGTGCTGGAAGTCTCGGACACGTACAGTGGCTGTGTGAGTTTATTAGTTTTCGATCCATTGGGGGAAAAAGCTTATTGGAAAAACTGCCGAGGAGCTGTACGACGAGGTCGTAGAGGTTGGTTCTTTTTGTTCTAGAAAATTGACGATTAGTTTTGTGGTTTTTATGCTAATGTCTCATTGCACACGAAATAGGATGGTGTTGTGGCCCTGCGTCCATCCTTGGCCGGTTTAATAGATAAGGAGATGCTTTTTAAGGTCGCTGTTCTGAGGCTAATGTGAACAAGGTTAAGTCGTCATTTGTTGTTGATCTTATTTCAAGAGATAGTGATATTATCGACAAATACCGTGACGAAATTAACTCGCAGGTAATTCCGTTGTGTGTGTTAGTTATGGTTGTGTCCATTTGTATGTTTGTTGTTGTGACACTCTTGTGTTATTTTGTAGCCACCTATTATTGTGGAAGAACGTGTGGATTCCGGAGGTAACTCTGATTTCGCAGCGGATGGTTCACCAAATCCAAAAGGCAACGAATTGAGGATGGTAATGGTGTGGTCACGGATCAGGACACGCCTACTAAGCCTGATGTCGTTTGAAAAATTCTATACAATTTATATTTATGTTGTTTAGTTTTATCTTTTATTTTTTGGGATTGTTGCGATTGATATCGGGATTTGTGCTTATTATTTATATTTCGTATTCAAGGGTTTTTCGCGGATTAATTATTACGAGTTTAAGAATATTGTTTGGATTGATTACCAAAAAAAAAGAATATTGTTTGGATTCGTCTATAGTGCCTTTGTGGCTCTTTTTTTTTTTGCCCAAATACTGACGTTATTAAGCCCACTGGGTAATAAGTATCGGTTAGCTTATTTACAATGGCCCGATATCATTTAAACCTATTTCAAAGTAGAGTTTATACTCAGATAAATTTGGGGGTTAATGGAGTGAAACTCTGTAACATGTGTCTGTCTATTCAATTTTTAGAGTTATTATAATAATCGTATTTGTGGTCTTTACAATTTCTTTTTCTTCTAGAATTCTATGGTCGTTTTGCTGCTATAAAAAAATCCCGTCTTGAGATGATATATTTATGATGAAAATTTGGAAGTGATTTCTACTATCAGTGAATACTTGCAACATGGCGTATTATGATAATCTATCCGATCTACAGACCGGGGGAAGAGATTGGCGAATATGTGTTCAAATACTCCGGATTCGGAAGCAACATAACTTTTTTGGAGACACACTTGAGATGATCCTCGGTGACCTGAAGGTTAGGTTTTTCTTTTGTCTTTGTTCGCAATCACTAATTATATCGGGTTTTGTCTAATACCGACAAAATATTTGGTAGTTTAATTTGGTAATAGCAAATTTATGTCTAGGGTTTCCGAATAGCTGCTATAGTGATGCCCGATCTGGTGAGAAAATATGAGAATGATCTTAAAGAGGGTGATTGGAATTCACTTCGTTTGTTTGAAGTTAAGGATGTGTTGAGTTCGGTTCGAGTTGGTTGCTATGATTTCCGAATCGAGTTTCTCCCTAACACAATTGTTAGATCAATCTGGCGTGGTGCTAAAAATACATCCCTTCGTTTCTCGAGTTTCTGTGATATCCTCGGAGGCGCTGCCAATCTTAGATATTTAGTTGGTAAACTGGTTACCAGGTTTTGGTTTACTAATTCTCACAAATACTTATTGGATTAGGTTACATATATTTGCCTGATGTGTTTGACTAAAATCATGTTTAGATGTCATCGGAGCAGTTCATTCCGTCAGCGAAGTTTGTGATATCGATCCCAATTCATACGAGGATTCACGTTGCTATCTACGTTTTGAGTTGCTTGATCATACGTAAGATCCTGTTTTGGTCATGTTTTTATTTTGTGTTATTTTATTTTTATTTTGTATTAATGCTCTGTGTTACAACATAGGTGTGATATTACCGTGTTGCACATGGGGTGCTTGCTCGAGATATCTACTTTGCCTACAATTGTGTTGTAAATGTGCCGATTATATGCGTTCTAAGGTTCTGGCAAGTATGTGATAGTCGAGGTATTGTTTTGGTGTACCTCGCTGATATTGTCGTGATTTTGACATATATTTACTAAGTAGTCTGTGCTTTATTCTCCGACGTAAGTGGCGAAGTTCATTCGTTTGTACTTTGTGATTGTTTTCAATGCTCACAGTTCTCATTCTCTCTGGATAGCGGGGAGGTTCGAGAGTTCAAAAAGAGGTCAGTTATTATAGCATTGTTCTTAAATTGGATGCTTGGTGATGGTGCCTAATATAGTAATCGTAAATCTATTCCTTTTTAGGTTCTTGATGCATGCTCGTCGCTAGCGTCTTCGGTGGTATCATCCGGGGTGATACGTTTATTGGGAATTAATGTTATTTTTGTGAAATATCGGGATACTCTTTGTCTGTGGTTCGAAACTGAAAACTACATTTTTCGTTCTAAGACTTTGGGATTCGGATGTAAGATCTTTAGTGTGTAGAGCCATTTCCATGGTTCGTTTGGATTTCTAATATATCGCCCGACATGTATAATTATTAATCGTATTAGTTGCAATGTTGAAATTTGTAAGACCTTCTGTTGTTAATATTCGTCGGTCGGTATGGGACTAATATTAGAGAGGGCTATTAATCAGCGTCGTTGTTTAAATAGTCATTTAAATATATTTAGAACAAGAGAGCAACATTTAATCGTATTAGTTGCAATATTGATATTTGTAAAATCTTCTCTTGAAAATATTAAGTTCTTTAAAAGAAGGAAATTTAAAAAGGGGGATAGCAACAGAGAAGATTATATGTTTGTTGTGTTAATTTTATGATATATGAATTAGTTTAATTACGATGTTCGAGGCTTCAATATTTATTTCTTGTATATCTAAATTTTGTTATGCCTACTGGTTAGTGGTTATCCATTATATAAGTTATACTAGATTTTATGATAATATTGATTTCAAAGACTATTTTAAATTATGTGATTCAATATGTACTAAACAATCTGTACACGTTTTTGTTTTATTAAAAATTTAAAAACATAAAAAATAAGTAAATGTTATTATAAAAAGCCCCTAAACCACTTTTTAAATTTTTTATAAAACTTCATACCGCCTTTTTTGTTGTAATTATTTATTTTTACGAAGAAGCATATTGATCTTCACCGTCATCATGTTCTTCCTCTTCTAAAACGGAGTTGGAATCAAAGTAAATCGTCGACACTTAAAATGATATCTACAGATGTTACTAAGAGCCAAAATGTTATCTACGTTTTGAGTTGCTTGATCATATGTAAGATTCTGTTTTGGTTATGTTTTTATTTGGTGTCATTTCTTTTTTTATTTGTATCATTGCTCTGTGTTACAACAGAGGTGCGATTTTACCGTGTGTGGCACGTGGGATACTTTCTCGAGATATCTATTCTGCCTACAGTCGGGTTGTGAATAAGCCGATCATATGCGTTCCGAGGTTCTGGCAAGCCTGCGAAAGTCGAAGTATTATTTTGGTATACTTTGCTGAGTTTACCGTGATTTTGACGTATTTTTACAAAGTCGTTTGTCCTTTATTCTCCGACGTAGGTGTCGAAGTCCAGTCGTTTGAACTTCGTGATTGTTGTCGATGCTCACAGTTCTCCTTCTGTCTGGATAGCGAAGAGGTTCGAGGGTTTAAAAAGAGGTCGGTTATTTTAGTAGTGCTCTTAAGTTTGTTGTTTAGTGATGGTGCTTAATATAGTGATTGTATATTAATTCTTTTTAGGTTCTCGATGCGTAATCATCAGTAGCGTGTTCGGTGGTATCATCCGGCGTGCTGGATTTATTGGGAATTAATGTTGTTTTTGTTAAATATGGGGATACTTTTTGTTTGTGGTTCGGACTTGAAAGCCACGTTTTTTCTAGGCCTTTGGAACTCGGATGTAAGTTTTTAGTGTGTATATACATTTTCATAGTTTTTTGTATTTATATTATGTCGACCGACGTGTATAATTATTATTCGTATTAGTTGCAATATTGATATATGTAAAATCTTCTGTTGATAATATTCGTGTGTCATGCGATTAATATTAACGAGGGTTATTAATTAGATTGTTTAAATGTATTTAGAACAAGGGAACAGTTTTTTTAGCAAGAAAATATTAAGATTTTTAGAACAAGATAATTAGAAAGGGGAATAGTACCGGATAAGGGTGTTTTTTTGTATTAGTTTTGGGATATATGAATTAGTTTATATATTTACGGTGTTTAGTTTATATATTTACAGTATTCGAGGCTTCGATATTTATCAAAATGTTAATCATTGTTTCTGCACGACGAATGTTTAAAGATTTACTTGGATAGCTAGATTTTGGTAAATCTGAAACTTTCCCAATAAAATATATTTGTGATTGGGGTACCGTACTTTATGTATAGGTTTAGCTATAATGATTGCATTGACAGAATATCTAAAAGGGACTAAAAGATTTATTATAACTTAAAGGATTTAGTAGTTATATTATTTGGTTAATTATGACGGTGTAAATATTTACCCTAAAGGGCGTGTGTATTATTAGGTATCATAAAGTAGTTCAAAACCGTTTCACTAGCTATTAAAGGCATTGTCCATAGATAAGTGTCGGAAGTTTGCAAAGAGAAAGCAAAAAGTCTAAGACCTCTGGGGCCGTGCTTGCGATGTCTGAAGTTATGGCGTTTTATCATGGTCTAGCCGGTTTGGAGGCTGGGAAAAAGGGATGTTTTATCTCTGTACAACTGCTTCGTCTATGGAAGAAGCACAACGATTTCGGAGATACGCTTGAGATGATCTTCGCTGACTTTAAGGTTTTTTCTCTACTGCCTTTAGATTAGGATGATTGGGATTATTATTAGGAACAGTTTTACAATGCTGCGTTGATTTATAATATTAGATAAACCTTCGTATTCTTTTATAAAAACATCTTACAATCATTCGGTTTTGATACTGACTTCGTCTGGACGGAACATCATATTGTGTTGTTTTATGGAACTCTTAATTGATTATTTTAAATTTTATACAAAAATCGTGTTTAGGGGTTTCGGATTTCTGCAACGGTTATGCCCGATCTATTGCGAAAATACGAGACGGTCTTTAAGGAGGGACATTGGTACTCCCTTCGATACTTTGATGTCAAGCACGAGTTTGGTGCGGTTCGGTTTGGGGACTATGGTGTAAGGATAGAGGTTTCACATGGTACGGAAGCCAGGCCCACTTGGACGGGTACTAAAGACTTGACTCTTAACTGCTCTAACTTTTTCGATATCTTAACGGGTGCTCTTGACTCTCGGTGTGTAGTTGGTAAGTTTTTTTTTACTGTTTTAGTGTATTTATTCATTGTTGTTTTTTAATGATATGGATTTTATGATCTGGATTATTAATCTCTGTGTTATTTTGGGATTTAGATGTTGTCGGTGCAGTCCATTCCGTTGGGAAATTAGAGGAGATTAATCCTGAGGCCTACGATGATTCGCGTTTCTACTTACGCTTCGAGCTGCTTGACCATACGTAAGTTTAGTTTTTTATTTTTGTTTTTGTGTAATTCGTTTAGGTATTTAATACATGTGTTATCTTTTAAAACAGTAGAGAAGGAATTTTGCCGTGCATTGCCCGTGGTCAGCTTGCCAAAGACTTCGAAAGCGCTTACAATTTGGCTATGGCTGAAAATAGGCCAGTCATCTGCGTGCTGAGGTTTTGGCAGATAAGCAAAGCTCGAGGTACAATCTTTGATTATCTGGTAACTGATACTGTCGTTTTAGTGGAGATTGTTTGATTTTTTCTTGTGTTCATAGGTGATGAGGTCCATTCGCACGTGCTTCGTTCTTATGATCCATGTTCCCAGTTTACATTCAAGCACGATGGCGAGGATGTCAAAGAGTTTAAAGCGAAGTGAGTGATTAAATGTTTTTGTTTACAATTATGTTTTGTATGGTGTTTGTGTTCTGACAAAATTATATTTAAATATGTTATAGGTTCTCTCTCTGTGGGCGTAGCTGATTTGTTGGATGTGCCATGCGTTTATCCAAGAACTTTTGGTGTTATTTTATAAATATGCACCGGCTTTTGATATTATTTGAAACTTATTTCATTTATGTTTATGATAATGTAATATGTTAAGGTTCGGAACTTACTCTACATTGTTTATTTAAAACTATGCTCTGTTTATCTATCATTTATTTTCTTACAGTTTTATATTTAATTTTTAATTTGGGCTGTAGCACGAGTAAATCTAGGGGTTAGGGTTATTGTAGATGGCCTGTTTGGCTGCTATAATTTATTGCACCGGGTACGTGCGACCATATACGTGCCTATAGTTGAGTGTTTTGGCTTCTTTTGTATGGGCTGTTAAGCAATCAATTAATATTTTTTTTAAAAAAAATTGTGGTCAATGAGTAACCGATAACATTACGATTAAACAAATACTTTTGATTGCAGAATATTAAGTCTATAATTTGTTGGCGTTAGTGGGCGAAAAAAATACTCTCATTGGAAAAGGGTATTAAATGAATATTGGATATTGGTGACGGGAAAATAAATGAGAATAGTTTAGGCGAATCAGAGATTGACATTCTAGAGGATATGCTGATTATGGACGGTGGAGATCCGATTAAAGCAATAGTAACAGAAGTTTATGGACGATCGTATGCGGGGAAAACAGATCACAGGTTCTTCCAAGAAAGAGCTATTTTAAGTCCACGGAACGATGACGTAGAAGTCATAAATAACTACATGTTATCGCAGCTACCATGTTTTTTTTTCTTACTTTTATTGTATTTAAAATTATAACAGTGTGTTATGGGTTTAAATTGTGTATAATAACGATTGTTTTGCATGCGCTAGGTGTCGAAAGAACCTATCGAAGTTGTGATAGTATTGACACGACCGATCGAGAGCTCGATAGTGACGAGACATCTGAGGTTCCATCCCTAAGCTTCGGCCCCGAAAATGAGCGTGTACCTGGTAATATGATCTATACCGACGAATTTCTGAATTCAGTGAAAATATACGGGTTGCCAAAACACGAGCTGCGTTTGAAAGTTAGAACGCCGATAATGTTGCTCCAAAATAAAGACCCTAAGAATGGTTTGTGCAATGGAACAAGATTACTTATAACCAAGATGGCCAATTATGTTATCGAAGCTAGAGTCATTACGGGTGATAAGGTTGGAGAGAAGGTTCTTATACCCCGGATTTTTGTGTCTCCAACGGAAACGAGCCTCCCGTTTAGGATGAGACGTAAACAGTTTCCAATCACTTTGGCTTTTGCGATGACCATAAACAAGAGCCAAGGTCAAACACTTGCAAAGGTAGGGGTGTTTCTGCCAAAACCGGTCTTTACACATGGCCAATTGTACGTGGCTTTGTCAAGGGTAACTTCGAGGTCGGGGTTGAAGATCTTGGTAACGGATAAAGATAATAAGCCACAACGGAAGACGTTGAATGTTGTTTACGAAGAAGTGTTCCCGAAACTTGAGGGTTAGCTTTATTATAGCATGAAAATGTAATGTTTTGGTCCTTTGCAACAATTGAGATTCATGATTTTGAGTTTTATAGAGTAGTTTCATCATCATTATTTGAAATTATGATCTATTTTATATGCTATATTTTACTTTTGTCAACATAAGTTTTAGGAGATATTATCTAATTACGTAGATCCAATAAATTACCGAAATAATTATCATCCCTATAAGTGTAGCATTTATCATCCATTGTAACATTTATCGTCCCCCACCCCCTAAAAAAAATGAAAGGTAAAAATGTAAATATTGTCGTTTTCGAAAAGTGTATATATGTTTACCAATCTCGCTATTATCTGAAAAAGTAATTGTTTATTCCCTATATATATTGTTGAAATCGTAGGTGATAATTTTGATATAATGCATAGGCTGTAAACTAAAATTTAAGTCATAGACGACAAGCTTAGATTTGGAATTAGGGTTCCGGTTTTAGTGATTTGGATTGTTATATTTAAATTTCAAATTTATATATAAGTACTGATATCCCTTTGTTTGTCTCCCAATAACTCTTCCTGTTCCGATTCTAAAACTTCATGTCTTTCACGGTGATATCGGAGTTGAAACCGTCGCGGCTTCCATGTCGTGTTCAAGTCAAAGTTATTGATAAATTCAAGCATTGTTTTGAAAACAAAGTAACGTTGGATTTGGTATTGACTGATGATAAGGTATTGTCAATAACATGTTTGTATTATTCTTTATTTTGTGAATTTTTTCTGGGCAACGACTATGGAATTATCGATTTTTTTAGTTCCACGGTTGGTAAAGAAATAATCAGTACCCATTTAATTTGTGATGCAGGGTGACAAGATTCACGCTTCATTACCGAGAGAATTTATCTATACTTTTTATTTCGAGGTCGAAGAGGGTGATTCGGTTGTTTTAGATGGGTTTGGGCTTATACCTGCAACTGGCGATCAAATGCCGACCTTGCATGATTTTAAAGTCTTGTGGAACTCATCGACTTCTTTTGTTAAAATTCCATCCATTACTGGTGATAACTGTTTTGGTTTCGTTGAGTTCGGTGATGTTCATGCTGGTCTTCGTGATCCTACCTTTTGTGTTGGTATATTTGTCGTACGCACTCCGTATTTTATATACTTTTTGTGTGTGTTTTTGAATCGTTCTGAATTCGATTAGTAAATTCGTGTTTGGTAGATCTGATTGGTCATATTGCGGTAGTTGGAACTTTTACGCATAGTTGTCCGACGTTTGATCAAGACTGGGGAGAGGTGTATCTTGAACTTCGTAATGAATCGTACGAAATTTTTCTCCTTTGTATTTTGGTTTTATATTTTTGCAATAACAACATTTTATTTAGAGTTCGTTTGATCTTGCGCAGTGATGTTCGTTTGCAATTGCTCATGCGCAACGATGTTGCTTTTGAGATCGTGACTTCATTGTCACGTAGTAGGCATAATGTAAACATTTGTGTTGTAAGGTTTGCTAGAATCTTCGAGGTGCGTGATGGTTGGAAGGCTATGACTATGTACAATTGTACCCAGATTGTGCTGAACCCTGAGCTTCCTGAAGTTCGGCGGATGCGAGCTACGATAATCCGGACCGGTTGATTGCACGACACGCAAATAGTTCTGCCTACCCTAGATGTGTGATTTCTTTTTTGAGTTATTTTATGGAGAATTAGATTTGATATTTGTAATGCAATAATATTTTTTACCTATTTCGTATTCGGAATGGGATATTGTCTTATAGATGCAATACTCGAAATTTTTAAAAAATACTCATTCGTATTCCATGTTTAAGGTTTGATTTTAGTATAAACTAGGTGGCTGCCCGCGCATTTGCGCGGGCTATTATCTTTTCATTGTATTACATTCTATATATATGATGATGTTGATCTCATAACTTATCATAAATTTGTTGATAAATTTTGAGATAAATTATCTTTGTAGAGCTTTCATACCCATTTATACTAAAATAAAAACTTAAACCTGGAATACAAATGAGTATTTTTTAAAAACTCATATATAAATTCGAAATGATATATAAATTTGAAATTTAAATATAACAATCCAAATCACTAAAACCGGAGCCCTAATTCCAAATCTAACCTTATCGTCTATGACCTAAATTTTAGTTTACAGCCTATGCATTATATCAAAATTATCACTTATAGGTATGATAATTATTTGGGTAATTTATTGGATCTACGTAATTAAATAATATCTCCTAAAACTTATGTTGACAAAATTAAAATCTAGCATATAAAATAGATCATAATTTCAAATAATGATGATGAAACTTCTCTATAAAACTCAAAATCATTAATCTCAATTGTTGCAAAGGACCAAAACATTACATTTTCCATGCTATAATAAAACTAACCCTAAAGTTTCGGGAACACTTCTTCGTAAACAACATTCAACGTCTTCCGTTGTGGCTTATTATCTTTATCTGTTACCAAGATCTTCAACCCCGACCTCGAAGTTACCCTTGACAAAGCCACGTACAATTGACCATGTGTAAAAACCGGTTTTGGCATAAACACCCCTACATTTGCAAGTGTTTGACCTTGGCTCTTGTTTATGGTCATCGCAAAAGCCAAAGTGATTGGAAACTGTTTACGTCTCATCCTAAACGGGAGGCTCGTTTCCGTTGGAGACACAAAAATCCGGGGTATAAGAACCTTCTCTCCAACCTTATCACCCGTAATGACTCTAGCTTCGATAACATAATTGGCCTTCTGGGTTATAAGCAATCTTGTTCCATTGCACAAACCATTCTTAGGGTCGATATTTCGGAGCATTATCGGCGTTCCAACTTTCAAACGCAGCTCGTGGTTTGGCAACCCGGATATTTTCACAGAATTCAGAAATTCGTCGGTATAGATCATATTACCAGGTACACGCTCATTTTCGGGGCCGGAGCTTAGGGATGGAACCTCAGATGTCTCGTCACTATCGAGCTCTCGATCGGTCGTGTCAATACTATCACAACTTCGATAGGTTCTTTCGACACCTAGCGCATGCAAAACAATCGTTATTATACACGATTTAAACCCATAACACACAGTTATAATTTTAAATACAATAAAAGTAAGAAAAACAAACCTGGTAGCTGCGATAACATGTAGTTATTTATGACTTCTACGTCATCGTTCCGTGGACTTAAAATAGCTCTTTCTTGGAAGAACCTGGGATCTGTTTTCCCCGCATACGATCGTCCATAAACTTCGGTGACTATTGCTTTAATCAGATCTCCACCGTCCATAATCAGCATATCCTCTGGAATGTCAATCTCTGATTCGCCTAAACTATTCTCATTTATCTTCCCGTCACCAATATCCAATATCCATTGTGAAAATTTTACCAGATCATGCATTTCCTTACTATTATATCCTGGTATTAACCGCATATTCTTTGTAAGCCTCAACAACTCACAATCTGGCCAAAGGGTGGACGAATTCAAAGTTGCCATGACAACTTCTACCCTCCCAGCATTCGGCATAACCGGCAAGATCTGCCTAAAATCTCCACCGAAGACGATTACTTTACCACCAAACGGCTTGTCGCATTTCATGACATCTCGTAAGGTCCTGTCTAGGGTCCCAAAGCAATCTTTGTTCATCATCAACGCTTCATCCCATATTATCAGTTTCGTCTTCCTAATCAAATCCGTTAAATTAGAATCAGATTTAATGGAGCACGTTGTAAACTTGTTGACCACGATAGGTATTCCAAACCTAGAATGGGCAGTCCTACCACCTTGTAATAACAACGCGGCGATGCCACTCGACGCAACATTGAGAACAATTAGACCCTTAGAACGTAGAGCAGCACCAAGCAAACTCCAGAGATACGTTTTTCCGGTACCCCCGGAACCATACACAAAGAACATCCCTCCACCGTTTTTATACACAACTGCTAATATCTTATCATAAATTACCCTTTGCTCGTCTGTAACAGTTGCTATCAACTCATCGTGCCTACGCCGTAAATCCTCGCGATCATAGCTCTCTTCGTCCCTAATAAGTGGGTTACGGTGCGCTTCCATGACCATGTCGTCTGGGAACGGCATAGGGGTGAAATTTGCAAGAGAACTCCCACTGGCAAGTAGCAATTTCTCTATCTCAACCAAGACAAAGTTCTTGATTTGATCATCCGAAAGCCTCAACTCTACACAAACCCTAGCAGATATTAGCTAACATAACAAACAACACCGTCTAAGAATAGTATATATGTATCAGTCTTAGAATTTACCGTACCTCGGTTCCCGGTGTTTTTCTTCTGCTGATACAGAACGTCCCCCGCTAGGATCCGCCAAGTTGCATCCCAAACTCTCGATGGTATGACAATGCTATTTGTAATCAGCATGATCACAAATAACCGACGAATATACTTCTCCGACGCCCAAACATCGGCCTCGTTAATAGCATCAATATATTCTTTATCATCATCCAACAAACCATAAGCATAGCAAGCCTCTTTGAAGCTTTGGTATTGAGTCTCCTCCACGGTCATTATATCCTCGTAACTCTTTGGTCCTCTCACTATGTTCAACAGAAGCCTCAAATAACAGGCCTCACCAACGGACATAGGGACATACGTCACTCTTCC
>JAHZTW010000004.1:4432233-4451134 GCA_020283515.1 Alliaria petiolata
AAAAAAAAATTACCAGCAGACACGCCTCCTAGCACATCCTTCTTCGTCAACTGATATATGAGGTCTTCCAGCTTCATCTTGAATACTCGGCAACATATGTCTGGCCTATCCTCAGCTTTTAACCCGTGTCTGTCTAAGTGTCTAGTAATCTCATGCCATTTAGGATTACACGTGAACGTTATAAACAGATCAGGGAAACCAAAGTATATGCATGTCGTCATTGCATCTAAATAATGCTGCAACAAATACCTCGTACCACCGGTAAAAGACGACGGTATAATTATCCGTCGTCCTTGTGACGAAATATCAGAACCACCCTTCACAACAGTTTTCTGAATCTGCTCATAACTCTCCGACCGGAGCTTCTGCTGGTTAAAAAAAAGATACCAAAGCCTGTTCGTTTCAACCATCGTGTATGCGTCCACCAAAAACTGTTGATAAAACCTTCCTGACATAACAATTATTGGTGATTCACCGAACCGTTCCTGTATGCGGTAAGCAAAAAACTCACGCATTGTTACATGTTTTCTTTTTCGTCCATCCGTATCAACAAACCCAATGTCTATTCCCAGTCGAAAACCATCCTCACCGTAAGGAAACAACAATGGATACTGTAGGGCTAAATATGCGGGGTGAAGTTCAATTATTCTATGTAACTTTCCGGTATTAGTCTGGATAACTATATCCCGTGTCTCAGATCCAATTTCGAAATCACCGGGGATCAAAGAAGCTACTTCATCGGCGGACGGAAGATTAGTAGTTCTTGCGTCGGACTTCCTATCACACATTAGAGTTAACCTTAGATTGTTCTTATTGTTCGCCAAATCAAGCCGATCTCGTGCACTCCGAAACGCCTTAACATGACAGTTGTGTCTATCCAACATGTTTTTAAGCTGGATAACAAATACCGGTACCGCCAGGGACAGCGGCCTTCCTGTACCAAACCCAAATCAGGAACCCATATTGTTAAGAAAATCAAAATAATCTTATTAATCGAGGATATATCAAGTACCTGTAAGCCGCAATCCTGTTAGATACTTCATTTGCAGTATCGTGTATGTAAAGTTGCAAAAACGCTGGAGCTTTTCCAGGCGGTGGGAGTAAGTCACCCGCCCTGTGATAGTTCTCTCCACACATTCTATATAAGAAAGGCCCCATGCCATTGTTGATGGAATGGTCAACCTTTCCTCCAAGGGAAGTGAAAGAAAACATCATGTTATAGGCTCGCACATATTCAAGAAAATGGTCCCTCTCCCTCCAGTATTGTATAACAATACTAACAACGTTTTCGGTGGAGTTTTTAAGAGAGGAAGTACTACTTTTCCCTGACCGCAGCACATCGAGAACAAAGGTACCGACTGGGAAAATCTTTTCCCAAGTCTTTCTCCGTACCACATATAGGATTTACAATTTCGACACACGTAAATAGGATCACCATCGTCATAGTAACCTACAAAATCATAACCAACCGTTACAATATCCAACGAACAACAATAACATGCTAAGGACTACATCTATATCCAAACTAAGATCACTACCTTTATCTGTCAAACCGGGATCAATGCTTGTCTTAAAATCCGACCTAGTTAATCCTTCATAGGAAACTTCCATAGGGTCACCAGTCACCTTATCCTTTCTACGTGCCTCGGCTTTTGTCCTCGGGTGTGCTTCTTTCTCAGGATTATCATCGTCGGATTCTGAACCATTGCCATCTTCATCGTCGGTTACATCAAAGCAGATAAATCTTTTTTCGTTGATAGAGTCGTTCAAAATCTCTAGATTTTTTAAAAACCATTAAAAAAAAAATTAGTATCTAAGCGCTTACTACACGATCCATGCTAACAAAACAATTTTACGAACAACTTAACTTATAGCTCGATTCTCGACCCTTATCCTTCGTATATAAGACATCCTGTTCTGTCTCGCAAGACGACATTCATGTTGGTGTGAATCAACATCAACAATGGCTTGGTTACCAATCGCCTGATGAGTGATGTAGTTGGCAATCATATCGGGAGGAGCATACCTATGCATTGTTGTGTTCGCACCTAAGAGTCGACGGCATTAGTACAATGCTAGGGTTAATAGTAACACAACGAAAAGAAGCATTTCATAACTTACGTAAGTATGGGACATGGGAAGTCGCGGATGGAGATACAATAGTTTTCTTCTTCCTAGGGGTATAATGACGTTTGGTCTTCATCAATAAGAGTTTTACAAAACATGTTCGGAGCTACGATATGAAATGAGAACTTCTTCAAGTTAACCTATGAATCGCTAGGGTTAATAATAAGACTTATATACGCAGGGATACAACTGAACGAATATAACTTGCTATAGAATATTTATTATAAAGCAATTAAGTAAAGATTTGGATAGAATACAAACTTAGGTATTATCTATTTACATTTTTACTTCGCAAAATCAAAATTTAACTTTTTTCGCACGGTATAAAGTAATACATGGATTTAGCCAATATCTATTCTATTTTTTTTTCGCAAAATAGAAAATTGTCATTTTTATCGCGTGCTATAAAACTAACATTATAGTTCGCAAAGTACATTATTGTAACATAGATTAAAACCAAATATAAATTAAATATTCTCTAAACGCAGTTTCTAGTGAATGAAATATTATAAAAACCTTAAATCTAGAAAACCAAACGAATATCAAATAACCATATATAAGAATCGTAAGCAAATATCATATTTCAAATAATCGGCAAAGAATGTTATCTATTCTTTATCAAATATTTAATTCCTCTTCCCATTATCGTTTTAAGTTAGTTTTCAACAAACCTTGACATTCCATCAAACATGCCTCTACTTATCGTGCATAAATTATCTCACAGCCTACCCAAATATCATATATAAAATACTCAGGCAATACGTATTCGTACATTCATTCCAAGCTACTCTGAATTTCGTTGTCATCAAATGGCAACATTTTACCCTAATTACCAATAGTTAAAGCGGTCGTAAACACAACACGGCTATTGCATTGTCATTGCCACACCGACTCTCGCATCGGCTCCAACAACCAGTATTTTAATTTTTCGGGTTACACCAATACAACATTTTATTCTTTTAGGGTTGATATTTTTCTACGCGATCACGATATAACGACAAAAATCGAAACAAAAACCTCTATTATAACGAAACAGTAATTAAAAAATCTAATACCTTGTCTCAAACGCAATACGTAACAAAATAACAATGTTGCATAAAAATAACTAAATCTTAATGCCATAATCTCCGTTTGGGTTACTGGACCTAGACTTCATCACGGCCTTGCTACTCTTCTCGTCCTTTTACTTGGTAAGCTGCAAGACAAAGGAAAAAGTATCACATAGGAAACGTATGTTTATCGTAAACAACAGCCAAAACAACACATCTATAAAACAATAACTTATTTTCCTTTGAGATCGGATGCTTCTCTTATAGGAGGTTCTACAATGATCTGGGTTGGATAATCAGAAGTTACTTTCCTCCTCCCTGGAAAAAAAGTACTAAATAAATAAGTGTTCAAAGACAGACACGATGTCATCCGTAAATTCTCGATACACTATCGAATTGAACAAACGCCATATCAATTACCCGAGAAAAGCTTTATGACACCCCACCGAATCAAACAAACGATCGGGCCACCAGCACAATTGCTAATATCAGTATAGAATTTCAGAGCCCTATCTCCATGCAAGATACACAGTATATGAACATTACTACGATCAAAAAACAACACATGTTAAGAAGTTTGAGCTTGGTATCCACCCACAAACGCATACGATAAACAACAATTTCCGTGTATATAATTCTGGATTACCTGGAGTTTCTTATCTCGAAAGTTATTTTTGAGACCTCAAAATCCTCGGTAAGCATATTATGATTTGGGTTGAATTTACCGACGTTAGTAACTTCTCCGAGGAGATCTGAAAATCATTCAATCAGTTCTAACGCTACACATCACTTCCGAAGTTACGATAATAGCATGGAAACGTACCACCCAAGTAATTAGCTTCAAATGATGGAGCAAGGACGTCGCTGAAAGCAATAAAATCAAAAAAGCCCTTCCGCACTTCGCCGTCACACATACGATTTTAGTAGATTCATGGAAGTAGATTCTTGGAAAAAATGATGTATAACCACCCGGAGACTTCTGGTGAATCACATCAAATTTCTGTATACTAACCCAATCACCTTCATGAAATTTATCATTAAAGATTCCATAAAGATCTTTCGTCACCGTTGCATGCATGCGCTTGCCCTAGTAAAAACAATAAAACCCCAATATCTATCATAAGTTAGCAATAAATTAACTTATGTACAAATTCCAAACACATTGAATACCAAATCCACCACTCACATGTTCATCGCATAGGATGAGCTCGATAACTCTACCAATTGGGTTTGTAGAATAAGTCCATAGACGTAGGATCTTGACGAATATCGCTGTCGCGTATCTCATCGGAACCAAACACTCAACACCATGACCATATAACTGCTCGTTAGACAGCAGGCAATCCTGTGCCTTATCTAGACTCTTCAAATAGGTCCTGAAATCCGCTTCTGCGGTTTTGACGTCGCTCACGTTATCCAAACCTGCTGCACATAGATGTATCATATTATAATCGATACCGGCGTCAAAAAAAAAAACAAAGACGTAATCCCAAAAGAACCCGCTATTTGCAAACATGAGTTTAATATTCTGTCACGAAACTAACAACTACCAACATCAAGAACCTAAACAAATAGATAATGTTGTTTTAACTATATAATTTGTATACAAAACATACCTCCTGCCATGAATACATTACCCGTCCTCGACATTGTGACCGCAACGTGGATTATAACACAAGAAAAGAGATTATAGGGAGAACTACATATATATACGTAAAACCCTAGGTCTAATATCGCGATCTATGGATATATGTAAACCCCCACAATGTATATCACGAATTTGTCAATATTAACATAAACCCCCACAATGTATATCACGAATTTGTCAATATTAACATAAACCCCCACAATGTATATCACGAATTTGTCAATATTAACATATTCTTGATCAAATATTCTCCTTATTCATTCCAATCCATATAAATTAGATACTATTATCCATGTAAATTAGATATTACATATTACATATCAATGTACATATTTTTTCCTAAATTAATAATATACTTAGTATTAAAATGAGGCTTTTTGCTGGGCTTTCTCTTAACTATCAGGCCTATACAATGGTAGGTATCAACGATCCACGATCCCAACGATGCACAAATTGTATTAAAACTCTATGGGCCAAAGAACTATCTAACTAACTCTGAACCGTCGCTATACGGGCTTGGAAGTAACAAAAAATAGCTATATTATATGGGCTTTGTAAGGTCTATTTATAGTATGGGCTATAGAGCTACTACAAAAGTAAATTGGCCACAAAAGCAGTATAAACGAATCCAATAAATATTTTTAACCCCGTAAAAATCCAGGCTTCCGAGGCAGATTTCTTATTACCCTTCTTTTGTATGGGCTGCTATCTTAAATTGTTAGGGTTTGTGTAGAGTTGAGGCTTTCGGATGATCAAATCAAGAACTTTGCCTTGGTTGCGTGTCGTCTGTTGGGTATATGTTGGGTATCTTGTGTTTAAAAAATTTCGACATTGCATAAGGGCGGCAAGTAAGAATTCATAAAAATCCAAACGGTACACATAATTTTACAACGCAGAGATATTATTTGTTCATTACACACTTTTCTAACAAAATCCGAATACAAACATAGATTATACAACAACGTTTCAGTTTTTAATTTAAGAGCATTACATAACCGATCAATCAATAACCGATCCATCGTCGGTTCGGAGTAGAAACCTGCAAAGATCAATTTAAAAATTAATATAAGAGCATTACAAAATTTCAAAACATTACTAAAGCAGGATCAAAGATATCCAGTTCAACAAAGCAAGATCAAAGATATTCAACCAACAAATTAACAAATATTTCTTACGTGTTCCTGAACTCTGTAACCTCAGGAGCAGGTGGGTCCAAGTGAAACTCTGAACAGCCAGGGACCGGTTTTAGACAATTTCTGGTGACACCACCACCTACATGTTACGGTAATACAGAAAGTGTGTCACGTCTAAGCATAAGAGGAGCACATAGCTATGTAAGAAAATGTACAACACTATCTTACATGTATGTACTTGGACCTTCCAGAACCGTAAAACGCATATCTTAGGGTACCGTCTATCCAGCGCCCATCGATCGTGGATCTCCTTAGCCATTGATCCAGATGCGTTACACGTAACGATGTAACCGCTAGAGAATCGTAAAGATTTTACCATTATATATCATCAATCAAAAACATGGACAACCAATTAAACTACTTCTAAAAACCACAAGGGTTATATATAAACTTACTCGTCGTCGATAAGACTGAACGCCAATTTGTAAGTTTCTTGACCACCTCCAAAAAGATACCCAACAGAAGACATGCATCCGATCAAATCTAAAAGTACCAAAAAACAAACGAATGAAATTGGTCTTCGATTTCGGCAGAATATAGAACAACTTAAACTGAATGTATTATAGCCACAAACCAATTAACACGGTAGGGTCTAATCTGAAGTTCAGAACATCTTGAAAATTCCGAGTATCCAAAAAAAACCGATCGTTCTTGGGAGCAATATTCTCGACGATAGTAGCATTTTTAAACACAATTTGGTACTTATGACTGGTAGTTTTCAATATACCAACAGAGTGTCTCACGCGAAATCAAAAGAAGATTTTCCAATCACCTTCTCTGATCCTCTCTTCGTAAATGGCTACTTCCGTAGGCAATATCGAGGCACCAATTCGCCGACCCTAAACCAAAACTATCGAGATCATTTACCGCAATCTAAAATTCCGTGAATCTAAATTCTCATCTCAACTTAGTATATAATCTACAGTACTTATGCACCTAATAGAATAAGATCTCGATAACTTACATTTTCGTCTTGAAGAATCATCTCGATACCATCACGACCATTCGTGTAAGGTACACGCCACAGTCGAAGAATTTTTACATACACCGAGTAAACAGTCCCGACATGATACAAATCGTCGAGCGTATCCCTAGCAACTCTCTCCATGAATTTTGAGAATGAACGAAAAGTATCGAAAATGGTTCTGTTTTACGGAAACGCAAAATAAATCAGAAAATATTAAAATAAACATAAAAAGAAGAACCCAATAATACCACAAGCAGAATCACGAAAAATATTTCGAACAGAAGGGAGTTCAAAAACACTCATCATTACAAACCTAACCGTATCAAAACGTGTCAAAAATATATACCGTACATATTTTAAAAACAATATATAAGTGATCAAAATTACTGGATAAACTACCAGACAAACTATTACAGAATCGATCCTATTTCAAGCAAGACATCATTAGCTACAACCGATATATTCGTGAAAAGACACATCAACATTACTTGTGATCGATGCATATCAAAATGGCGCAAGTCTGTACAGAAGCATAGATTATATCGTATACAAATAAGATGTTTCTTTTATAAATAATTAATTTAAAAATGGACCTACAAATCATGGATCGCCAGATAATTCAGCACCCTTTAATATATTTCACTAAAAACGTTAAATTTCTGCCCATATAAATTTTTTTTATAATTCACACTGTTGGGCAATATAAATAAAAAAAATGTATACATGGTAGAGTAGTGTAAAAAGACTCCGGTTAATACAGTGAGAGATTAAACACCACCAACACGTATTAAATCTCGACACAGTAAATGTAAACCAAATTAGGAAAAGAAAAATCGAAACGTCATGAATTATAACGCCGACCATCACCGATCATTTAACACAATCTTATTCAAGCCGTAAGAAAAACAATGATTTAAAAAGAGTGTTTTTCGCCCCACTAACGCCAACAAATTATAGACCTAATATTCTACAATCAAAAGTATTTGTTTAATCGTAATGTTATCAGTTACTCATTAATTTTTTTTTAAAAAAAATATTAATTGATTGCTTAACAGCTCATACAAAAGAAGCCAAAACATTCAACTATAGGCACGTATATGGTCGCACGTACCCGGTGCAATAAATTATAGCAGCAAAACAGACCATCTACAATAATCCTAACCCCTGGATTTACTCGTGCTATAGCCCAAATTAAAACTAAATATAAAACTGCAAGAAAGTAAATGATAGATAAACAGAGAATAGTTTTAAATAAACAACGTAGAGTAAGTTCCGAACCTTAACATATTAAATTATCATAAACATAAATAAAATAAGTTTCAAATAATATCAAAAGACGGTGCATATTTATAAAATAACACCAAAAGTTCTTGGATAAAAACATGGCACATCCAACAAATCAGCTACGACCACAGAGAGAGAACCTATAACATATTTAAATATAATTTTGTCAGAATACAAACACCATACGAAACATAATTGTAAACAAAAACATTTAATCACTCACTTCGCTTTAAACTCTTTGACGTCCTCGCCATCGTGCTTGAATGTAAACTGGGAACATGGATCATAAGAACGAATCACGTGCGAATGGACCTCATCACCTATGAACACAAGAAAAAATCAAACAAAATCTCCACTAAAACGACAATATCAGTTACCAGATAATCAAAGATTGTTCCTCGAGCTTTGCTTATCTGCCAAAACCTCAGCACGCAGATGACTGGCCTATTTTCAGCCATAGCGAAATTGTAAGCGCTTTCGAAGTCTTTGGCAAGCTGACCACAGGCAATGCACGGTAAAATAGCTTCTCTACTGTTTTAAAAGATAACACATGTGTTAAATACCTAAACGAATTACACAAAAACAAAAATAAAAAACTAAACTTACGTATGGTCAAGCAGCTCGAAGCGTAAGTAGAAACGCAAATCATCGTAGGCCTCATGATTAATCTCCTCTAATTTTCCAACGGAATGGACTGCACCGATAACATCTAAATCTCAAAATAACACAGAGATTAATAATCCAAATCATAAAATCCATATCATTAAAAAAACAACGATGAATAAATACTCTAAAACAGTAAAAAAAACTTACCAACTACACACCGAGAGTCAAGAGCACCCGTCAAGATATCGAAAAAGTTAGAGCAGGTAAGAGTCAAGTCTTTAGTACCCGTCCAAGTGGGCCTGACTTCCGTACCATGTGAAACCTCTATCCTTACACCATAGTCCCTAAACCGAACCGCACCAAACTCGTGCTTGACATCAAAGTATCGAAGGGAGTACCAATGTCCCTCCTTAAAGACCGTCTCGTATTTTCGCAATAGATCGGGCATAACAGTTGCAGAAATCCGAAACCCCTAAACACGATTTTTGTATAAAATTTTAAACAATTAATTAAGAGTTCCATAAAACAACACAATATGATGTTCCGTCCAGACGAAACCAGTATCAAAACCGAACGATTGTAAGATATTTTTATAAAAAAATACGAAGGTTTTTTAATATTGTAAATCAACGCAGTATTGTGAAACTGTTCCTAATAATAATCCCAATCATCCTAATCTAAAGGCAGTAGAAAAAAAACCTTAAAGTCAGCGAAGATCATCTCAAGCGTATCTCCGAAGTCGTTGTGCTTCTTCCATAGACGAAGCAGTTGTACAGAGATAAAACATCCCTTTTTCCCAACCTCCAAATTGGCTAGACCATGATAAAACGCCATAACTTCAGACATCGCAAGCACGGCTCCAGAGGTCTTAGACTTTTTGCTTTCTCTTTGCAAACTTCCGACACTTATCTATGGACAATGCCTTTAATAGCTAGTGAAACGGTGTCAACTACTTTATGATACCTAATAATACACACGCCGTTATACACATGCCGTTTAGGGTAAATATTTACACCGTCATAATTAACCAAATAATATAACTACTAAATCCTTTAAATTATAATAAATCTTTTAGCCCCTTTTAGATATTCTATCAATGCAATCATTATAGCTAAACCTATACATAAAGTACGGTACCCCAATCACAAATATATTTTATTGGAAAAGTTTCAAATTTACCAAAATCTAGCTATCCAAGTAAATCTTTAAACATTTGTCGTGCAGAAACAATGATTAACATTTTGATAAATATCGAAGCCTCGAATACTGTAATATATAAACTAAACACCGTAAATATATAAACTAATTCATATATCCCAAAACTAATACAAAAAAAAACACCCTTATCCGTTACTATTCCCCATTCTAATTATCTTATTGTTCTAAAAATATTACTAATATTTTCTTGCTAAAAAAACTGTTCCCTTGTTCTAAATACATTTAAACGATCTAATTAATAACCCTCGTTAATATTAATCGCATGACACACGAATATTATCAACGGAAGAATTTACATATATCAATATTGCAACTAATACGAATAATAATTATACACGTCGGTCGACATAATATAAATGCAAAAAACTATAAAAATGTACATACACACTAAAAACTTACATCCGAGTTCTAAAGGCCTAGAAAAAACGTGGCTTTCAAGTTCGAACCACAAACAAAAAGTATCCCCATATTTAACAAAAACAACATTAATTCCCAATAAATCCAGCACGCCGGATGATACCACCGAACACGCTACTGACGATTACGCATCGAGAATCTAAAAAAAAATAAATATACGGTCACTATATTAGGAACCATCACTAAACAACAAACTTAAGAGCACTACTAAAATAACCGACCTCTTTTAAACACTCGAACCTCCTCGCTATCCAGACAGAAGGAGAACTGTGAACATCGGCAACAATCACGAAGTTTAAACGACTGGACTTCGACACCTAGGTCGGAGAACAAAGGACAAACAAATTTGTAAAAATACATCAAAGTCACGGTAAATTCAGAAAAGTATACCAAAACAGAATCTTACGCATGATCAAGCAACTCAAAACGTAGATAGCATTTTGGCTCTTAGTAACATCTGTAGATATCATTTTAAGTGTCGACGATTTACTTTGATTCCAACTCTGTTTTAGAAGAGGAAGAACATGATGACGGTGAAGATCAATATGCTTCTTCGTAAAAATAAATAATTACAACAAAAAAGACGGTATGAAGTTTTATAAAAAATTTAAAAAGTGGTTTAGAGGATTTTTATAATAACATTTATTTATTTTTTTATGTTTTTAAATTTTTAATAAAACAAAAATGTGTACAGATTGTTTACTACATATTGAATCACATAATTTAAAATAGTCTTTGAAATCAATATTATCGTAAAATCTATAACTTATATAATGGATAACCAGTAACCAGTAAACATAACAAAATTTAGGTATCCAAGAAAACCTCGAAACTCTTGTCATGCAGAAAAGTGATTAGCATTTAAATAAATATTGAAGCCTCGAACGTCGTAAATAAACTAATTCATATATCATAAAATTAACACAACAAACATATAATCTTCTCCGTTGCTATCCCCCTTTTTAAATTTCCTTCTTTTAAAGAACTTAATATTTTCAAGAGAAGATTTTACAAATATCAATATTACAACTAATACGATTAAATGCTGCTACCTTGTTCTAAATATATTTAAACGACTATTTAAACAACGACGCTGATTAATAGCCCTCTCTAATATTAGTCCCATACAGACCGACGAATATTAACAACAGAAGGTCTTACAAATTTAAACATTGCAACTAATACGATTGATAATTATACAGGCCGGGCGATATATTAGAAATCCAAACGAACCATGGAAATTCTAGAAGAAAAAGAAACTGTAAAGACCACAAACACGATAATAACTCTAAAAATTGAATAGACAGACACACGTTACAGAGTTTCACTCCATTAACCCCCAAATTTATCTGAGTATAAACTATACCTTGAAATGGGTTTAAATGATATCGACCCATTGTAAATAAGCTAACCGATACTTATTACCCAGTGGACTTATTAACGTCAGTATTTGGGCAAAAAAAAAAAGCCACAAAGGCACTATAGACGAATCCAAACAATATTCTATTTTTTTGGTAATCAATCCAAACAATATTCTTAAACTCGTAATAATTAATCCGCGATAAACCTTAGAATACGAAATATAAATAATACTTCGCACAAATCCCGATATCAATCGCAACAAACCCAAAAAAAGAAGATAAAACCAAAGCAAGATAAATATAAATTGTATAGAATTTTTCAAACGACATCAGGCTTAGTAGGCGTGTCCTGATCCGTGACCACACCATTACCATCCTCGATTCGTTGCCTTTTGGAATCTGGTGAACCATCCGCTGCGAAATCAGAATCACCTCCAGAATCCACACGTTCTTCCACAATAATAGGTGGCTACAAAATAACACAAGAGTGTCACAACAACAAACATACAAATGGACACAACCATAACTAACACACACAACGGAATTACCTGCGAGTTAATTTCGTCACGGTACTTGTCGATAATATCACTATCTCTTGAAATAAGATCAACAACAAACGACGACTTAACCTTGTTCACATTAGCCTCAGAAACAGCGAATTTAAAAAGCATCTCCCTATCTATTAAACAGGCCAAGGATGGACGCAAGGCCACAACATCATCCTATTTCGTGTGCAATGAGACATTAGCATAAAAACCACAAAACTAATCGTCAATTTATCTAGAACAAAAAGAACCAACCTCTACGACCTCGTCATACAGCTCCTCGGCAGTTTTTCCAATAAGCTTTTTCCCCAATGGATCAAAAACTAACAAACTCGCACAGCCACCGTACGCGTCCGAGACTTCCAGCACAAGGAAGTAGCTACACATAGATCAAAAAGACCAACGTATGTCTCAAAATCACAAAAAAAGAATCCAAGACAAAAGTAGATCTATTCAAATATAACTATAAATAATCAAATACCTAGCAACAACGTTGGTAACATCTTTTTTGCATTGTAGACATTTCCAAACAGGCTGATCAAGATCGTCGATCCTATCGGGGTAAGGAAAAGCTTTCCTATTGCACTTTTTGCAAGCTATGTAATACCAATTATTGTTATTACCAAGGGACGTCACGGTCGCCAAGGTCAGAAATCTCCCCGGCTTCACATTAATAGAAAGATCAGTCTAGACTACACAACATCAAGTAAAATATAGATGTCATTCAAATGCGTAGGCATACCTTGGTACAATCATGTAGTCCACTAATAGACACCCTCATATACTTAAAACCCAAAAACTCGTCATACAACGAATCTTCTGAAACAATAGATCCTCCATCGTCGCTAGGGACCAGCTGAATTCTGTCTATCGGTAGCCTATCAAAATTAATATCATCCGTTAGACTAATTACAAACAAACCAAAAAGTTTGAAGACACGATCGTAAAGAAATACAGAGAGATCAATATACTTGGACACAAATTTTTTCGCATAGGGACTTTTTGGGTTCAGCAAAATCTTGGTGGTATCCAACGAATTCGTAATGTTTATATCCCCTACACAACACGTAAATCAGAGGATAGTTACATATTACTCAAACATTGAGTACATTCATAAAAAATCTTCCACAATAGATATTGGAAGCATCGAGTTTAACAATAAATCTCACCACGGTATTCCCTGACGCTTGCAAACATGATAACACAAACAACAACCGAAGTGGCATTATGTTTTACGTGTTCCGAAACCTGCTTGGCGTAGTCTCCCCAGAAAACACAGTCCAATTGTCGACCCCTAAATTACACAAAACAGAAAACGACAATTAATAAATTATAATGAGTGTTGCACACGTTACCAAAATATAATAATTGTTCACGCTTACTCGGTATCCCTAAGCCCAAACTTAAGTCTAGATCGAGACTTCCCTTGGGATTTAGTCTCCTCAACATGACCCACATACACAACCTGGCCAATAGTATCTGCTCACATACAAAAGCATCAGAGTCTTGGTTAAATACAGCCAAGACAAATTTTTTAGTGTTTTAAACCAACCAATCCTATATCCACTTACCAACTAAATACCGGCGATCGTAATCATCCGATAAAATCTCTTCAAAGCCTATATAAAATCTATCCGGAACAGTAGATGGAAAGTTCAAACACTTCGTAACCTCGGTAGTAGAGTAAAAAACTATCTTAAATCTAGATCGACACGTGCAATACTCCCCCTGGACTTCGGCGAGCTTGAAAGTATCGATGAATACAGCTTGACCCTCTTTTAGTTCTTTGGCAAAGAACTTAGTATGATCTTTCTCGACAGTTGCATGGATTCTATCACCCTAAAACAAAAAGGATCATTATTAATAAGTTTAGATTGGAATTTGCTACAACGTCAATTAGTTTATAATATAATCTTTACCTCTTGATCAAGCAAGATCATCTCGAGACTACTTCCGCCCTTGCCTTTGAAACCATCCCAAACCCTGAGCACACGAACTTTGATCTTGTAACTATCAGAAGGAGGTTGAAGCCCCTTGATGAGAACCGAAAGAGAAGGTTTTCTACTAAAAATCGACATTGCAGAAAACTATGTAGATTTATCTCAAAAAGATTGATATGGTGAATACTTGATCGTGGCCGAACAGGTATATTTATACGCGATATAAGACCGACTATGAATATATGTTAAATTATTTAAGCATCCTAGTAAATAGATGATATACATATAAATCACGAAAATGTATAAATCTCATAACGATAACAACAAAAACGAAGACTTTCTAAATAACTTGGAGTAGTCTACGGAGAAGATTCCTAAAAATATGTAAATTATACATATCCAAAAATATGTAAATATGTAAATTATACATATCCAAAAATATGTAAATATAAGAAACTTACATATCCAAAAATATGTAAATATAAGAAATTAATTTTTAGGGTTAGGGATAAGAACGAATCACACGATAACAAAGATCAATGACTGCGTTTACCAAATATACATATCAAGAAAAAAGTTACTAAGTACTCTTAAATCAAGTATCTACGAAATTACAAAATGCGTTTTACCAAATGCCTTTTACACAATCGAGACATCACTATCACAGCCGACCCATCAATCCCATAGACAGGAGATATTACTGTGAAAGTAAACCGATGCACAAATCAGTTGCACATTCATTGGTTTACATATAAAATAGCAAATTCGTTCTATTATTTATAAATCACACTAATTGTTTTATCTATAGTGTATGATCGTACTAAACACAGACTTAAACGAATAACACAACTTCTTACTTTGGTATTTAAAATCAAGCGCAGGATACAGAGTATATCTGATTTATAATGTATAGGCTATTAACAATAAACATTGTACACTATTAACAATAAACATTCTAGTGTTTAGGAGCTCCATGCGACTGAAACCCCAATTGAGTCACCGATATGCTTCTTAAAATTGTTAACGAATATAAAGACATCATCTTAATTGCAACACCAATAATCCAAAGTTTACATCCTCGTAATCGCGACATCAATATGGTACTTAAAACGTATACTTAAAAACCTTGTTATCAGGAATAAATATAACTAACACATGAAAACACTTAGAGATCCAGCGAAATCAAAACACTTGTTACCATAGATCAATATAACTAATGCAAGAAAGACCTAAGAGACATAATTAAAGTACAAACTCTTAACACAAAATCTTCTAGTTTGGAGGAACGGGTGCATCAATCAACCCTAACGCAATGCACTCTTCATTGGCTCTCGCGAACGTCGGATACAAAACACCATTTACTGTCTGGATGTCTTCGAAAGACGTCGGTCCTCTAACAATAGATAATAAACTTCTTAGGTGGTATAGCTCATCATGTCGTGGTGGCAGGTATGGAAGCCGCACCTCATCCTCAATGCACCTACGACGGCGACGTGGGAGCCACGTTTTAGTCTTCCGATGCCAACAAAATTCGTTTGGAATCTCCGTGTAGAGAAGACCCCTAGCTTCTGCATACTCTCAGTTACAATTCATCCAAGCCAAAAACCGTGTATTTTTGACAACCGGTTTACAACCTTCCTCTGGATCATGATCCATGGATATCATACTCTGGTTCTGCGGTAGGTGAAACGGTAAGATTGTCATCTTCACCAATGCCCTGCTCGCATTAAAACAAAATAGAATTATTGCATAAACGTAATCCCAACAATCTACCAAGTATCTTACTAAAAATTGCAAATAATATCTCATACAATACCCGGCCTTTTTTATCTTTGCGGCGACTCTTCTATCACATATGAATGTAAAAAAATCATATAAGCAGCCAGTGATATATAATATAGGTACACCTAGTGTGGTAGGGTTTTATTTTATATGCACCGACGTGTCCAAATTTCCGTGTAGAAAAGTTATTAGATTTTTTTAATATATTCGATATCACGCGATAATATATCCAAAATATTAGACAACTAAATTGGTGGCTAAAAGCCTAAAAAATAAATATAATTTTATATTTATAATTATTAAACAATATTAGTTTTTTTAAACATTTAAACAACCATAAATATATATATATATATACATATATTGTTATATAAAGTTTAAATTATCTTGCATCTATCCTTTTAATGGTTGTGAACTTATAAATGTACTATTTTATAAATTTTATAACAAAATTGTGGCCGAACAATTAATAAACAAATATGATAGCCCTAATCCATGATAACACTAATATATACGAAAATGCATGTTGCGAACCATCTAAAACCTAAATAAATTTTGTAAACCAAATATCGTGGAATAATTTTTAGGTTTAACAACCACGATCATAATGAAAACATGCTCACCAGTCTTCGCTGCTTTAATACGCTATTGCAAACGTATTATTTCAATCATCATAAAGGTAGTTAAAGAATTTGGAAAACAGAGCTTAAATATTAATTGAGTCTAGAACATAACATCTATTTTCTTGACATCAGAACATAATCACACCGACTACATCTGACGTAGGTACTCGTGGTCCATAAACATATCCCGTAAACATTCAGCTTCCAGAAGAAAAGGATCCAATAAAACTTGTGTGCACCTATAAGCAGTGGTAGCCATCCAAACACCCTTATTTAGTATAATGGAAGCAAATCTGATTATACAAATAACAACGTCGCCGGTGCATCTCCCCAACTTCTCAAGAAAGGCCTCATAGTAGTCCATCTTCAAAACCACCCATAAGCAAAAATACCTGTTCATTTTACGTGTACCACAAGAGAAATGTTAATCAAGACATCGGAATTACGGTTTTAGAGAAAACGCAGCCGAAGGAGGTAGGACACAATAAATATACCAAAACATACATGTCATCAATAAGCTCGAAACATACACCGCGCCGTTTATTAATGGAATTTGAGTCACGCTCTCCAAAGTTCCCAACATTCACGACTCGGCCAATCAAATCTACGAATACAACATAAAATCAGAACATATAAAATATGTCTAACCTAGGTAAAACCTCTAATTACCAGCAACTCACCAATACACACGTCGGGATCCAATAATCCAGCATTAATGCTCTTGAAATCAGCAAAAGAAAAACAATGACCAAGGCCTAGTGGTGGAATTTTAAAAAATTTCGTTGTTGGCGTGCATTGCACTCTAAAAGCGTGAGCCGCAGGTCGAAATCCACCAACCACAGGTCGAAGATCAAAACCACTAAAGTGCACCCAATCACCCTCGCTGAACCTAGCAACAAAAGTATCACTAACCTCCTCGCACAAAGTCGCCTGGATCTTAGCACCCTCCATAAACAGTAGTGAGGAAAAAGAGGTTAGTTTAAGTCGTGTTAGAAAACCGAAAACAGAACATGAAAGCGCGATAAACGTTGTACTTTACGATCAACCAATATAAGATTTATCAGTTCATCAACCTCGTTTACGTGACTAAATATACGAAGCACTTTAACCCGCGTACTCCATCTATAGGAATTCGGATTTAGTTCTGATACATCAAAAGTAACGCTGCGATATCCCCTATGAATAGCCCCCGAAAGCAAGTGAGCCATTAGACGTCGCCGAATACCAACCTAAGAACAGAAAGACCTAATACAAAAAGTGCCAAAGGCTTACGAAGTTCCAAACCTTTGATATGAATTAATATATATACAGCATCATGATAAGTGCTATTCCTACATATAAGGTATTTTTCCGTATCCGATTATACTCACCAGCTCCAAACACCTGAAATAAATCGCGCCTCATTAAATAAAACCTAAAATCAATAATATTCATAAAACTAGTACTCCCTACGTATATGGTCGATACACGCGGTCGCCTAATCGTCTCGTTTAGCGACTCTGACATCTCTGATTTTTAGACCTAGCTCCGCACTCATAATATTTGAAATCAATAAAAAAGTTTTTTTAAATATAGCAATATAATTTAGGAACTAATCTTATAAAAAGTCCAAATTACTTTGACATCGCCGATTCTGAGTCCTAGTTCCGTACGCATAATATCCGAAATTAATAACATGAACTTTTATAAATATCCGAAATTAATAACATGAATTTTTATAAAGTCTAACAATAATAGAAATATTACAAATCTATATACCAAAGCCGGATAATAAAATTACAAAACGATTAACCGATCAACTTTGTCAAATAAAAAAATAAAATTTCAACGCCAAGCAAAAAACGCATTCATCAGGCACCATATCCGCTGTCCTTCCGACACAATCGACGCTTCTTCCTTGGTAACCTAACACAGTCAGGTTTAAAGTATTCAACACTAAAAAAAAAACACAAAACTTCAAACCAGTACACACACAAAAAAAAAAAAAAAATCGCAATTTCAGAAATTATACCAACCTAGACTTAAACTCGTCGACCTCGGGTATCAAAGGGTTTAGCATCACCCGAGAACAGGCAGTGGCCGAAACGGTCACCTTGTCTAAACACAAACAATCACAGATCAGAAAACAAACCCAAAATACG
>JAHZTW010000004.1:4509644-4532273 GCA_020283515.1 Alliaria petiolata
TTTTCTACTAAAAATCGACATTGCAGAAAACTATGTAGATTTATCTCAAGAAGATTGATATGGCGAATACTTGATCGTGGCGGAACATGTATATTTATACGCGATATAAGACCGACTATGAATATATGTTAAATTATTTAAGCATCCTAATAAATAGATGATATACATATAAATCACGAAAATGTATAAATCCCATAACGATAACAACAAAAACGAAGACTTTCTAAATAGCTTGGAGTAGTCTACGGAGAAGATTCCTAAAAATATGTAAATTATACATATCCAAAAATATGTAAATATGTAAATTATACATATCCAAAAATATGTAAATATAAGAAACTTACATATCCAAAAATATGTAAATATAAGAAATTAATTTTTAGGGTTAGGGATAAGAACGAATCACACGATAACAAAGATCAATGACTGCGTTTACCAAATATACATATCAAGAAAAAAGTTACTAAGTACTCTTAAATCAAGTATCTACGAAATTACAAAATGCGTTTTACCAAATGCGTTTTACACAATCGAGACATCACTATCACAGCCGACCCATCAATCCCATAGACCGGAGATATTACTGTGAAAGTAAACCGATGCACAAATCAGTTGCACATTCATTGGTTTACATATAAAATAGCAAATTCGTTCTATTATTTATAAATCACACTAATTGTTTTGTATATAGTGTATGATCGTACTAAACACAGACTTAAACGAATAACACAACTTCTTACTTTGGTATTTATAATCAAGCGTAGGATACATAGTATATCTGATTTATAACGTATAGGCTATTAACAATAAACATTGTACACTGGAAACATAAGATACAAAAAATCAAACACCGGAGATCTAGTGTTTGGGAACTCCATGCGACTGAAACCCCAATTGAGTCACCGATATGCTTCTTAAAATTGTTAACGAATATAAAGACATCGTCTTAATTGCAACACCAATAATCCAAAGATTACATCCTCGTAATCGCGACATCAATATGGTACTTAAAAGGTATAATTAAAAACCCTGTTATCAGGAATAAATATAATTAACACATGAAATCACTTAGAGATCCAGCGAAATCAAAACACTTGTTACCATAGATCAATATAACTAATGCAAGAAAGACCTAAGAGACATAATTAAAGTACAAACTCTTAACACAAAATCTTCTAGTTTGGAGGAACGGGTGCATCAATCAACCCTAACGCAATGCACTCTTCATTGGCTCTCGCGAACGTCGGATACAAAACACCATTTACTGTCTGGATGTCTTCGAAAGACGTCGGTCCTCTAACAATAGATAATAAACTTTTTAGGTGGTATAGCTCATCATGTCGTGGTGGCAGGTATGGAAGCCTCACCTCATCCTCAATGCACCTACGACGGCGACGTGGGAGCCACATTTTAGTCTTCCGATGCCAACAAAATTCGTTTGGAATCTCCGTGTAGAGAAGACCCCTAGCTTATGCATACTCTCGGTTACAATTCATCCAAGCCAAAAACCGTGTATTCTTGACAACCGGTTTACAACCTTCCTCTGGATCATGATCCATGGATATCATACTCTGGTTCTGCGGTAG
This sequence comes from Alliaria petiolata, assembly GCA_020283515.1. Classification (NCBI taxonomy): domain Eukaryota; kingdom Viridiplantae; phylum Streptophyta; class Magnoliopsida; order Brassicales; family Brassicaceae; genus Alliaria; species Alliaria petiolata. The sequence continues at coordinate 4,511,231 of JAHZTW010000004.1, forward strand.
GTGAAACGGTAAGATTGTCATCTTCACCAATGCCCTGCTCGCATTAAAACAAAATAGAATTATTGCATAAACGTAATCCCAACAATCTACCAAGTATCTTACTAAAAATTGCAAATAATATCTCATACAATACCCGACCTTTTTTATCTTCGCGGCGACTCTTCTATCACATATGCATGTAAAAAATCATATAAGCAGCCAGTGATATATAATATAGGTACACCTAGCGTGGTAGGGTTTTATTCTATATGCACCGACGTGTCCAAATTTCCGTGTAGCAAAGTTATTAGATTTTTTTAATATATTCGATATCACGCGATAATATATTCAAAATATTAAACAACTAAATTGGTGGCTAAAAGCCTAAAAAATAAATAAAATTTTATATTTATAATTATTAAACAATATTAGTTTTTTAAACATTTAAACAACCATAAATATATATATATATACATATATTGTTATATAAAGTTTAAATTATCTTGCATCTATCCTTTTAATGGTTGTGAACTTATAAATGCACTATTTTATAAATTTTATAACAAAATTGTGGCCGAACAATTAATAAACAAATATGATAGCCCTAATCCATGACAACGCTAATATATACGAAAATGCACGTTGCGAACCATCTAAAACCTAAATAAATTTTGTAAACCAAATATCGTGGAATAATTTTAAGTTTAACAACCACGATCATAATGACAACATGCTCACCAGTCATCACAGCTTTATTACGCTATTGCAAACGTATTATTTCAATCATCATAAAGGTAGTTAAAGAATTTGGAAAACAGAGCTTAAATATTAATTGAGTCTAGAACATAACATCTATTTTCTTGACATCAGAACATAATCACACCGACTACATCTGACGTAGGTACTCGTGGTCCATAAACATATCCCGTAAACATTCAGCTTCCGGAAGAAAAGGATCCAATAAAACTTGTGTGCACCTGTAAGCAGGGGTAGCCATCCAAACACCCTTATTTAGTATAATGGAAGCAAGTCTGATTATACAAATAACAACGTCGCCGGTGCATCTCCCCAACTTCTCAAGAAAGGCCTCAGAGTAGTCCATCTTCAAAACCACCCGTAAGCAAAAATACCTGTTCATTTTACGTGTACCACAAGAGAAGTGTTAATCAAGACATCGGAATTACGGTTTTAGAGAAAACGCAGCCGAAGGAGGTAGGACACAATAAATATACCAAAACATACCTGTCATCAATAAGCTCGAAACATACACCACGACGTTTATTAATGGAATTTGAGTCACGCTCTCCAAAGTTCCCAACATTCACGACTCGGCCAATCAAATCTACGAATACAACATAAAATCAGAACATATAAAATATGTCTAACCTAGGCAAAACCTCTAATTAACAGCAACTCACCAACACACACGTCGGGATCCAATAATCCAGCATTAATGCTCTTGAAATCAGCAAAAGAAAAACAATGACCAAGGCCTAGTGGTGGAATTTTAAAAAATTTCGTTGTTGGCGTGCATTGCACTCTAAAAGCGTGAGCCACAGGTCGAAATCCACTAACCACAAGTCGAAGATCAAAACCACTAAAGTGCACCCAATCACCCTCGCTGAACCTAGCAACAAAAGTATCACTAACCTACTCGCACAAAGTCGCATGGATCTTATCACCCTCCATAAACAGTAGTGAGGAAAAAGAGGTCAGTTTAAATCGTGTTAGAAAACCGAAAACAGAACATGAAAGCGCGATAAACGTCTTACTTTACGATCAACCAATATAAGATTTATCAGTTCATCAACCTCGTTTACTTGACTAAATATACGAATCACTTTAACCCGCGTACTCCATCTATAGGAATTCGGATTTAGTTCTGATACATCAAAAGTAACGCTGCGATATCCCCTATGAATAGCCCCCGAAAGCAAGTGAGCCATTAGACGTCGCCGAACACCAACCTAAGAACAGAAAGACCTAATACAAAAAGTGCCAAAGGCTTACGAAATTCCAAACCTTTTATATGAATTAATATATATACAACATCACGATAAGTGCTATTCCTACATATAAGGTATTTTCCGTATCCGATTATACTCACCAGCTCCAAACACCTGAAATAAATCGCCCCTCATTAAATAAAACCTAAAATCAATAATATTCATAAAACCAGTACTCCCTACGTATATGGTCGATACACGCGGTCGCCTAATCGTCTCGTTTAGCGACTCTGACATCTCTGATTTTTAGATCTAGCTCCGCACTCATAATATTTGAAATCAATAAAAAAGTTTTTTTAAATATAGCAATATAATTTAGGAAATAATCTTATAAAAAGTCCAAATTACTTTGACATCGCCGATTCTGAGTCCTAGTTCCGTACGCATAATATCCGAAATTAATAACATGAACTTTTATAAATATCCGAAATTAATAACATGAATTTTTATAAATATAGTTATATCAAGTCTAACAATAATAGAAATATTACAAATCTATATACCAAAGCCGGATAATAAAATTACAAAACGATCAACGGATCAACTTTGTCAAATANCCTAGTTCCGTACGCATAATATCCGAAATTAATAACATGAACTTTTATAAATATCCGAAATTAATAACATGAATTTTTATAAATATAGTTATATCAAGTCTAACAATAATAGAAATATTACAAATCTATATACCAAAGCCGGATAATAAAATTACAAAACGATCAACGGATCAACTTTGTCAAATAAAAAAATAAAGTTTCAACGCCAAGCAAAAAACGCATGCATCAGGCACCATATCCGCTGTCCTTCCGACACAATCGACGCTTCTTCCTTGGTAACCTAACACAGTCAGGTTTAAAGTATTAAACGCTAAAAAAACAACACAAAACTTCAAACCAATACACAAAAAAAAAAAAAAAAATCGAAATTTCAGAAATTATACCAACCTAGACTTAAACTCGTCGATCTCGGGTATCAAAGGGTTTAGTATCACCCGAGAACAGGCAGTGGCCGAAACGGTCACCTTGTCTAAACACAAACAATCACAGATCAGAAAACAAACCCAAAATACGATCAACGCAGTCCCAAAACCGAATATATCAAGATACCTTCGAAAATTTCCACAAGACCCCATCTTATCACAAATACCACGATCTCATCACGGGCATCATTCCAGTCGTTGTAAAACCGCAAAGCCATATCGCCGGTCAACGAACATCGAAAACTTTCATGGTTAATAAAAAATGAGTTATATACCAGGCAAGATAACCCCACAAAACCGGATATAAATTTCTATATAAAAATCGAAATACCTCTCATCACGAACATCGAACGCGATTCTCCACACGGATTCATCACATGCAGCAAGCGATCCTTTGCCACCAGAAACACCGCCCAATGGATCAAGCCCAGTCACATGCACCACCTCCCCGATTAAATCTGCAAGAGAGACGAATAAGGGATCAGAGAACATAAACACACGATAACATGACTCAAAATCCAATAAATAAAGAATAAATCAATACCAACTAAGTAATTATTGTCGTGTAGCCGACGCTGAATCTTCTGGAAAGTAACAAAATCAAAAAAATCTCGTAGACACCTGAAAGTACTCTCACGGACAAACGTCGACTGCGTAAAATGGATCCTAAAACAATGAGTCGTGGACCGGAGAGAACCAACTTGTGGTACAACATCAAAGTCATGTATAGTCACCCACATATCTTGAGCAACTATAGTCACGAACTTCCCGTACATATGGTGATCGATAGTTGCCTCGATCTTCACACCCTAAATATCCAAATTTAATATCAACCGCGGTTCGGTTTTGATATAACACAAACAAAAACAAAAAAAAAAGAAAAAAAAAGAAAAAAAAAATTCTTAAACAGAATATGAAGAGAAACTTACATGTCCATCGACCAAGATCAGGCACAGGCTTTTCGAACCGTTCACACTAATCCGAGTATAAACTCGAAGAATTTTCACGTAAACACTACCACCGGAACTCATAGGACCAAGAACCGATAAAGGAATGTTTACGACTGTGTGACTACGGGGAAGCAAACTCGACACGTCAAAAACATTGGTATCCACAAAATCGGGATCATCGTCAGACTCATCATCACCACCACTCTCTCCATCACCACACCCGTCATCCCATTCATCATCATCATCAACATCGTCTTCACTATACGCATCACCACCGTCACCGTCATCATCACTATCACCATCACCAGCATCGATACACTCATCATCTAGCGAAACGTCCGACGAATCAACACTATCCATATCACTGCCACCACAATAGCTAGATCCACCGGAAACGTCACCAGGCTCATATTCTGATTCAGAAAGAGACGACGCCGACAACAACGAATCATCACCGGACCCGTATTCGAAACTCTCACCAGAAGCGACCTTGTTAAAACTCACGTAAGTCGTACCATCGTCGAAGCGGCACCCTATAGGACACAAATACAGATGAATATCAGGTACACGAATATCACCAGGAGAACACATGTTGACCAACGTCATAAACTATGAATTATCTGTGAAAAACACCAACCATCAAATTCTACGATGCGCGCACACACCATCCATTCGGAAGTGCAATCATCCCAACCAAAATGATAGTATACGCGTAACATCGCATCTATAAAACTCGTACGTTATTTAAAAAAATCATTAGGACAAAATATACAACTGAAATCCGAACAACACAATGAAACATACAATAAATGCAACAAACGACTAACAATGAGTACCTCCAACGTCTATACTCGCATCCCCCGACAATGAAGAGCGTAAACCTGAGGTCACGATAAAATAAACAACCCGAAACATAACAACACATATAGAACGCCAAACGATCCATTAAATAAATACCTTGCTCATCTTCTTTCGAATCGGCGTAGAAAAAAAGCACGTTATAACACTCATCCATTCGAAGATTGCGGGAAGCCATAGCGTTGAAGAATTTAGATCTAAGCTCCGATTCGCCAGAGAAACGGATCGTCGATATCCTCGCACTGGGATCTAATCAGAAGAGAACACACAAAATTTAGCAACCGTTGTGTACAAAAAACGCCAAGCTTACACAGAGACATACCAACCAAACCGCAGACCACTGCAACCCTAGACGAAACCACAAAACTATATTCAGTAGAGCAAGCGGCCAGATGCGCGTATAAGCGGCCAAACATATCGAAGATCGGTATCCTAAACTATGCAGACGAAACCCTAAAACCCATGAATAAAAAACTCACGAGTCACGACGCCAATGTATTTATAGTGAAGGGTTTCTAGGGTTTCTAATACGTCCGCTAAATCGATAAACACGAAAAAGTAATTATCCTTTTCGATATATCATATGGGATTTTAATTAACGTTTCTGCTAGAACGATAAACACGAAATAATAATTATCCTTTTTCTTTATATCGTAATTATCCTTATGCGTTGATTATTTCCTAAATAAACAGATACGCGATGAATCGCATTAGTTAATAACACGTTAACAATTTAAGGAAATAATTAATAAAACACAGAGCAATTATATACGGTAGCTAAATTACCAAATTATACACCATGCCCTTAGTATTTATTAATGGCAAAAGCGTAATTCAGTTTTAAACTTTCATTCTCGGCCAAATTCACTTCGCAAATAATAATATAGATTAATCCCCCACGATACTTTAATTTTTCGCCACGAATAGGGTTTCTAAATCCACAGAGAGGGAAGATGATCGAGGTGGTGCTAAACGATCGTCTGGGGAAGAAGGTGAGGGTGAAGTGCAACGAAGATGACACGATCGGTGATCTGAAGAAGCTCGTCGCGGCGCAGACCGGTACGCGAGCCGAGAAGATTCGAATCCAGAAGTGGTACAACATCTATAAGGATCATATCACTCTCAAGGACTATGAGATCCACGACGGGATGGGTCTCGAGCTTTACTATAACTAGGTTTCGCTCTCCTTACCTCGTCTTTGTTTTTGCTCTTTTCAATCTCTCGATTTCTATTATTGAATTTGATCCTCTGGGTTTGGTTTTTTCCTAATTATCCATGATTGATTTATGTGTTGGCTTTTAATTTTGATCTCCGCTTAGATTTTGTGGAAATTTTAGCAAGATTTACAGGTTTTAGGTAGCAAAATTCAGATAATTTGGCACTAATTTGATGGGTTTTGGCTATCAAAATAGAAGAGGAATGAGAAGAACCAAGTTTAATCAAGCTCTCTCTCTTCCTAAAGCAATATCACTTATCATATCGATTCTAATCTCTAAATACAACTAATGTAACATCGATTCTAATCTCTAAATACAACTAATGTAAGTAGATTGTAATTACATCTTCTTCTTCCTTTTGGAAAAGCAGAATCCGAAGCTTTAATTGGAAGTATGGAACTGTCAAAAGCCATTGTTATAAAAACCCGAAGCTTTCTAGGTGTTTGATTTTGTTCCACAAAAGTATAGATACACATGGTTAGTCTCCTTTAGTACAAAGAAGAAAGTTGGTATATTAAAACTTAGGACGTTGTGCTATGAATGAATGCAAAAGAATTAGATTGATAGAAATGTGTCAAGATCCTTCTTCCAGTTAAATGTTTTTTGGTTGTTGCCGATCTTTTGTGTAATTGAACCTCCCACTCATTCAGACTTCCACTGGTTTCTACTAGAACATGATTGATAACAATAATAAGTTTCTTGTGTTTCTCTCTTAGCTATTCCATATGCAGTTTAGCTCTAGTGTTCTGTATTTCTTAATCAGTAGAGAGACTTTTTGTTTCAGACCATCCATGGTAACTTAAGGTAGACAAAGTCAGTTTGTCAATGAACTCTTGACATGTCTATATTTCTTTCTTTCCTTCTCGAGGAAGAGAGAAGAAGAGAAGAAAGGATTCTTCTTTTCTTATTTTTTTTAATGACTGCTTCTCCTAGAGAACTTCTTTCCCTCGCTACACACTCTTACCCAGCTTCATGGTCCCTCTATCATACTCTCTATCTTCCTTCTCTCAACCTTTCCTATCCCCCGCCATTTAGGGGAAATGATAGCATATATCTGATTTTCTTAGTCTCAGTTCTCTTCATGACATGTCTATATTAATGCCCGTTCCCGGATCGTTTTAATATTGGTTAGTGGGTTTGATTCGTTATTTGCTTGTTTCATATGGTCCAGGCTAATCGGAGGAGCTGAGTAAAGGAAACAAAAACGGGGCTGAATGAATGTTGTTGATTTGGATTAAGGAAAAAAGAAAAAGTATGATGTAAAAATTTCTTATTGGTTTCTGGTTATATTATGCTTTGGTGAACTAATATCAAACGTGTGGTAATAATAACTTCAAGTTGGTACACAGAAAAAAAAGTCTCTGTATTCAAGTGTTCTTTCTCCAAATGTTACCCATATCTTCTCAAGTGCTTGTTTTTTTAAATCAAAACGGTACATAATTTCTATAGTGCTTTTATTTCTTACTAGCTTAGTACAGGACCATAAAAGAAACTCAAAAAGAACAATACGAGACAAAAAGAAACAGCAGTTATCATTGAATATAAGACTGGCCAGTGATGTCAATGTCTCGATCGCCGGAAGAAGGAGGTTGCTTGTGCTTTGGCTTCATCGTCTTTGCCTCGTCAGGCCCGTCTGCGCTTTGTGTCTCGCTAGCCGGCCGGTTATGTTGCTGAGGCTCTTTCTCTATACTCTTGGCATCTTTCTCTTTTTTGTCGTCTTGACTATAAAGCCCGCCTCCGTAAGCTTCGTGCAGCACCGGCTGCATCTGCGAGACATACGGTGGCTGGTGCTGACGTGGCTCGTATATATCAGTCCCTTCCTCTTTCTTCTGCTCTGTTTCCATTATCACTTGGTCTTGAAGTTGACACCGAGTGTGGTTGATCTATTTGTATTGAAAGTTGTTTTTAGACGCGTATACTTTCATTCCTCGTGCCATCGTCAAAAGCCAACACGTGAACTCGTGAAGTATGCAAAATTTTATAATTTATTCGCTTTAAAAAAAAAAAAATTAGCGATGGTTATAAAAGTCAAAATATTACAACATCAAAAGTCATACAAACACACATATAAATAAAAAAACGTGATTGTAATGTTAAAATAATGATTATTTTTTATTATTTTTTATTTTTTTCACCGACATAGCATTAGTATAAATAAGAGTATTTGTATAGTTAAATTTGTAGCACAAGATATACATAGATGTATGAATAAAAAAAAAAATTACTTTCTCCCCTACCTTAACTTGATGCAACATTTTGTGTCAAGTGATTAAAGGTGGAGCTGCATAAACAAAACACAGAAAAATAAAAAAATCGTTTAAAACGGTTAATCAAAACTTGAAATACAAAGTTAAAAAAAAAAATCAAGAAATAATAATTAAAAGGAAATAATTCTTATCTTAGTATTAAAAAATTGTAAAACCTTCAAATTCTATGGCTATAAATAGAGAGCGATGATTGCTTTAGAAAATCAGAGATTATATTTTAAGTTTTCTAAAGGTAAAAGGGTTTATTGGTATGAATTAATTTGAGAGATTATAATTTTTTTGAGAAAGAGACTTGTAAGTTTTCACTACAATAAAACATGAGGGTTGCCATAAAGATTTACGAGGAAAATTGTTCGTAGTAAATTAACGTTGAATTAACGACGAATTTAGGAAGAAATCTAAAATCGTCATAAATTCGTCGGAATTAAGGAGAAAAAAAATTGTTGTCAAATCATCGTATATACGAATGGATTTACGAGGAATTAACGAGAAAATAACAACAAAGTAACTTTTCCGTACATTTCTCGTAAATTCGTCGTTAATTAACGTCAAATTAACGAGGAAATAAAATCGAAGGAATTTAACGACGAATTAAAGAGGAAAATAGGTGAAAAAGATGAAGAAGACTCAGATGTATCTGAAATGACGATAGCGCTGAAGAAGAAGAGTAGGCAGATGAGTTTGAAAAAGTGATGAACCCAATGAAGAAGACACATATATATCTGAAAATAACTCGGATGAGTGATATCGATGTCATAAGGGGAGTGCTATAATTTGTAATTTGAACTAATTAATACAATATTATTATATGAATTTCAATCCAACTTGTTTTTCAAATTCAATTTAAGATAGTAGAATTAAACAGAAAAATATAAACAGATGATTACGAATGTTTTCAAAAAATAAATGGTTGGCTTTCGTTAAGGCACTTCCCACCGATGGATCGAGCTGAATTATGGACACAAACTAGATCTTTGAGTTAGCTTTCATTTGGAAGTGGTTTGAAGTCGATCCAACGGTGTGATCTGAAGTTATGCTAGTTTTCGTGAAGACTATCCAAACCGGGTATTGATTTAGGAGGAATTTGGGACGAATTTAGGAATTCGTCCCAAATTTGTCGCTAAGTATTAATTTTACAACGAATTGGGACGAAATCCTAAATCCGTCCCAAATTCGTCCTAAATCAATACTCTATACTGTACTGAGAATTTGGCATTCGATGAGGCGCTTACCACCGATGGATCGAGCTGAATTTTGGACACGAACTAGATGTTTGAGTTAGCTTTCATTTGGAAGTGGTTTCAAGTCAATCCAACGGTGCGATCTGAAGTTATGATAGTTTTCGTGAAGACTATCCAAACCGACCATGTATTGATTTACAACGAATTTTCGTCCCATATTCGTCGCAAAGTATTGATTTACGATGAATTTGGGACGGATTTAGGAATTCGTCCCAAATTCATCGCTAAGTATTAATTTTACAACGAATTTGGTACAAAATCCTAAATTCATCCCAAATTCATCGTAAATCAATACCCTATACCCTAAACTCGAATCACTTCGGTTTAATCTTTTTGGTTATACCCTTTTTAATGTATACTTGTTGAATTCTAATAAAATTATAAACCAAATGCTCACGATTTGTGGGTTCTCTATAAATTTGAATGATAACGTTTAGTCAGAACGATAGTTGTTCTTAACCACTTTGAACTTTTAAATGAATGTTACGGAATAGTTAGTTTTATATATCTTTGATATTTTGTTTCTTATATTACAAACATATGAATGTCAACATTAGTTCTAGAATTGAACAAGCTAAGACGTTCGAGAGGTTTGAATTAGTTTAGGGTATAGGGTATTCATTTAGGACGAATTTGGGACGAAATTAGGAATTCGTCCCAAATTCGTCGCTAAATGTTAATTTTACGACGAATTTAGGAATTCGTCCCAAATTCATCTTAAATCAATACCGTATACCCTAAACTTGGATCACTTCGGTTTAATATTTTTGGTTATACCATTTTAAATCTATAATTGTTGAATTTTAATAAAACTGTAAACCAAATGCTTACGATTCGTGGGTTCTCTATAAATTCGAGTGATAACGTTTAGTAAGAACGATAGTTGTTCTTAACCACTATGAACTTTTAAATAAATGTTATGAAATAGTTAGTTTTATATATCTTTGATATTTTTTTTCTTATACTACAAACATATAAATGTCAACATTAGTTCTCGAATTGAACAAGGTAAGACATTCGAGAGGTTTGAATTAGTTTAGGGTATATAGTATTTATTTAGGACGAATTTGGGACGAATTCGTCCTAAATTCGTCGTAAGATGGTTCCTCTCAAATTCGTTGGTAATTTACGAGGAAGTTTCGTCGTAAAATGGAAGAACAAATAGATTCCCGACCGCGGGAATGAAAATTCTTAAATTTTTAATTTACTACGAATTAGCCACGATTCGTCGTAATTCCTCGTAAATTACCAACGAATTTGCGACGAATATAAATCATATATATAACCCATAAGCTTTCTCATTCTTCCTCACATCTCTCAAACCCCAAATCTCTCTTACTTCTCTCTCTCTCTACTCGGATATTTCTCTACTTCCACCAAAATTTCAAAGATATGGATCTTATTGAGAAATTTGTTTGAGAAATCTAATTGAGGAATTTGTTTGAGAAATCTATGTGTTAAGTGTTATCACTATAGTTCTTGCGTTTTCAATTGATATGAGAGCGGGACACTGATATACTCATTATTTAGCCTGATTTAGCTCTCTTTTAGGATAGTTTTACATCTTCTTTTGCATTCATTTAGCCACTTTTGGTCCCATTTGTATTCAAAATAGAGTTTAGTAAGTTTTACCGTAGGATGTTGCATGGTTGTACATATTGAGTCCTTATTAGGTGTTTTGGGGCTTTGAGGACCTTTATGGAGAGATGGATGACAAAGAGGAGGAAGAGAAGTTGGTCAAACAAGAAGCAGACAATCTTTAGAAGTGTATCGAGCTTGATGTCGAGCTACCAAGCTCGATACGGCCTGGCAAGGAGAACGGGAGGAGCATATCGAGCATCTGTATCGAGCTACCAAACTTGATACTAGTCTACCCAGAGTTTTGGAAGCAGCGTATCTGATGTTTGTATCGAGCTACTAAGCTCGATATGAAGCCAGCCGAAGTTCTGAAGATGGCGTGTCGAGCATTCATGTCAAGCATTGGTAGCTCGACATAGCCTTTAGAGAAGATCTTTAGCAGCGTATCGAGCTGCATATCGACCTAGCAACCTCGATACGCTGCCCGATTGTCAGCCTTAAACCGGATCAATACCCGGTTTGTTCCAGGTTGATCTGGTTCATCCACTATTCACTATAAATATGAAATTGTTATGAATAATAGATGGATGCCCATTATAAGGCCCATCTTCTAGAAAGTTCTAGATTTACTTGTAAGCTAGGTTTTACTTTATCATCAAGTAAAACTCTATCTTGTACTCCTATATAAAGGACCCTTACTCATTGGAATAATACAATAACATCAATTCCTTCTATCTCTTCTCTTGTTTCTTCTCTTATTCACAACACATTATCAGCACAGAAGTCTTTTTAATGTTTATTTACTCCTGTAGAGATTGAAAGCACAAGCTTATTTTTATGATTAGTATCATAATGAATTCTCCTGCAAAGATTCATGTCACATATTTATCTTATTATTTCTCCTGTAGAGAACACATGTTTATTTTTAATTTATGCTCTATTTATGCACGTATTTTATTTATACTTTATTTATGCACAAATTTTATTTATGATCTATTTTTGCACGAATTTGATTTATGTTTTATTTATGCACGGATTTATTATATCAGATCTGCACTATTTTTATTCGATTTCATATTTGTGCACATAGTTTGCACAAAATTCGTTTTTCATATAAAACTCCGATTTTTGCACATACATGATTATGATCCGAATTTTGCACTGAACAGTTTAAAGTTGAATTTCTGTGGTTATATCTGCATTGGTTTTTGTTAAACCCGGATTTTGCACAGACATGTTTATGATCCGAATTTTGCACTGAACATATAAACTTGGATTTCTGTTTTATACATGCACTGGTTTCCGTCTTCAATACTGTTAAACCCGAATTTTGCACTGAACAGTTTATCTTGAAACCCATATTTTGCACAGAACTATTGCCTCATGTTTGTATGTTTTTTTTATCACGAAATTTGCATATGTTTATCAATATGATCTCTTTTTGTGAGTTGATTTATTAAGAACCTAGTTTAATGGCATGATATAATTAAAATAATGAATGATGATGATTGATTGAATTATTTTATATGATCTTATTATCTTGTTTATATTATATGTTGATCATATTTTTATCACATCTTTGATTATCTTAAGATCAAATACTTGACCATAGAACAATATAAAGAAAAGGCATGATCACCAGAATGTGATATAACCTAACTTATTATGGATTATTGCATCTAAGACCACATGACTTGAGTCGTGGATATAACTTGGTTATATTTAATCGCAAATTGATATTACATGAAGTTAATATCACTGATACAAAGATGTTAGAATACATCACGCAAATATTGTTGTCTTGTTGACACAATAATATAAAGATACTTGAGAAATATTTTGAAATATTTTATCTCTTTGAACTTCTTTTAAAACTCAAATTATCACTTGTAGTGATAATAAAGATGGTACATTTACAGTAGAAACTCTAAAAATTAATAATGTTGGGACCATGAGGTTTTATAAAAAAAATTATTAATTTATAGTGATTATTAATTTATAGATATATTATTTGGTTGAAAAACTAATTTTGGGACTGACAAAAAATATTAATTTAGCGAGTTATTAATAAATCGAATATTAATTTATAGAGTTTCTACTGTAATTGCTATTAATTATTTTAATTATGCTTTTATTTATACATATGTATTTTAATAATATTTATTTTTCTATCATCATTTATATGAATATCTTATTTTTGACTTTAAAAGATCCACAAGTTCTTTACATCTAAGATTACAAGACTTGAAGTCTGTAAATAATCATAAAGCTCATTATAAGCCTTTGCATCTAATATTGCAAGACTTGAAGTCTATAAATAACACTTAGTTATGTCAAAGATTATGTGAAGAGAATATAAATGATGCAGATATGCTAGAAGACATACTCTATTATTTAGACAAATAATGTTGTTCTGCAGACACAATACTATGAAAAGAAGTTTAAGATCATTTTGAGAAAATGATGAGCTATTGATGAAAAGTTAAGAATCATGGCTAATTGGTTATGAACAATTCTCTGAAGTGAAAGTGGTATTGAGAAAGAAAAGAAATCATTGGCCGAGTAAATGTTTGTAAATGTGGTCTTAGACGTGATATGAATATGAATATAGATATGGTTAAGGTCAAGATCAAGATCAAAAAGTTTATTTGAAGAACTCAAATTCTCACAAGAAGTGAGAAAATAAAGATGGTACAAACAAGAGATATTTATCATCTAATGATGAAAGAAACTTGTGTGTGTACAAGATCTAATAATATAAATATTATTGAAAACTCTAGAAGAGCAGATTTATTTGCGTATGGAAACGAAATTTGAAATCATTGATGCATAATATTCTCCAAAGTCTCAAAAGTTAAAAGAATTAAAGATAGAATACATGATCCAAGTTGGGTATGTTATTGATTCTAAATTGGGATTCAATTCGAGATAGATGAACCTGAAGTATCATCATCTCGAGGGGGAGAATTGATGAATCCCCCAATCAATAGTAAGTAAAACATCTAGAAGATTATATTCACACTAAATATGAACTTAACGAATCATTGATAATAAAGAAAGTATTTTGGAGAGACTATATGCATTCTATACTAGATTGTACTACAAAAAGATTAGTATTATGGAGATAAATGTTAAACCAGAAGTTTAATTTATATCATTGTTTGGCATGAGCCGGTTAGACCATAACGGTTCAAGAATGATGCGAAAAATAAATGTAGACATTCATTGAAGGACTTGAAGATTATTCCTAATGATGTTTCATGTAATGCTTACTCACAAGGCAAATACGATAATATGATTATCACTAGTCAAATTAGATTTGAATTTAACAAGATGACTGTGTGTATTCTTATTATAGATCTACACCCTGAAGTTTGCAAAAGTATTTGGTAATGCTAGTGAATTCACATCTTAAGCCTTTGATGATAAAAGCATCATGATAAATGTTGAAAATCCAGAAGCATTAATTCGCATAAAGCCAACGCGTAATTAAAAGTTTTCCCCATAAAAATTGGTTTTAGGTCATAAACCAAATATTTTACATCTAAAGGATTTGGATGTGCAGTGTACATTTGCATTGCTCCACCACAGCGGTATAAGATGGATCCTCAAATGAGGTTGAGAATATATGTTGGATATGAATCTCCATTGATAATTAAATATGTAGAGCCATCCATGAAGGATTTATTTAAGGCTCGATTTGTAAACTGTCATTTTAATATTTCAGTTTTCCAACATTAGAGGGAGAAAAGAAACAACTAGAAAAGATAAGGTGGAATGAATTATCATTGATCCTCAGACTAAAGAAAGTGAATTGAAATTCCAAAAGATAATTTATTTACAAAGCTTAGTAAATCAAGTTGCCAGACGTATTTACAGACCCAAATAAAGTGACAAAGTCACATATACCAGCTGTAAATGCTCCAATAAGAATTAATGTCTCAGAAGGACAATATCAAGCTGCTATTGAGTCTAAAGAACGCATGAAGCGTGATAGACTTGTTCCAAATAAAAGAATCCTCGAAAATAAAAAGGAGCAGAATTTGACAATGGTCAGATCAAGGAAACAAAGATTTTTGAATGATCTCAAGAAAAGACATTAAACATGACAAGAAAGAAATTAAGGTACCTGAGATAATGAAGAGATCGATCTCAACAAGTTATGTCATATGTAGATTAAAATGGAACCGAAAAGCAAATCGACGTCGATAATATTTTTGCATGCAATGTAGCAGTTGATATGATAAATGAGAAAGAGGATCACGAAATCTATTGCAAAGTGTACACAAAGAAATGATTGGCCAAATCATAAAAAAGCAATAGTCCTCGAGTTAAAATCTCTTGGAAAGAGATGAGTATTTGGACCAGTTATCCATACACCTAAGAGTGTAAAACCAGTGGGACATAAATGAGATTTAATGATGAATATGAAATTGATTATGAAGAGACATACTCTTCTGTGGTGGATGCAACAACTTTCAAGTTCCTTATCAGTCTGGCAATAAGAGAAGAACTTGACTTATTCGACCCACTGGAAATGATAATTAAAGTAAAAATCTCCGAAGGATATAATCCATGAAGGATACAATCTCCGAAGGATTAAAAATGTCAAAAATGATACAATCTCCGAAGGATTGATGATGTCAAAATTATATTCCCGGGAACTTAAGATATTCGATCGTGTTAAGACATATATGTTTCATGAGGTATAAGTGAATATTATAAGGTTAAACAATATACCCATGTGTATTTATAAAAGGATTATGGATCAATGGGATCCTAGATTTGAATATAATCAAAACTTTTGAAAAGGTATCACAAGTTATAATTTGGAATAAAAGTCTTTGGAGAAGATGACATTGTCTTCAAGTATTCCAAATTAAAACATTTAGCGAAAGAGATGTTATCTCAAAAGATCCTTGCAGGATTACATAATGAATGCTCACATATACTTGGTCTCGAAGGACCATATTTAAAATGCTAGTTAAGCAATGTATTGGTTTCTTTCATGATTGAAAGATGTTATTTCGTATAACAAGAAAGAAAGCTAAAACAATAAAGAAGAGCATGAATAAAATGTTATGTACAAGTATGTAAATATATGTTTAAAAGACTATATGTAAATAGAAATTTGGCTTGAAGTCCAAATAGACTTAAGAATTTAACTTTTATGTGAAAATGTTGTTATGGATAAGAAGTCCAATAATCTAAGAGATTACAAGATAATCATACGATTTTATTCATTAAGCTTATGCTTATAACAATTATCAAAGGATAGTATATGATTGGAATGCATCTCTTGAAGAAGATGATTCCAAGGGGAGAAATATAATGATGTGCGTGGTTGTACTCTTTTTCCTTATCATGGTTTTTATCCCACTGGGTTTTTCCATGAAAGGTTTTAACGAGGCAACAAAGAACACACAAATGATAGACATCTAAAGAGAAATGTAAAGATGAAAGTCTATTACCCTTACAAAGTATTTGCCATACTTTAATGAGAACAAGTGAAGCAAAGAGAATGATCAAGACGAATCATTAGCAAGACTCATGCACTGCAGAAGAATGGAGATGTAAGAATTCTACAAATTCATTCAAGTAAAGATTCGACAGACAGATTTACCAAGGCGTTACTTTCAAGAAGTTATTTCATCATATTGGATTGCGTCATCTCAAAGATCTCAACTGATGTACTCATGAGGGGGAGTTAATGCGCGCTGCACTCTTTTTCCCTTAGCTATGGTTTTTCCCATTGGGTTTTCCTAGTAAGGTTTTTAACGAGGCAGCATCCTACGCGCTTTAGAGAATAGTTTGTATAATGGTCATCGATGGGGGAGTGTTATGAATAATAGATGGATGCCCATTATAAGGTCCATCTTCTAGAAGGTTTTAGATTTACTTGTAAGTTAGGTTTTACTTTATCACCAAGTAAAACCCTATCTTGTACTTCTATATAAAGGACCCTTACTTATTGGAATAATACAACAACATCAATTCCTTCTATCTATTCTCTTGTTTCTTCTCTTATTCACAACAGAAATAACCTAATTTTTCATGAGGATCTTTTAATCTTTTGTTCTTGCTTAGAAAACCTTCCTCTTTGGTTTCTAAGTGATTTCGTAAGACATTTTATTAAGTTTATGCAATTTAGTGTTTATCTTTCTTAATCTTCCATCTCTATCTCTCTAATCATGTTTATCTTAATCTCTTTCATAGGATTTGAGGGTCTAATCATTATTTGTGAGTAGTTTCATTAGGATCTAAGGATGGGTTAGATTTAGAGTGTTTCATGGATTGATCTTGATGTCTAGGGTTAGATTCCTTCATTTCCCTCCTTGTTTAGTGTTCTAAATGCTAGTTTAGCCATGATCAAGCTAAAACTAGGTCTTAGGGAATTTCCCACCCATAAGGTGTTTGTTGAAATTCTCCAACCAACTAAACAAGGGATTTACATTCCTAGCTCATGAGAGTGATTGTCTAGGGTGTTTATTAGCATTTTAAAACTGTTTCATAATGCTTGTTAGCTTCCCTTTTACAAATGACCGTTTGTTCTTGATTAGGATGATTAATGAAGGGATTAGTGCCATGAATGTGGATTAGTCTTGCTTTTGAGTTCTAAGCTTCGGGATTAGCTTATATTGTGGTTGATTGACATAAAAGATTAGTTCTTGGAACACCTTAGATTGATAACCCCATCATTGGATTCGTTTTAGTCATTTGGTAATCTTTCTTAGTAGTTAATTAGCCTTTAATTTGCTTGATTAGTGCCTTGATTGCTTAATTTAGGTCTTAGTTACTTTGGTTTGGTTTGTTAAACTCCAAAACTATTATGCTAGCTTAGATTAAGAAGTTTTATGCATTCATATTGTCACCATCATACCCATATGGATTGATCCTCAAACACTACAATGACATGAGTGAGGTTTGAGTAATTGTTTAAGAACAAGGAAAAATCCTCTTATCATACACCTAGTAGAGCGATTTTTCTCTCGAAAAACAGGTGTGATTTTGCATAAAAGATGGCGAGCTATAGGACACTTATGGTCGTGAATCCTACTACTTTGAACAAGACTACTTACAGATGGCGGAAATCAAAGATAACAACAACAATCAAAAGTATTGATGAAGATGTGTGGACTGCTGCTGGAGAAGAATGGTCACCACCAACCAAGGCAGACAAAGATGGAATCATAATCTTGAAACCAAAGAATGAGTGGACAATATCAGATAAGTCGCAAGCGAAGTAGAACTCAAAAGCTTTGTGTGAAATTTTCAAATCTGTGGAAGTCAAACAGTTTGAGTAGATTCAAAACTGCAAATCTGCAAAAGCTGCCTAGGAGGTTCCACGAAGTGTGTTTGAAGGAACAAGCACGGTTAAAAAGAGTCGACTTGATTTGCTTGCCTCAAAATTTGAGAATCTGATAATGGAAGAGGATGGGACAGTTGAAGAATTTAGTGCTAAGATGTGTGCTATTGCAAATGAAGCTGATGTACTTGGGAAAAAATACAACGACAAGAAGCTAGTCAAGAAACTTCTAAAATGGCTACCACCAAGATTTGCATCACAGAAGACGTCCATGAGAGTCTCTCT
Source organism: Alliaria petiolata (assembly GCA_020283515.1). Classification (NCBI taxonomy): domain Eukaryota; kingdom Viridiplantae; phylum Streptophyta; class Magnoliopsida; order Brassicales; family Brassicaceae; genus Alliaria; species Alliaria petiolata. The sequence goes on from JAHZTW010000004.1 coordinate 4,529,897, forward strand.
GAACACAAATGCTCTGAAGTTCGAAGAAGCAGTTGGGGTGATTTAAGCATATGAGATGGAATTAGTTGCTGAAAATCCAGAGAAGTATATAGAATTGCCCTTACTGTTACCGAAAAAAGAAAACAGAGTGACTTAGAAGAACAATGGAGCTGTTAGTGAAGATCACTCAAGGATTAAAAAAAAGATCAAGGAAGCAACAGAAAATCAGCTGAATCAGAAAAGAGCAATAGAAAATCTGATTTTCAGTGCTATGAATGCAAAGGATATGAGCATTCAAAATCAGAATGTCCAACAACTAAAAGAAGAGAAATAAAGTGTTTCAAGTGAAAAGGTTTTGGTCATACTAAGATGGAGTGCATAAATGATCATAAAACTAAAGGAGAACTCCCAATAATAGGCATGCAAGATAATGATCCTGAAGATGAAGCAAGTGAAGAAAATCTGAGCAACCTTGTAGCTTTTATTGGTAAAAGTGATGTGCTTGCAAAAGAAGATGACGACGTTTTGAACTCTGAATCATTAGAATGGAGCAAGGAAATAAAATCAGAAATGAAGGGAGAGTATAAGTCAACTGCTGACAAGAGTGAAGATGATCTAAAGCCTGAATACAGAGAAACCTGTTACACTTTGATCAAAGTTACAAAGGAGAATACTGCACTAATCAGGGAAAAGGCTAACCTAAGAGTCTTAATAGAGAACTTGGAGGCTGAAGTGGCAAAAGAAAAGAGTAATTTGTTGCAATTACAGTCAGAATCAGATAAAACACTCAGACAGATCAGAATGCTGAATTATGGAACAAAGCAGCTTGACAAGATTCTGACCATGGGAAGAATAGAAAAATCCTACAGAGGTTTAGAATATCAAGGAACTACTTTACAAGACAAAACTGTGTTTGTAAGTGGATAAAAACTTGAAGATGAGAAGCGCTCTTTTGAGAAAAAAGATCATCATACTCAAGTACAACAACAACCAAGAAGATCAGTCTGCTTCTATTGTGGAAAGTATGGACATGTCAAATCTCACTGCTACATGTTTCTTAAAGAATAGACAATCTATGGAGACAGAGAAAATTTACTTGAAATGGGTGGAAGAATCAAGTCCGGATGAAGAAAAAAGAACTTAACGATAGAGCTTATCCTCAAGTACAAGAAAATAAGCTTCGATATAATGCATTCTCCATATCCAATAGAACCTTGATGCGGTGGGGTTTGTTACTTCAAGTTTTACCCTTAAGATAGCTGCAAGTGCACAACAATCACAGTAGTATATTAAGGGATCGAATCCACAGAGATTGTTGTTTTGCGAAAGTTCTAGGATTTCTAACTTCTTTAAACCGAAAGGGAAGTTGGGGATGTTATGTGTCATGGTTTGCAGGGGTAATATCAAGCAGCAAAGAGAATTAAACGGTTGTAAATCAATAGGTAAAAGGCGTTGGGTTCAGGGGTGTTCTCCGGGGTTCATGGATCGGATCTAACAAACAATAGATTAGGTTCTAAACGATTTGATGCGTTACATTCTTAAGCTGAAACGCTCGACTATGACTACCCCGCGTTCGCGGATCTAGCCACCTACGTTTGCCTTGCCCCGTGGATATGAGTTCTCATCTGATAGGGCTCAAGTTTTACCCAAATAATCAACTACTGCAAGTGCACAACAATGCAGTTGAAGTATAAGGGGTATCGAATCCCAAGAGAAGTGAAAGCTACACTAAAGTTTCTAAGTTCGAATTATGATAGGTCGGATTATATAAAATTAAAGCTAAGCAATTAAAACAAGTAAATAATCGGATTTTAGATGGATTAAAGTTCAGGAGACTAAGGCGCTAGGCAAGGATAATTATCAGGTTGAATCCAAGAATGCATAATCTAAATTTATTAGGGATTTATTAAGAACCGTCTAGAACTCGAAACTCTAAGTTAAAACCAATCAACTCTCGTTGCAGAAGTTATCCATGCCTAAATCCCTAAATCTCAAATCTCTTTGCGAATTTAAACAATTAAGACAAGCAATAAGAACAGGTTCGATTTGTTCACAAAATACCTATACCAAATCTCTTTGCGAATATATATTTTGCTCACTTATGATTAGTTCAAGTTACTAATAATGCTCTCGCATCTATTAAATAAAGGTTTGATTTCTAAGTGATCAATTCAGAGAATCAAGTTAAGCACAAATCAAGGTGAAGATCCAATTGATTTCCCTAATAATTCTAGTGATTCTACAAACTCTTTATCAAACCCTAAATCACCCTAACCTAACTAGCAAACTACTCAGACATAATTATGCAAACACAAATCATGGCTGAAATAAATTGCATAAAAGAATAGAGAATGATACATGGGTTCGAAATCTGGCTCAGATGAGTTAGAATTGTCTC
>JAHZTW010000004.1:4538327-4549181 GCA_020283515.1 Alliaria petiolata
GTTCGATTTGTTCACAAAATACCTAAACCAAATCTCTTTGCGAATAGATATTTTGCTCACCTATGATTAGATGAAGTTACTAATAATGCTCTCGCATCTATTAAATAACCTAAGGTTCGATTTCTAAGTGATCAATTCAGAGAATCAAGTTAAGCACAAATCAAGGTGAAGATCCAATTGATTTCCCTAATAATTCTAGTGATTCTACAAACTCTTCATCAAACCCTAAATCACCCTAACCTAACTAGCAAACTACTCAGACATAATTATGCAAACACAAATCATGGCTGAAATAAATTGCATAAAAGAATAGAGAATGATCAATCTCTCTCTAATTCTCAAAAACAGAAAAATAATGATAAGGTCTATGGTTAAACAATGCCTGAAAACTATTTATAGAAGGAGATTTTTCGTCCAGGGGCAGACTTGTAATTTCTTCAAACTTGTTCTCTTTCTTTTTTCTGATTGGAAACCGTCAAAGTTGGCCGACCTTCATTGGTATCGATCGACACTGATGGTGTCGATCGACACTCTGCTCGTAAATCCACTCTTTTGACTTCATCACTTCGACTGCTTCTCCAAAATGCTCCAAAATGTTCCATATTCTCCCGTTTAGCTCCAAATGCTCTCTATCTTGTAAAGACTCTAATAGGACTCTAAAACTAACAAAAGACTATAAAAACACTTATATCATGGTCTAAAAATGGGTAAAAACCATGATATATCAACTCCCCCAGACTTAGCTTTTGCTTGCCCTCAAGCAAAACATAAACTTAAAATGAAGTAGAAGTTTGAAAACAGGAACTTCGAGTACCTCTTTAGAATGCCACATTGATTAACATTTCTTGAATCAACATGATACAGAGCCAACCTTAGGAAATATTCAGTGTACTTACCACAAGCTTAGCAATCTCCCAGTTCGAATCCAGATCATTTCCTTGGTAATATTTCGAACTCTAACAGTGGTATTTCCACAGAACTTTAGAGATTCTTTTCCCTTCCTTAGTTCCTGAACAAGACATTCTCATACAGCTCTCCTATTTTCTCTTCCCTTAGTCAACTTCTGCCCATTTTCAGGGTGTTCTAAGATCTTTTCATTGACTCTTCTTTTTCTTATGAAATCTCTGGAAATATTGCTACTCTCTACTTGTGTTCCTTGTGAGGAGACGTGTTCAAGGGAATCACTAATATTGTTCCTTGTGAGGAGACATGCTCATGACAAAGACACTATTCCCAGACTTAAACTCTTTTTCTTTCTTTTATTTTTCTTTTCTCAAGGGAAGATCAAAGAGAGACTGCAATTTGCCTATCTGTTTGGATTGAAAGAGGAATAAAGTTCTGCGCATACCTAGTTCTTACAAGGAGACCTGAACTCGCCCTATTAGACTGATTCCACTTGCAGCTTTCTACTTAGTAAGTCCTGCAATCAACTCTTATAGCAATGGTTCTTCAAGTGTCAACTTCCTGTGGTTAGTTCCTAGAAAAACTGAAAGTTCCAACTTATTTTGACTCAATAAAACAAATTTTTGAAAAACTTTTTGGCTCTCAAAACAAAACACAATGTTAGCAGCTACCTCCCCAAGACTTGAATAACACTGTCCCCAGTGTTACTAAGAATGAGTTTGGATAGAAAAAAATTTGAGTTAAACTGTTACAGAACAAAGGGAAAATCGGATTACCTGACTTCTGCGTTGCTGTGTATGATGACGGCGTCGATCGACACAGGTGGTGTCGATCGACACTCTGTCCGTAGACAGAGTTCAACCACTCGAACATGATTGTTGTTAAGTCTGATTATTGTTAGAGTTTATCCTAGTTGCTAGAAGAACTCAAACAAACGTTAAAAGCACAAGATAATCCAATGAACTCAATAAAAGCAACCAGTTTGGAAACAAAGTACTGAAGCAAATGAAGCAAATGCAGACTCAAGAGAAAAAGAAAAACTGACTCAAAGTACTAAAAAGGATGGAAGAGTCACTCGTCGTCATCAGCACGTGGTGGAGAAGATCGTGGCGGTGTAGCAGGTCGAACGAAGCCACAGTAGCAATGGCGTTCCAGATGGCCTGAAAGTTCTGAACCACATATCTCTGAAATGCAGCCTGCTCCATAGGAATCTCGGGAGCGTCTGGAAGGTGATGAGCTCCAATAGGCTCCAATGGGGCCTGTGCTCTGCGCCTGGAAGATGAAGGGTGTGTCGGATCCTCAGCTGGTCGGGAGGAGGTGCCTATGCGTCTGGCAACGGGAGCAGTCCTAAGCTTGCTCGGACTGGGGTGAAATGCGAGGCGGCATGGATTAGTGGTAATGTGAGTGAGGTCTCGATCAGGTAACTGCACCAAACGCTGCACTCTCTGCTCGTCGCTGAATGCCCACATCCTCTCTCCCGTCACCCTATGAGCTCTCTTCAAGTACTCCATATCAACCAAGACACGCGATGTAACAATGGAGCAACTGGAAGTGTCTATCTCGCAGTGCTGGAAGATAGGTGTAAGAAGACTCCCTATAGTCTCTGGATTAGCCTTCGTTCCACTGAAAGGCTTCGTCTTCAAGGAAGCCAAGTGATGAGCAAATACCGCGCCAAGGTTCGCGCTAGCTGGCGTGTCTGAATCCTCACATATCTCAGACCAAAGACCGCGATAAAGCAGTACTAACTTAGACACGCGCATCTTCCATGGCTCATGCTTACACAGAAGTGTAGTAGAGAACATGTGGACCAAGTAGCGCAGGGTGGGATGGCAAATGTTTGTCTGAGTGGAGGTCTTCGAGTCATACCTCCCATTCCCGAAGTGAGACCAGAAATCCTGGTTATTCGGAAGCTGCGTCTGAAGAGAGACTCCTGTGGCGTGCTCATCCGCGAATTCATAGATCCCGCAAAGGTCTGGCAGTGAAATGCGATAGCGGATCCTGCGGATGAGGAAGGTGAGTGTGCCTTCCAGAGCATTCCAGACTATCTCGTTCCGGTAGTAGACTCGAGCTGTGGCAATGAACTGGCGGACAAGGTCTGGGTACAGATCGTACTACCGCGTCGCTATAGTCCCCATCCCGATTCTGTCCAGCAGATGCAGGACGTCGTCTTTGATGCCGAGCTCCCTCATCGTCTTCTCACAAGCAAAATGAGTTGGAGCGATCTCTACTCGCAGCCACACATTGTAGAAAAGCGTATCATATTCGTCCCAAGCGTCGTCGATCCCTCTGTAAAGGCAGTCTTCCTTAGCAACCTCCTTTGCTTGTGAATCCTCCCAACGCCGTGTAACTCGAACCTTTGCCTTTTAAGGCTTAGGCCATGGAGGAAGACACATAATTGCCTCATCATTGGCAGTTCCTGAGGCTTCAGCGTCAGTTTCCCGTGGTCTCTTAGTCCTAGGAGGCATCTGCAAGAGAAAGAAACCCAAAATCAAATCCAAAGTCCAACAATTGAAGAAGATTGTGTCGGTACTGGTGATATGTCTATATTTTGCATCATATTTCCCTCCATTTAGTGTAAGTTTCTATTCATTTAGGAACCTAATTAAGCATCATTGTATTGCATTTTGATCATTTAGAGTTCTAGGGAGTATTTGCATAGTCTTTGCATAGTTTAGTGCATTTGGAGTCTTGATCAGGTGATTTGGATGCTATGGAGGCATGAATGGAGTTGGAGAAGGATGGCATAGCAAAGGAAGGGAAAGAAATCATCAAGAGGAGGAAGAGAAGCAACTAAATGAAAAGCAAAAGTCTTGTAGAAGCATATCAAGCATTTGGAGGCGCAAAATGTATGTGTCCGGAAGAAGGCCTTGCACTTAGAATCAGACTCCGAAGCCTTCTACAAAGTTGTAGAGGATCCAGTGAGCATTCTAATGCCGTTAGAATCAAGTCATTACGATCAGCAGTTCAGGAGATACAACATTTCTTGCAAGACAGTACGAAGCAAGCAAACCAGATATCGCCTCGGACAAGAGTGCATCGATCTACAAACCGAGACGAAGCCACCAGAGTTTGCATCGGTTTGTCCACCTTGGACAGACAAACCGAGACGAAGCCACCAGAAATTGCCTCGGTTTGGAGCACCTCGGACAACAAACCGATGTGGCGCCAGATTGCCTGAAGTGACTGGAAAATCGAGTCAGATGAAGGCTTTCCATTCCGATTCAGCTTCAGAACCCTTCAAGAAAGTTGTAGATAATTGAATCCGCTTTCATGTGGAGGTGGTTTCATGTCATGAGGAGCTGCGGTTAGGGAGATATGGTGATTTCCGCAAGACTGCTCCTCCGGGTCAAAACCCGGTTTGTCCTTCTTCCCTATAAATACTTAAAAACCTAATTTTTATGGATCTTCTCTTGTTTTTGAACAGAAAATCGACCCTTTGTGGTTTTGAGGAGATTTTGAGATTTCTTTTAAGTTTAATGCAATTTGGTTCTTATTTCTTCTAATCTTTCCTCTTCCTCTTCTCTAATCATGTTTACTAGCATTTCTTTCATGAGTTTTGTTGGTTTATCTATGATTAGTGAGTAGTCTCTTAGGAACTTGGGGATGGGTTAGATTTAGGGTTTTCTAATGGTTCAATCTAGCAATCTAGGTTAGATTATTTCATCTCTCTTCTTATTAAGGTGTTCTTAATGCCAAATAGCTAATCTTTTGCTATTTTGGATCATAAGCATTTCATACACCCACCAAGTGTTTGATGAAATGCTTGAATCAACTTTCTAAGAGATTTACATTCCTAGCCTAAGACATTAGTTGCCTAGGGTGTTTATCATGCTATTTAGACTTGTGTTTAATGCTTGCTAATCATTTTAATGCTAAAACATCATTAGTTCATTAGGGTGATTAGTAAAGGGATTATTACCACACATCATGGATTAGTCTTTATTAAGTGTTCTAGGCATAGAGATGGCTTGTTTAGTTGCTTAAATGATTGTAAGGTTGTCCATTTGATTGCCCAAATCAATGATTCCATCCCTAGGTTTCGTTTTTAGTTAATTAGTGATCTTGATTAGTAGTTAATTGCTTGATTAGTGCTTAATTAGTGATCATTAAGGCTTTTTCTCATATAGTTAGTCTTGTAGTGTCTCTTTTAGCTTGTGGTTTGCTTTTAATAGTTCCTTGTCTCCTAAATTTCGAATTTGGCTTAGCTTAAATAGTTTCATGTATTCCTAGTGTTGTTAATCTTAACCCCTATGGATTGACATCTCAAATACTACAATGACATGAGTAGTAGAGATTAATTGAAAGTGGAAAAATCCTACTATCAATTTGGCGCCGTTGCCATTGGGGTTTAGCATTAACCATTAGGATTTTGAATCTCTTTGAGACTAAGCTTTTATTTTACCTTGTTTGCTCATCTCTATTTGAGATGATGAATTTTTTCTTATTTGTGGTTACTAACTTGTCTTCCTTAATTCTCTTGTTCTTTCAAAGGTACCAAAACAAAAAGAAGAGAAATGGAAAGACAAGATCATTTGAGGTGTTGGAGATGGACAACCAAAGAAGCATTATTAAAGCTCCACAACCTCAAGAATTGGTATCCACTCCTACCCAAGCTCAAGAGAACAAGCCAACAATTGGTAGCTTTGATGCTCCTCATTATCATGAGTTGAGATTTGGAATCCATCCTCCTCCAATAGAAGCCACGGCCTATGAGATCAAGCCAAGTCTTGTGAGGTTAATTCAATGCTCTAAGTTCTTTGGAAATGGAATGGAGAATCCTTATGATCATGTGGAGTCCTTTGAAAGGTTGTGCAACTTGTTTAGCATTGAAGGTGTGCCCAAAGATAGCATCAAGCTCATTCTATTTCCTTTCTCACTTGGAGAAAAGGCACACCAATGGGAGAGAGCTCTACCATCTCATTTGATCAAATCTTGGGATGATTGCCAAAGAGTCTTCCTTCAAAGGTACTATCCCACTCAAAAAACAGTCCAAATGAGGAGGGACATCTTGAGTTTCAAGCAAGGCATACATGAGACCTTTCATGAAGCATGGGAGAGACTTAGAGGATACACTCGGGATTGTCCACATCATGGGTTCAAGAAAGAAGCAATCCTTAGCATTTTCTATAGGGGAGTTGCTAAGGATCACAAATGGACATTGGATGTGGCTAGCAAAGGGCGTTTTGCAAACCTCACAATAGAAGAAGGAGAGCTACTTGTTGAGAACTTGGCCAAGTCTAGTGAAAGCTACTGTGAAGGGCGTGATACAACACCTCTAAAGAGATCATGTGAAGACTCCACATGGAAGGACTTGCTAGAGAAAGTGGATAGAATGGAAAAGCTCTTAAGTGTGCAACAAAGAGGAGTTAGTTTGGTTCATGAGAAGCACCAAGAGGAAGCAAATTTCGTGGTCAACAATTGGAACTTCAACCAAGGGAGTAAGCTTCTCAATCAAGGGTCTAACCATGGAGTCCAAAGAAATCACCAAGGCTACCAAGAGAACCATGAGATTTCTCAAATCTCTAACCAAGATGAGGAACAAAGAAAGGTTCTCCATCAAATCATAGAAGGCCAACAAATGAATGATATTAGGCTTGACAAGATGATGAGAGCAATGGATGACAAGATTGAGGGTTTGCAACATGAGTTAACCCTTAAGCTTGAACAATCAACCTCACATTTGGAAACCATAGAGTCCAAATTGGTTCAACTCTCTTTGCCATCCAAGAACCCAAAAGATTCAAGCAATGTCATTTCACCAATTGTTGATGTTGAGGTTGAGGAGGAAAGGACACCCAATGGTTTTAATGGACGAATTGGAGACCCAAAGCAAGTAGAGGAGGTTAGAGACGTGGGAAAAGCTCTAAGCTATAGTTTACCTTCCATCCAATGGGTTCATGAAGAAAAGAGTACTTTTGAGAAGAATAAAGGGGATGCATATGCTCTCAATGAAAAATGCCTAAGCTCTTTCTTCTTTCCCTCATTGGAGACTAAGGAGGATGTGAGTAATTGTGAGACAAAGGATTTAGCTTCACCCCCAAAAGCATGTAAGAAGGAGAAAGAATCTCATGAAGAGAATGCTTTGGGTTATGGTAATGTTGAAGAAGCTTTATCATTGGATGGAGCTTGCTTGGAAACTCTTTTCTCTACCACATTGGAAGATGAGAATAAGAATAGCAAGGGGCAAAAGATAGGTAAAGGAAATAAGGCCAAGAAGAAGCCAAACCAATACAACCATCCCACTCTTACTCCATCCTCTCACACTATGAGTCTACACCCTTTTAGACTCATAGATGGAGCCATTGAGTACAATGCGAAGTGCAAGGGTTTTCCTAAACCCTTTGCAAGTGTCAAAGCCATTTGTCATTCCACAATGAAGGAGAATGCCAAGGAAAGGGTTGAAGAGCTACTCTCCAAGGTTCTCAAGCTTAATCTTCCACATGGCACAAGGTTGGATCCATCTCTTACACCTCATCTCTCCATCACCACCTTAACAAGGAGTCCCACTACTCCTCCTCTCCAACTCCCTAAGGACAAAGGCTAGGGCCAAGGTATGGTCCTCTTTCTATTTCATTGTATATACCATTTTGTCTTTGTTGCTTTGGTCTCTCTTGAACTTCTATTACACAAGGGACTGTGTAATTTAAGTTTGGGGGAGAGGTTGAGAGATTTAATCTTGTGTTTTGTGTTCTTATTTTCTCTTTAAGCATATTTGAGTTTTCATACATATACATTTGCATATAAAAATCAGAAAATTTTCAAAAATTTCGAAAAAAAAATTCATGTAGCTTGCATTTGCATTTGTAAATTTTGTAGGATTGAGTCTAGATTTTGTAGCATGTAGGTTGCATCAATCACGTGCATAGGGGGCAATTTTCCTTGTAAAGTGGTTTAAGCTCATGAATTGATTCAAGGCCCTAGTTAGTAGTCCTTTGATGCTTTGTGCAAACTTTGAAAGTAAATTCTAACCATACTTGGATCATTTGTTTTAATTTTCTTGGCTTAAAGTTGAAAAGAGCATGAATTGAATCCTTTCCTATCAAGTGAAACCTTAATATGGATTTTGAATTATCATACTTTGCATTTGGAAAAGGATACATGGATTACAAAAAAAATATTTAGGCTTTCTTATTCCCTTCACCACTCTCTTGTAAGCCTAAATAGAACATAAAACCTTAACCCTTACCCTCCTTTCAAGCCAAAATTCTTGTGTGATTGCAATTTGTGAGGCCTTATTTTTGATTGAACTTGGCATAAAGTGTTAGGTTTAGGGCGACATGTCTAGGCTCTCATATTGATGCTAGCTTTTCATATTGAAGCTAGTTTTAGGCTGGATTTGGGGTTTGGTTCATGGGTGTTGTAACTAAGAATCGGAATTTTGATTAGGCTTTGAGAAGAAGTTGGTATAAGAAGTGAATGAAAAAGGGGTACATAGTTTTAAGTGGTTGACCTTGAATTGTTTTGTGTAAAGCTCAAGTTAAAAAGAAAAAAATGATAGCTCTCTTGCAAAATAAAAAGAAAAGAGCCAAAAGGCCAAATGCAAAAAAATAAAAAAAATACATATGAGATGAGAGCTATCCATTGAAAAGAGAAGAGCTAATTTTTGTATGGTCATACCACTAGCTATAAGAAATGTTGAAGAAGTATCCCTAAAGCAAATGTGATTGATAAAGTTCTTATGGGTTTGTACTTGGAGTTTTATTTGATTGACTATGGGTATCTCTAGAGGGTGAGTGAGTTAAAAAAAAATGAATGAGAAGGGAATTAGATTCATTGTTAGTTTATATGGGTAGATGAGAGTCTAGTCATGTATGCATACATTGCCTTTTACCTTTAGCATTATGCATAAGTTCAATCATTTTTGAGATAAACCATAGCTTGGAGTACCCACATGAATGAGATCTTTTTTATCTCATAACCTTGTCCCTAGCCAAATGTATTCGGTTTTAAATGCATAAGTGTGATTCACGGTTTGAGCTTTAATGAATGTTAAAGGTTAGGATTCTTGGATTGTTTGGAATAGACAAGTCTTGATTTGAGATTCAATGTGTGAGGAGTATGGCTAAGTTCTTTGGAGTAGAATTTGTGTACTGCATCCTAGGATTAACAACAAGGACCATTGAATTGATTTATTTGCTTGACACCTTTGGATTTGAGTCCCCGCCTTCAAACCTCTCTCCTTAGCTTGTGTTTCATTTGCTTGGGGACAAGCACAAGGCAAGTTTGGGGGAGTTTATATGTCTATATTTTGCATCATATTTCCCTCCATTTAGTGTAAGTTTCTATTCATGTAGGAACCTAATTAAGCATCATTGTATTGCATTTTGATCATTTAGAGTTCTAGGGAGTATTTGCATAGTCTTTGCATAGTTTAATGCATTTGTAGTCTTGATCAGGTGATTTGGATGCTATGGAGGCATGAATGGAGTTGGAGAAGGATGTCATAGCAAAGGAAGGGCAAGAAATCATCAAGAGGAGAAAGAGAAGCAGCTAAATGAGAAGCAAAAATCTTGTAGAAGCATATCAAGCATTTGGAGGTGCAAAATGTATGTGTCCAGAAGAAGGACTTGCACTTAGAAACAGACTCCGAAGCCTTCTACAAAGTTATAGAGAATCCAGTGAGATTTCTAATGTCGTTGGAATCAAGTCATTACGATCAGCGGTTCAGGAGATACGACGTTTCTTGCAAGACAGTACGAAGCAAGCAAACCAGAGATCGCCTCGGACAAGAGTGCATCGATCTACAAACCGAGACGAAGCCACCAGAGTTTGCATCAGTTTGGCCACCTCGGACAGACAAACCGAGACGAAGCCACCAGAAATTGCCTCGGTTTGGAGCACCTCGGACAACAAACCGATGCGGCGCCAGACTGCCTGAAGTGACTGGAAGATCGAGTCCGATGAAGGCTTTCCATTCCGATTCAGCCTCAGAGCCCTTCATGATAGTTGTAGATAATTGAATTAGCTTTCATTTGGAGGTGGTTGTATGTCATTAGGAGCTGCGGTTAGGGAGATATGGTGATTTACGCAAGACTACTCCTCCGGGTCAAAACCCGGTTTGTTCCGGGTTGACCCGGTTTGACCTTCTTCCCTATAAATACTTAAAAACCTAAGTTTTATGTCTTCTCTTGTTTTTGAACAGAAAATCGACCCTTTGTGGTTTTGAGGAGATTTTGAGATTTCTTTTAAGTTTAATGCAATTTGGTTCTTATTTCTTCTAATCTTTCATCTTCCTCTTCTCTAATCATGTTTACTAACATTTCTTTCATGAGATTTGTTGGTTTATCTATGATTAGTGAGTAGTCTCTTAGGAATTTGGGGATGGGTTAGATTTAGGGTTTTCTAATGGTTCAATCTTGCAATCTAGGTTAGATTATTTCATCTTTCTTCTTATTAAGGTATTCTTAATGCCAAATAGCTAATCTTTTGCTATTTTGGATCATAAGCATTTCATACACCCACCAAGTGTTTGATGAAATGCTTGAACCACTTTTTTAAGAGATTTACATTCCTAGCCTAAGATATTAGTTTCCTAGGGTGTTTATCATGCCATTTAGACTTATGCTTATTGCTTGCTAATCATTTTAATTAGTGATCTAGGCATAGAGATAACTTGTTTAGTTGCTTAAATGATTATAAAGTTGGCCATTTGAATGCCCAAATCAATGATTCCATCCCTAGGTTTCGTTTTTAGTCAATTAGTAATCTTGATTAGTAGTTAATTGCTTGATTAGCGCTTAATTAGTGGAAATTAAGGTTTTAATTCATATAATTAGTCTTGTAGTATCTCTTTTAGCTTGTAGTTTGCTTATAATAGATCCTTATCTCCTAAATTTCGAATTTGGCTTAGATTAAATAGTTTCATGTATTCCTAGTGTTGTTAATCTTAACCCCTATGGATTGACATCTCAAATACTACAATGACATGAGTAGTAGAGATTAATTGAAAGA
>JAHZTW010000004.1:4557420-4581899 GCA_020283515.1 Alliaria petiolata
TAATGCAAAAACACTACTTTATGAATTTATAAAACTATTAAGCAAGAAAAAGACAACTAGATGATTTTTAAGCTAAAAGATCAAGAACTTGAACTAAAGGAAATCGATTTTGTGTTTTTAAAAGCTAAGGGAGGATTTGCGTTTGGGGATCATGTTAAAGGGGTTCAAGCTTAAGACTTTGGATTTTATAAAAATGGATCTACTCATTTCTTATGAGCTTTCTCTAAACCTTAAGAAAGTAGTATAGTTTTACCCATGGTTTGTGGTGTAAAACCTTTTCTCACCCCTTCCTCCTAACCCATAGTTCGTGGTGGAAAGAAGAGGCCAGAAACGTGAAGCATAGATCTCAAACTGTGGTCTTACTAACCCCCCTCGCATCCATGGTGTGTAGGAAGGGATGGGTTAGTATTTTGGACTTGGTTTTAAGGGATTCCCTAGATCTTTCTAGGACAAGGAAATCACTGAAATCAAAGAGGTCTTTCTCAAGATCCTCTTGCCTTAAACCCCCAAATCCAAGAAGAGATTTTTATTAAGAACTAAAGGAAACCAAAGCTTAAACCGTTAAACCCCCTTTTATCACCCCAAACACAAAACCTTACAGGATTACTCACTCCTCAGGATCGAACCACTCACAAACATCAGTTTTGAGGGATTCAACATGTTCGAAATAAGCAAGGAAAGATTTAAGCAATAAAACTGGAAATACTTCTATTGGAATCAAGAACTACAATGTTTTTCAAAAGAAGAAAACTTAGAACATGAAAACTAGAGAGAAAATGGTGGCTAGACCTAAAGGGGAAAGAAAACAATCAGAATATTTTGTGGTCATCCCAAAAAGAATGGGATTAGCTGTCTTATCTCCAAAAGTGGTCCCCCACAAAATTACAAAAAGCAAAAAGCAAAAGCAAGAGGATAAGGCTGCGCCTGGGTGTCAGAGATCGAGCTCAGAAGTCGATCTCTCGGATCGATTTGGAATTGGTCGAGTGGCTTGGTCGATCTTCCTGCTCGATCTCCTTGCTGTCCACGCGAATTCTCTGCCTCAGTCGATCTTCCTACTCGATCTCCCGACTGATCTGGTTGGTTACTCGATCGTCTACTCGATCTCGTCTAGATCGAGTCATTTGGTCCGATCTGCTGCTCGATCTCAGCTCCATTCTCTTTGTGCGAGTCCTCCTTGGTGTTTCCACGAACTCCTAAGCTATCCTCTCGAACATTCCTCAAACCCCAGCATAGATTCCAAAGCTCCAAGTACTAAACAACTTGAAAAGAATGCAAATATGCAAGAAACTATGCAAATGCTAATGCAAGGAGTTCTAGGACCTAAAATGATGTAAATGATGCAAACTAGGCTATAATGCATGATTTATAGATGAAAACCTATCCTAAATACAAGCTAAATATGCGAAATATGAGAGTATATCAACTCCCCCAAACTTGCCTTTTTGCTTGTCCTCAAGCAAACAAAGACTAATAAGGGAGAGAGGTTTGAAGACGGGAGCTCAACATTCAAGATTGTAAACAATAATAATCAACTCAACATCCTAGTTCTTAGTTCTAAAGTGCAGGTGAATCATTCTACTCAATAAGAGTTAGCCATGCCCATTTCAACATTCAATTGCACCAAGATTTCAATCAAAACAAGCCTCCCTATCAAACCAACTCTTTAACATTCATTAAGCTTGTAACCGTGAATCATGACATTGCAAGGAAAGTAAATTCATTTGGCTTAGGGACTGGGCTTTGAGATAATAATGATCTCAATTCATCCGGTTTTGCATTTAAGTGGGGGTGACACTCAACAAAGATTGAACCATATGCATAATGCTAAAGGTAAGAAACAAGTGATGCATACAAGCATAGACTTTCATCTACCCAAAATGCTATCAGTGAACTTATACCCCTCTCATTTATCTTTTTGCTCATTCAACCCTCTAGAATCTACCCTTTTCCCAAGGCTTTTTATGCCTTGCTAAAACCTTTTGAATTGCAAATTCATTTCTTTCTTTTAAGGCACTAAGGGGAACTTCTTCAACTTAAGCGAATGGAGTAGTCTACAAAACAACTTAGCTCTTTTTCTTATCTCTAGGCAGCCTTGTATTTATTTTATATTTTTTTTCCTTGGCTTTTTGGCTCTTTTGATTTCTTATGGCGACCTAGCAAAAATTTTTTTTTTCATAGAGCTATTCTTTTCTTTTAAATCCAAGACTGCCCATTTCAAACCATGTTTTCCCCTTATTCTTGCCGAACCCTTCATTCAACTCTCCCTTTACAAACTTTTCCACAATCAACAAGTATAATCACGGCCAATCAAACCCCCAAATCCTAAGCCTAAAGCTAGCCCCAAGATGCAAGGCTAGAATCTACATGAAAACCTATACTTGTCGTCCCAAACCTAACACTTTATGCTAGGTTCAATCGAAATAAGGCCTCACAAGAAATCACACAAGAACAATTGGCTTCAAAGGAGATTGGTTATGGTGGGAGTGCTACTTGAGCTAGCAAAAGGGTGGCAAAGTGGATAAGAAAACTCAAGTATTTTAATACATGAATTCACTTTCAATGCAAGCATGATAATTAAAAGTCCAAATTCGGTTTAAGTAATTAGAGTTGGCTATCAATTTCAAGACCTATTTCAACAACAAAAAAAGTGACAAATGAGGTGGTCCAAGCATGGTTCTTCCTAAATTTCAAAAGTATTCACAAGCATTAGAGAACTACTAACTAGGGTGTTGAATTGATTACAAAAGGTCTAACAATCTACAAGGATTTTGCTCATCATTGCTCCCTATGCATATGCAAACATCCTAAATGATAAAATTCTATACTCAATCCTAAAATGTAAATGCAGCTACATGAATTTTGTTGTTTTTCAAATTTTTCTGATGATGATTTTTTTTTATTTTATTTTTTATTGCACTTAGATGAGACTCAAGGATGCAAACACAAAATAAGATCCAAATAAAAACATGTCAAAGCACAAACACTCTCCCCCAAACTTGAATGACAACGTCTCGGTGTCACACAAGTCTAAGAGAGAGCAAACACACAATGCAAAAGATTAAACTAAAAATGCGTGGTATATACAAAGGTTGTTGTTTTAGGTACCTTGGAGCTAGCCATGACCGGAGCTTGAGGTTGCTCTGATCCTCCTGCTCTTTCTTGGGGTGTCTTGAAGCATTCCCTTGTCCTTGCTTCCTGTTGGACGTTCCTGGAGTGAGAGACGCCTAGCTTGATCACTTTCTTGGGGTTCACGTATCGTTACGCCAGCGGTTGAGTGTCTTGGCATTGTCTCGCCTACTTCCTCAGCCTCGTCACTTAACTAAATCTCTGATGAGCTCTCTTTCTGGAGGGTCTTGATCTTTTGGACCAGCTTCTTGATCATCTTTCCTTGCCACTTATTCACCTTGCGCTGTATCTCAACAACCGAGGCAAGAAACTTTTCCGCTTTGGTGCGTGGCTCATAGTCCAGTTTGGGGAGCTCGTAACTTGTTGGCATTTCGTCTTCTGAGGCAGGGGACTCCGATGACGGATGGGTGACATGAGGTGGAGTTGCTATTACTGCCAGTGGTGCGTAGCATTCTTCGTCGGTCGGCAGGAACTCTATGTTGCCGATGCAGTTTAAATGCGTTTCTCTCGGATTTGGCAAGACGCATATCTTCTTCTCATTCTTTTCGTTTTTGAACAGGTAGGCATAGAAGCCTGGAGCTGGTGGAGGTCCAAGAGAGCCAGTGTTCACCAAGTAGACCTGATCCATGTATGCACGTTCCGTGCAAGGCTGAAATTCCGTGAGAGGCACTCCGACTTGAACGAACAGCAGTGTGAGAAAGCCCCCGATGAAAGATGTCTTTGCCTTGCACCGTATTGCCCAGGCCTTGTATCTGACCAAGGAGGAGGCCAGGATACATCCGTAGTTCACGTTGTCTCCAAGCTCATCCTCCATCGGATTCTCGTTCTCCTCTCTATCGCATAAAATCTTCTTAATGCCTTGGAAAATGAAACACAGCTCGTTTCTTGTCACCGTGGATGCTGTCGTTCTTCCACTGAAGGTGTTGGCTAGCAGCTTGATGGTGTATCTTAGCAAGGGACTTCGAACTTTCCCGATCTTCACCGTATTGGACTTATAGTCCCCATCGCTTATCAAGTCCCAAAGAGCATTCGCGGATTTGAAATTCGGGAATTCCACAAGTGATGCTTCAGCGTCGAGACCATAAGCTTGGCAAAGCTCAGAGATGGATAGGTGGTAGGCTTGCTTTCTTATCTTGAAAGTGAGATGCCCTTCGGATAGGGTTGGTGCTCCCGGATCTTCGTATGCGAATTCCAAGGTGGAAAGGAAGTGGAGTGTAGCTTCGGGGTAAACCGGACAGTCCATCCTTGACAAGCAAGCAAGGCCAATGTCCTTAAGTAACTCCCCAAATCCTTCTAGCAGACCCATCCTTTGCAAAAGATCTCTGCTTGGGAACTTGGTTGGCTCAAATCGCAACCTCTCCAACCTCATCCTTGTTTTTTTTTTCTTCCTTTGTCCACTTGGCCGTTGGTTCCACCACTTGTGGCGCTTCCTCAAGGGTTGCCAATTCTCTTCCTCTCTTTCCTCTTGGTGCCATAGCGCCTGAAATTCAGATTCTCAAAAGGGAGAGTGAGTATAGGCGGCGATTGGAAGAGAGAGATATAAGAAGGCAATAGAGAAAATCCCTTAAATATAAGCCCTAGGTTTTTGAATTCTTTTTAATATAAAGATAATTTGAGAAAAGGGAGAATTCATTAGATAAGACCAAATCAAGGAAATTTTCCTAATGTCTAAGTATTTCTAAAAATTCTCAAATCTCTAGCAAATGTCATTCAACCATTTTAATAGAAGATATTTCGAAAATATAAAATTTTAAATTCAAAAATCCGAAAATACCTTGAAATGGGATGAGAATAAAATGATCTTGCCTCTTAAAAACCAAAACCTACACACTCTCTCTCTATTTCCGAAAAATGTAGGTTGCAAGTATGTGAATGGAGAGTGTGGATGGGGAGTTTTATAAAGAAAAATCTTTGGACTCATTCAACAAGTGGATTTTGAAATTTGTGGTCAAGGCACAGTTCCCCATGTCAAGGAGGACCAGCCTTGACTAAATTTCAAATTTAAAAATGAGAGGGAAGAAGAAAGAAGGGGGAAAATTTGAATTTACCTCGGCATGAGATCGAGTCAGAATGGTCGATCTGGACCTCGATCTCATGCCCGATTTGTCGGAGATCGAGCGATACTCTCGATCTTGTAGTCGATTCGGCAAAGATCGAGTGACGTGCTCGATCTGTCGGTTATTGCTAACCCGAAGATCGAGTAGCCCTAGTCGATTCGCCCATCGATCTTGTATGCGTGTTAATGCATGGGCGTGTCATCCTCTCGAAATCGACTAGTTGACTCGATCTTCGACTCGATCTTGTAGCGATCGAGTCGGGGGTAGTCGATTTATCACTCGATCTGTTGCCTGAGCTTCTCCCTACTCAGCCCTTTTTAAATCCCCACGGCGAGATTCTTGTACCCTACCTCCTTGCACCTGAATAACTAAGCTTGAAAACATAAAATGCAAAAAGAAAAAAAAAGAAATATGTACAATGATAGTCATGGGAATGCCTCCCAAGTGCGCTTGGTTAACGTCGTCTAGCTCAACTTTACTTGGTTAGGCAATAGGTGGATCTTGGAGAAGCAGTGTGGTGCTCTCCTTGCTGCATTGACTTGCCATGTATGGCTTGACCCTATGCCCGTTCACGGTGAAGCTCTCTCCTCCTGTGCCTATCAAAGTGACTGCCCCATATGGCAACACTTCTTTTATCTCAAACGGACCACACCACCTAGACTTTAGCTTCCCGGGGAACAGCCTTAGCCTTGAGTTGTAGAGTAGCACCAGACTTCCAGCTTTCAGCTCCTTAAGCACCAGTTTCTTGTCATGAAAGGCTTTAGTCCTTTCCTTGTAAATCTTGGCACTTTCATACGCATCCATCCGCAGCTCATCCATCTCGTTTAGTTGCACAAGTCTTTTTTCTTGGGCTGTCTTTAGGTCGAAGTTTAACTGCTTCACTGCCCAAAGAGCTCTGTGCTCTAACTCCACAGGGAGATGGCAACTCTTGCCATAAATTAGGTTGAAAGGAGTTGTTCCAATGGGAGTCTTGTAGGCGGTCCTATAAGCCCAAAGAGCTTCATCAAGCTTACTCGCCCAATCCTTCCTAGTTACACCCGTTGTCTTCTCTAGGATGGTCTTGATTTGTCGGTTTGAAACTTCTACTTGCCCACTTGTTTGAGGGTGATATGGTGTGGCCACTTTGTGTCTAACTCCATGCTTCCTCAAAAGATTTTCAAACACCTTATTGATAAAGTGGCTTCCACCATCACTTATCACTACCCTTGGAACTCCAAATCTAGGAAAGATTATTGTCTTGAAGAGCTTGATCACTACCTTGGCGTCATTTGTAGGACTTGCTATAGCTTCTACCCACTTGGAAACATAGTCCACAGCCACCAAGATATATTTATTTCCATAGGAAGAAGGGAAAGGTCCCATGAAGTCAATTCCCCAAGCGTCAAAGACTTCTACTTCGAAGATAGGTACTTGTGGCATCTCATTTCTCTTGGTAATATTCCCAGCCCTTTGGCAAGCTTCACATGATTTTGTGAACTCGTGTGAGTCCTTGAAAAGTGTGGGCCACCAAAACCCAGCTTGTAAAACCTTTGTGGCCGTTTTGAAAGATGCAAAATGCCCTCCAACTGTCATACCGTGGCAATGGAGTAGAATGTCTCTAGCTTCTTCTCTTGTGACACATCTTCGGTATAGGCTGTCATTGCATCTTTTGTATAGATAAGGGTCGTCCCAAAAGTAGTGGGATATGTCTCTCATGAATTTCTTCTTATGGTAGTTGTCCATGTGTGTAGGCTCTTCCCCACAAACCAAGAATTTAACGATATCCGCATACCATGGAAGCTCTTCCTTCAAACTAAAAACTTCCTCAAACTTCTCTTCTAGCCTTGCACAAACCTTGGTGTTAACCACCATAAGCTGCTCCTCAGGGAGTGTATCATCCATGGGTAATACGTTATCAACCCTCATCCTTGATAAATGATCCGCCACACCGTTTTCTATGCCCTTCTTGTCCTTGATCTCCATATCAAACTCTTGCAAGAGAAGTATCCATCTTAGGAGTCTCGGTTTTGTATCCTTCTTGGAGTATATGTACCTTAACACTGCATGGTCTGTGTACACAATCACTTTAGAACCCACCAAATACGATCTAAACTTCTCAAAAGCGAATACCACGGCTAGAAGCTCTTTCTCGGTGGTTGCATACTTTACTTGCGTGTCATCCAAGGTACGGCTTGCATATTAGATGACATGCAACTTCTTGTCCCTCCTCTGACCTAACACAGTGCCCACATCATAGTCACTTGCATCGCACATGATCTCAAAGGGTAGCTCCCAATCTGGAGCTTGCACTATAGGCGCGGTGACTAAAGCTTCCTTGATGGTCCTAAAGGCTTGTAGACAGTCTTCATCAAAGACGAACTCGGTTTCCTTGCACAACAGCCTTGTAAGTGGGCGTGCTATCTTCGAGAAATCTTTGATAAATCTCCTATAGAAACTGGCGTGCCCCAAGAAACTTCTGATTCCCTTCACGTTTACCGGAGGCTCCAAGCTAACCATGACCTCAATCTTGGCTCTATCAACCTCAATACCCTTCTCTGATATCTTGTGACCTAGGACAATCCCTTCCCTGACCATGAAGTGGCATTTCTCCCAATTTAGCACGAGATTGGTCTCCTCACACCTCTTGAGCACCCTGCAAAGATTAGACAAACAAACACCGAAGGAAGAGCCATACACGGAGAAATCATCCATCAAGACCTCAACCATCTCTTCAATAAGGTCAGAGAATATAGACATCATACACCTTTGAAAGGTTGCTGGTGCATTACATAACCCAAATGGCATCCTTCGATATGCAAAGGTACCATAGGGGCATGTGAATGTGATTTTTTCTTGGTCATTAGGGTGAATTGGGATTTGGAAAAAGCCACTATATCCATCAAGAAAACAATAGTATGGGTGATTAGCTAATCTCTCTAACATCTGATCAATGAAGGGCAGAGGGAAGTGGTCTTTCCTAGTGGCCTTGTTCAGTTTTCGATAGTCAATGCACATTCTATGTCCCGTGATGATCCTAGATGGTATCAATTCATCATTTTCTTTTTTTACAACCGTGATACCACCCTTTTTTTGCACCACATGAACATGGGAAATCCATGTGCTATCACTTATAGGGTATATTACGTTAGTTTCTAAAAGTTTTAGGATTTCTTTCTTAACAACCTCTTTCAAATTCGGGTTCAAACGTCTTTGATGTTCAATAGATGAAGTGTTTTCATCATCCAAATGAATCCTGTGAGTGCAAAGCATAGGAGAAAGGCCCTTGATGTCCCCTAGGGAGTATCCAATGGACCTCATATACTTTCTCAACTCCTTTAGGAGTGAGTTCAACTCATCATCACTCATGTTTTCGTTTACAATTACCGGGTAAGTTTCATTAGGTCCTAAGAAAGCGTACCTTAGCCCACTTGGAAGTTGCTTGAGGTCCACCTTTGGGGCTAGCAGCTCGCTCCAATCGTCCTCTAGATTCGCGTTAAGGTTGCTGTCCTCAGATGCTTCCCTTGAACCCGAGTCATGCACCTTCAAACTACCCTCTTCATCCGTTTGTACCGCAGAGATCGATTCAATGTGTCGATCTCCCTGTCGATCTTGCCTGGCTCGAGCGCACGTATCGATTCCTCCCTCGATCTTTCCCTGAGCTTGAATCAGATAGTCGATTTCCCGATCGATCTCTAGGTACTCGGCCTTATCTTCGTTCGCAATCTTGCGAGAATCAAGCAAGCGAACGTATTCTTCAGTTTGTTCACTTAGGTAGCAGTACTCTCCACACTCCTTGGTAAGGGCCAGCTGTAGATGATCCTCTTGCTCCAACTCTTCAAGCAATTCATCGGCCAATGCATCCAAAGCTTCTAAGTAGAAGAGCTGTCCATCAATGGTTGGTTTCTTCAAGACCTTATTGATGTCAAAGTTCAGCTTGATGTCCTTGCCCAAATGCAGAGAGATCTTGCCCTTTTTCACATCTATTACCGCTCCAGCAGTGGCTAAGAACGGCCTTCCAAGGATTAGAGGGTCTTTGGGCTCTTCATCCATCTCCAATACTATAAAGTCGGTTGGGACAATCACGTTGCTGATATTTACGGGAAGGTCTTCAAGCATACCAACTGGAAGTCTCACACTTTGGTCGGCTAATATAAGGGATATCCTGCATTCTATGAACTTGGTAAAGCCTAGCTTTTTGGCAATGGAGTGTGGCATAAGATTGATACTCGCTCCAAGATCACACAAACAGTTATCAAACTTCAAGGGGCCTAGAGCGCAGGGTATGGTGAATGAGCCCGGATCTCCTAGCTTCTTTGGAGCTATCTCCTTGTGTATGATTGCACTGCACTCTTGACTCAATACTAACACTTCACCCTCGCTTTCTTCTACCTTCTTGGCAAGTGTATCCTTTAAGAATTTTGCATACTTCGACATCATAGCTAAACAATCAACCAACGGTAGCTTGAGCTCTACGTTTCTCAAATGCTTTTCAAACAAGGCCTTTTGCTTCTCAATCAACTGCTTCTTGAAACGTCCAGGGAAGGGAAGTTTGGGTTTGTATGGTGGGGGAATGAAAGCTTGTTCCTCCTTGCTAACTTCCTCACCCTTTTTCTCCAAAACCGCTTCTTTCCCTTTCCTTGGCCTTGCAATGTAGACATTGTCAAAGGTAATCTCTTGATCATTCTCCCCCTCTTGAACCACAATGTCCTCATTGTCTTTTACTCCAGACCGTGGAGCTATCTCTTTTCCACTCCTTAGAGTTATTGCATTGGCATACTCCTTCGGATTTGTTTCACTCTTCCCGGGTAAGCTAACTTGGCCGCTAGAAGAAGCTTTTCTTTTCTCTAACTGACGAATCCTGTTGTTGATGTTGGTTATCTGTGTATATACCTCAGTGAGAGATGAATCTAGCCTGTTGTTCATATCAACAAACTTCTGGTTGTTAGATGCTTGCCCTTGTAGAAGTTGTTGGAACATAGCTTGTACCGGATCTTGGAGTGAAGCTTGCGCTTGCTGCTGTTGAGGGGCAAAACCTGGTGGGTAGCTCTTGTTCCCTTGCTGCTGTTGACCTTGAAAATTGCCCTGCTTTGGTCCTTGATAGCCACTGTTTTGCACGAAACCTCCCTTGTTGAAAGGAACAAACTGTTTTCTTTGTGTAGGAGGGTAGACTTGGTCCTTTGGGTTTTCTACATTGGTGCTTCGGTATGAGAGATTGTTATTGCCTTGGAACCTCTGGACATACCCTTGCGGCTTGTTGTAGTCTACCCAGTTTGCCTCTTCATACTCTTCTTGAGGTCCTTCCTCAAACACATTCCAGCCTTCTTCAACAAAATGAACGTGTTTCTGATTTTGGAGCATCATTTTGTCGATCTTTTCATGAAGGGACTTGAGTTCCTTTTTGTGCGAATCCAGCTCTGTACCCCTTGGTGCACGGTCGTAGTCTTCAGAGTAGTTACCATCACTTAATGCCAAGTTCTCTACCAACTCCATGCCTTCAGTTACCTCTTGCCCCAAGAAGTTTCATTTGCTTGCGGTATCAAGTAGTAAGCGAATCTTTGGCAATGCACCTCTGTAGATTGTGCTGAGGAGGGTCTCTTCTGTGAAATCGTGGTGAGGACAAGCTATTGTATAGTCCTTGAATCGCTCCATTGCCTCACTGAAGGTTTTATTCTGCCTTTGGGCAAAACCGCTAATCTCGCTTCTAAGTCTTGCTGTCCGTGTGGAGGAGAAAAACTTGGACAGGAAGGCTTTCTTGCAGTCAGCCCATGAAGTAATTGTGCCTTGTGGAAGAGTCTTCTCCCAATGGCGAGCCTTATCCCCAAGAGAGAAAGGGAACAACCGAAGTTTGAAGCTATCTTCGGAGATGCCATTGATCTTGATCATTCCGCAAACTTGTTCAAAGTTGTCCAAGTGCTCTAGAGGATCCTCCAATGCAAGACCGTGGAACTTTCTGTTCTGAACCATTGAAATGAAGCCTGGCTTGATTTCAAAGTTGTTGTTTTGAACAGCTGGCGGTGTGATACCAAACCTATTGGTGTGAGTGTTAGGTGCATCACCCGCACCAATGATTCTTGGCATCCTAGGAGCATGGTAAGGGTTTCCATTGCCCCTACCATCTGGAGCATGTTGTGGTCGAACCTCCTCCTGGTCTTGATCAGCCATGACTTGCTCAACAATACCCGGTTGCTCTGTTTCCTCACAAACTTGCTCTTGTTCTTTCTCTCTTCTTAACCGTGCACTCCCAAGTAGATGAATGTTGTCCAAAGGTTGTAACAGATTGTTGTCACCTCTAGAACGTAGGTTCATGTACCTGAGATTACAAGTAGCAACAAAGAGAAATCAGTATCAACAAAGTAAAAAGTAAAAAACTTAGTCTCCACTAAACTTGAAATCCTAATAGGTTCAAACACAACCAAAACTTGGCAACAGCGCCATTTGATAACAAGCTTTTTAGGCAGGTTAACCAAACCTTAGCATGCTCATGTCATTGCAATACTTAAGGGTCAATCCAAATTTGGTGGTTGAACAATACCAAGAATACACAAGCTTTTTTGTGAATCTAAGTGAAATCCGAATAATTGGGGGTAAATCTGAAATAGAATGATTGCAACTACAGAAATACTTGGAAAACTATTTTAAAATCCCAGGAGGGATGTCCACTAGCTAGCTAAAGACTTCTAAGAATTTTAAACAAGCAACTACTAGTTTTAGAAAATCGAATTCTAAGATGTGACAAAACAGGAAATTTCTAGCTGAGGAAAGGATTTTTAAAAACTAAAAATAAAAATCTGATGACTCCTAAAATTTACCAGGATTCGAAACAAGCTACTTAGGGATTTCTAAAATACTAGCTAATGCAAAAACACTACTTTTTGAATTTATAAAACTATTAAGTAAGAAAAAGACAACTAGATGATTTTTAAGCTAAAAGATCAAGAACTTGAACTAAAGGAAATCGATTTTGTGTTTTTAAAAGCTAAGGGAGGATTTGCGTTTGGAGATCATGTTAAAGGGGTTCAAGCTTAGGACTTTGGATTTTATAAAAATGGATCTACTCATTTCTTATGAGCTTTCTCTAAATCTTGAGAAACTAGTCTAGTTTTACCCATGGTTTGTGGTATAAAACCTTTTCTCACCCCTTCCTCCTAACCCATATTGCGTGGTGGAAAGAAGAGGCCAGAAACATGAAGCATAGATCTCAAACTGTGGTCTTACTAACCCCCCTCGCATCCATGGTGTGTAGGAAGGGATGGGTTAGTATCTTGGACTTGATTTTAAGGGATTTCCTAGATCTTTCTAGGACAAGGAAATCCCTGAAATCAAAGAGGTCTTTCTAAGATCCTCTTGCCTTAAACCCCCAAATCAAAGAAGAGATTTTTATTAAGAACTAAAGGAAACCAAAGCTTAAACCTTGGAGGATTACTCACTCCTCATGATCGAATCACTGATGGTGTCGATCGACACTCTGCTCGTAAATTCACTCTCTTGACTTCATCACCTCGGCTGCTTCTCCAAAATGTTCCAAAATGTTCCATATTCTCCCGTTTAGCTCCAAATGCTCTATATCCTGTAAAGACTCTAATAGGACTCTAAAACTAACAAAAGACTCTATAAAAACACTTATATCATGGTCCAAAAATGGGTTAAAAACATGATATATCATCATCCCACGGTGCAAGCCAACCGCACATACATATCATTCACCAATTTGTAAACACTCGCGGTGCGGTCCGTCGATATACCTAAGCATCCTACGGTGCGGTCCGCTGGTTAACCTCTAGATCCAGACAATAGACCACACGTTAGTGTATCTAATCGTCCTGGAATCAGTTGCTAATTGATCAGAGAAGCAAACATGCAATAAGAGCAAGACATAAACGAAGATACCTAAAAGGAACTCTATCTCTATCAACCTAGCGAAATCGGTCCATGATTTAACACCTTTGAAAACCCCCTTAAAACCCCAACTAGATAACTACTCGTTCATGGGAACGAGAGACATCTTTTAGATAAGAAAGGTGCGAATCAATTGAATAAGGAATAGAGTGAGAAAACTTCTTCAAAGGAAATCCGAATGAAGAGATCTTCTTAAAGTATTGAAAAACAAAGAACTAAGACCAAAAGATGAAAAGAGAAGGAAGGAAAGGTGGTGGCTGAGAAGAAATCTCTCTCGAGGCCTTCAACTCCGGGGCCGTCGATCTCTCTCTCTCTCTCTCTCTCTCTGGCGGCGTGAAAAGTGTTTATGGAAAAGCTCTGTGTGAAGTCACGCCCTTTGTGAAGCTCTAAGGTCTCCTTATATAGGCTCTCTTGTCTTCAGAAAGTGGGCTTCGTGTTTTAACATCGGGAAATATCGGATAAGTGCAAATGGGCTCGGGACGGGCCGGAATGGTCTGGCCGCGCGAGCGACCAGGCGTGGCGCGACCACTGGTCTTCTGAAATCCATGGCGCGGCCGTCCTTTTTCTGAGGATGTGTCTGACGGACCTTCTTGCTTCCTTCGTAACTTGAGATCCAACCGTAGGATTGAACTCAAACCAACTCGGTATGAAAGACAGTTGAAAGGTCTATCTTGTCTCCAAATATGAGCTTGATCTTGTGGTGGAAGGTCGTCGTCTGATGCTGAACTTATGGCTCCGAGCACTTGTCCTTGAAGTCCCCGTTTTGCTCCAAAATGTGTCCTTTGTGTCCAATTTCCCTGAAATGACTCTTAAGACTAGGAAACGTGGAAATCACTTTAAAACCGTTGAAAACCGGGTTAAAACACTTGTAAGGGATCTTGAAATGATAGGTTTTATGAGTAAAATATGAGTGTTATCAACTCCCTCAGACTTAAACTTTTGTTTGTCCTCAAACAAAACACACATAAAATCTCGAAAAGAGGTTTGAAAATATGGAAACTAGCAAAAACTCAGCGACCGTCCTTCTAAACCATAAGTCATCGAACAAGTCTATCCAAGCTCAGCCTAGAAAATTCTCACTATAGTTCCTTCAACACTAGTCCTTTATGAAGTTTTCACTATCTAAATCCCATGTTTCAGTCAACTAGCTCTCTAAGTAGTATTAAGATTGGCGTGATCCTTGTCAAGGGATATTAAGATAGGTTCAATGAGGTTAGGTGCATAAAGGCCTTTATTGGTGAGGTTTAGAGTGTTTGGGGTTACCATATAAATCTCCGGAAGGTGCGAGATATTATGCAAAACAACATGAGAAGGTGAAACTGTTGGGATCCACGATTTCCAGTCACTCTTTGCACGTACACTTCCGCGAGTTCTCCTTGATATCGCCATACCCCCATAATTGGTTTCTTGCTTCTGGTTCGGATTGGGTGGCGTCTAAAACTCCTCACATATTGATCAGACTCTGCCTCTATGAATGTTCCGATTCTCTTATGGCTCTTAGGCATTTTCTTCCCGTTTCCTTTTCTCTCTTTTTTTTTTCTTTTTTTTTTATGTAACTCTTCTTTTTTACGGATAAGTACCGTCATCATTCCAAGGAATTCGAGTCCTTAATCCGAGTCACTTTTCATTATTATTATATTTTTTTATGAAACAGGAAGTGCCTTAATGTAAGAGTCTTAAGGTTCACGAGAATATTACCAATCTTTCGAGTTTTCTGAGGCGTGAGTCGTTTACTTTTGTTGCTAACACTTCCGTTCCTTAACCATTCGATCCTTCGTCTCGAGTGACTAGAAATCGTGTCGTTCCTCCCTCTCCGGCGTTTTTGCACATATCTGCATACGGTGAAAACAAGAGAGTTGCATGAGGTATGAAAAGATGGTAAGGGTTTCAGGTATGGTACCAACTATAGATGTGTTGGCCGTTCGGGGACAACAAAGGGAGTGTGAAAAATTGGAAAAAGATTTCCCGAACGTTCTGGCTTTTTCATTGAATGCTTAAAACTGTTGACAAGGAAATTACAAGTCAGTTTAAAGTCCAATAAAAATAGAGCTAGTATATTCCTTCCCCTGAAATCTCTATAGATCGGTATTCTCCGGATTTCGCATTGCAGGCTTTCTAGCTACCGCCTAGTCTAGTACTAAAGCTTGAAAGATCTGTTACTAGAAATAGCGTAGAAGCACACTAGTCGAATATCATCCTTGGTTTTGCATCATAGTTCCTAAAACCATATCATATATATCGAGATACATCATTATTAGTTCTAAAAAAAAAAACTCAAATAAAACCAAAACAAAGCAAAGTCATTAGTACGAACCCCCCAGACTTAAATCACACCGTCCCCAGTGTGAAATAGTGGTGATAGGTCGGAAATGACGAAAAAGAAATGAAAAATAAAGCATAAGTAAAGGATAGGGGTGGAATAGATGGAACCAGGCTCGTAAGCAAAAAGAGTTTCGGCCGAGACGCGAAGTCTTCAAGGCATCTGAACTCAAGGTCTAAAGGTCGCCATCTATGTGTCCTCTCTCTCGAAGCTGTCGCTCCATCCTCTCAAGCATCTCGTTTTGGCGTGCCAGCTGCTCCTGAAGTGCGGTGATCGCGGGGTCAGCCGATGTGGACGGTGCAGCGGATCGTGAGGTGCTGCGCATGGAGGAAGATGAGGTGTGATGGTGGGTCCTCTGACGGATCGCCTCTCTCCTAGCCTTAGCGGCTACGTACTCTCCAATGGTGAGCGGCACGCGTGAGAACTTGGTACGGAACTCCTCATGCTTCGGAATCCACTGTGGGGAACCCTCGGAAAGGCGCGGGACTGTGGGAGATGGTAGATAGACCGTGCGGTTGTCTACCTTTCCTAGTCGGTATTGGTATATGAACCTGTCTGGATCCATGTTTGCGCCTGTCAAGTTCCTGTCCGTCTAAAACTGGGACAAGTCGAACCAAGCCTCTTCTAGGGGCGCCTCTATGCTGGTGTCTACTCCTGCGGCCTCCATGATCGCTGTAATGATGCCTCCGTAAGTCTTGAAGGCATTCTCGCATCTAGGTGCGGTGATATCGTGCTTCACTCGCACGAGTCTCTCTGCTAGGACGCATCCAAGGCATGCTGAAAGTGGCTCGTCTCTAAAGGTGGACTGAAGTAGGACGAGCTCTGGAATGAGAATGCATGATTGGTTGCTGCGAGAGTAAAGTCGGTGTGCTATGAGGCGGTGCACAAAACGCACGACCAGGTGTGAAAGAAAATCAGACAGATGCCTTCCCTTGTCGTAAATGCCTCGGCCCATAAGTCCCCAAAGATCAGCACTCCATTCTTCTTCGATGCTTGTCTCGCTCCTCAAGTCAAAACCAAATATCTCGCAAAGTCTATGGATGCTCAGCTCATAATCCCTAGAGCCAATAGTGAAATAGAGAGTATTGTCCTTCGGACGTGACTTCCTTCCTCTCCGGTAGGTTAACTGAACTGACGATAAGAACTCTTGCGCGAGCTCCTTGTAAGTGGGTCGATCAATCTCCATAAAAGTCACGAGCCTTAGCTCGTCCAAGTACCATGTGACATCCTCGGTGATGCCCAAAGCGTCTAAAGCGAAGTAATCGATCTTCAAGGTTGTTCTTATCTCCATCTTCTTCATCTCCTTCAAATAATCAATATTTGGGTCCATTGGTGCTCCAAAGTTTCAGACCTTTCGCTTTGGAGGAGAAGGGTTCAGCTCTCTAGTTGCCTCTTGGGGTGGAGGTGAATCGTCGCGGCTTGTGCGTGCTATCCGTGAACCGCGGAACCTTCTTCGTTGTTCCTCCACATATCTCCCTAGAGTGGTGTCTAGACTTGGGTTTCCTTGTGCTGTCTCATTTTCTTGCTGACCCGAAGAACTCCTCGAAGAGCTTAGTTGCTCTCTATTCTTTGAATGCACCTCGAAGTTTCAGTCATAGCTCACTGTACCTTGCAAAACAAAACAAAAACTCGACCAAACATGTGAATTTGATATGTCACAGAAATTCTCAAGTGCAATGATATATAAGACATATATCAAGAGTTTCCAAGACTAATACCAATCGAGTTAATGCATTAACCTCAAGATCAATTTGGTACTCATACTCCATTTTCGGATTTTTGGTTTCCAAACCAAAAATTCTCCAATAAGTCGATTTTGTCAACTTATTCTCATCAAAATTTGGTTCTTAAGTATTACCTAACAAGAATTAAGTTCAAACTAAGCAAATTGTCCAATAATATCACCAAAATTTGTTTTTAGAGCATGTTCTAATCAAAATCTAGGCAACCCAAATCACCAATCCAAGGTTCTCTACCTTTATTCAAGCATCCTAAACAATTATCTTGTCAAGCAAGAGAGATCTCAATATTGAGTTCTCTAGGGATTTTTAAAATTAGAGGTCATACCTTGTAGATGAGGATGAATGAACTTTAAAAGTTGAATCTTCTTTGAAAATAGATGAGCTTAGGCCAAAGAATTTTTGAAAACAGTTCGGATTTGAAAAATCTACAATCCCTGAAAAATCTCCAAATCTTTTGGAAGAGAAGAAGAAAAGAGAGTTTGATTCTAAAATTTCTCTTTTTGCTTTTAAAAAGGTGTTTTTATCATCAAAGAACTTTTAATTTTCAAAAACTTTTAAAACGAGAGAACTTACCTTGCGTGTTGGTCACGAATCAATAAAATTCATTAACTTACATTAACGGGAATAATTTTTCGGTGCGGGATTGTACAAAAACGCGGGAAGTTCGGTTCGCGAAGAAAACGTCAGTTTTCCGGGTTGGTCGCTCAGACGACCGCTGGCCACGCCATGGCCCGTCGAGGCCGCGGCCTGGCATCTGCCCTCCGCGCGGTCGTGGCCCGTCGCGCGGCCACGGCCTGTCTTACCGCGGCACGGGCCGGTGCTCGTGTGGCCAGCCTCTTTCCGAGGCTCCTCCTCATATTTTTGGGTTTTTCTTGGTTTTTCTATTTTTTTCTTCATATGTTTAAGTACAGAAAACTTGCAAAAACTAGTTGTTAGAAATGAAAGAAAGAAAATTAAAAACACGTACCTGATGGGTTGCCTCCCACCAAGCGCTTTTGTTTAAGTCGTTTAGCTCGACTCTGATTGAAGCATAGGAGGTTGAGGAAAGTGCTTCGTGATACGACCCTCCAAGGAATCGGCACTCTTTAGTTAGATTTCAGATAGATGGATAGGCCTTAGATCTTATGAATAAATGAATCCTTAAAGAACAAGGTAAGATGGATCGAAAAGTCGCACATAAATTGCGGGAAGACTTCTGATATTCCCCAACTTGAATCCCTTAGATATAACACACTTGAAGGGAATGTCCTGGAGATCATACTTGTATACACTCTGATATAGTTGTGAAGTCGAGATAAGACTATCATGTGATGCTGAGTAATTATAATGCTTTGCTAGAAGCCGCTTATAACTTATGAGTTGTGAACTCATTGCCAGCATCATATGATCCTATAGTTTCACACACCTAAGCAAACTGGATAACGAATACTGGGAATAATCATTAAAGTAATGATCTCATCAATGTGTGAACGTCACACGTTGATATTGAGTTTATATGAGGGTGTCGATCGACACACCTATTGGTGTCGATCGACACCACTCGGGATTAATGATACCGGGTTTAAATTAATGACTGAATTTAAACCGGTTAATCCGAGGGTTTATGGGATTTCGTGCTTGACTCCTATATATACAAGTCAGAGCCACGAAATCAAATAAGCAACTTGCCCTAGCCGTCAAGTAAGAAACTCAGAAGCTCCCAGAGGCACTAGCATCCCTGATCCAGTCTTGTGTGCGTGTGGACTAGCTATAGAGGCGCAGCATCTGAGGCGCTCCAGATCTCGTTTTACCTACTCATTCCGCTGCTAATCACCAGGTAAATCCCTGATCTGAGGACATAGATTCAATAAGCATGATCTTGTGGCAATAGGAATTTGACAGTCTTAAAGAGTTAAAACCCACCAAATTCCTTCAGTGGTATCAGAGCCATATGTTTAATTGAATCTGTAACATGCTGTTCATGTGTAATGAATTCGAATTTGAGTTTTGAAATCATTAGAAGTTGCATGTTAGATCTTTTATGTCAAAATCGTTTTGATAAAAAAAGGAGAAAATTAGGTTTTCTGCGCGGCTGTGTCGATCGACACCAAGCGTGTGTCGATCGACACGGGCCTTAAACGCAGCGTAAAACACTAAGTGTCGATCTATTGATCGACGTTCCGGAAATCGCTGTGTCGATCGATACAAGGGTTGTGTCGATCGACACGCGTCGATCGCCGTCGGTTCAATTGGATTGAACCAGATTGATGCGATCGGACTAATCGGAATTAATCGATTTCATCACGGTTAAACCGGTTAGCTGGTGTCGACCGACACAAGGGTTGTGTCGATCGACACATGCGTTAAACCGAGACCGGTTCAATTGGATTGAACCGAAATTGATTGGTTTAATCGGGTTAAACTTTTAACCGCGATTACATCGATCGAAAAGGTTTCACGCAATTTCGAATCATGTGGTGTCGATCGACACGAGGTGTTGTGTCGATCGACACTAGAACAGATTCGGCATTCCAAACTTAATCAACTTAATTAGATTAAAAGATTTTTTTTTAGAATATAAATTCTAATCTTTCTCAAATACATATATGATATGTGTTGAGATACATGTTTCGTTCCTCAAACATAATATCAAACATTTAAGTCTTCCCAATTCTTGTCAACTGCCAAGTCTTGTTTTGTTGTGTGATGGGCTTGCCAAAGCAAGGCATTCACAATTACACGAGTACGGCAGGTGGTAATCGTGGTACTACATGACTCAAAGATTGGTTTGTTTGACTGGGCTATCAAAATGGTTTTGGGCCTGGAGACACATGATCGGTTTTGATATATGATATCAATCCGAGACAAGAGTCATATTGGATATGATTAGCAAACGAGTTGCTTACCTAAATAGCTGAAGTCTGGGCGATGAGCCAAAGCTCACTCAGATTTCAGTGAAATATGGATCTTGGATCATTATATTCTAATTGAGGAAAATTGACTTAGAATATAATGTGAGTCTTCTTAATTGTTAAGATTTCTCATCCTTTGAAACATCAAAACTAATTAAACTCTCTTCTTTTCTTGATTCAGCTATGTCAACCAACAACACAAACTCATTCTCGTTGAGATCCGTCCTTGAGAAGGAAAAACTGAAAGGATCCAACTTCTTGGAATGGTATCGGAACCTGAGAATAGTTCTCAGACAGGAAAAGAAGGACTATGTCCTTGAAAGGCCTCTTCCTGATAAGCCGAGATCCAATGCTCCCAGTAATGAAAAGGACAAGTGGGAAAAGCATTCGGATGATGTGACAAATGTGATTTGTCTGATGCTGGCCACGATGAACTCGGAGCTGCAGAAGCAGTTCGAGAACGCGGGGTCACCGATCGAGATGATCACAACCCTGAAATCTATGTTTCAGGAGCAGGCTCGCACTGAGAGGTACCAGACGGTCAGGTCTCTCATCGAGTGCAAGCTGTCTAAGGACAGTCCAGTGAGTCCTCATGTCATAAAGATGATGGGTTATATTGATAACCTGGCTCGACTGGACTCTCCCCTTAGCCAAGAGTTGGCTACGGACATCATCCTGCAATCCCTGCCGTCTAGCTTCGATCAGTTTGTTCTAAACTACAATATGAACAACCTGACGAAGTCACTGAATGAGCTGCATGGCATGCTCAAGACGGCAGAGCCCAACATCAAGAAGGCCAAACCTGAAGTACTTATGGTACAGAAGGGTAAAGGGTTTAAGAAACCCGCTAAAGGCAAAGGAAAGGCCAAGGCTGTCCGGGTTGAGAATCAGGACAAGCCTGAGCCGAGTTCCAAGCCCAAACGTGGCCCCACTGATGCTGACCTTTGTCTTTACTGCAAGAAACTGGGGCATTGGAGGAGGAATTGCAAAGAATTCCTGGAAGGTCTGAAGAACCTGAAGAAGTCGTATGAGACGACATCTAAAGGTATTTATGTTATAGAAGTAAATGTTGCTTCATATTCAGGTTCTAATTCTTGGGTATTGGATACCGGCTGTGGTGCTCATATTTGTACTAATATGCAGGACCTGCGCAGCAGTAGAACGCTGAAGAAAGGACAAGTGGACCTGCGAGTTGGAAATGGAGCAAGAGTTGCTGCATTAGCCGTAGGAACTTATCATTTGTCTTTGCCTTCTGGCATGATTTTAGAGTTGGAGAATTGCTACTATGTACCTGCGATAAGCAGGAATATCATTTCTATTTCTGTTTTAGACATGAATGGTTTTGAATTTTCGATTAAGAACAAATGTTGCTCTTTCATTCGAAATAATATGTTCTATGGTAGCGCCCCATTAGAGAATGGGCTTTATATTCTCAACCAATCAACGCCGGTCTATAACATAATTAACAAACGGTTTAAAACTAATGACTCAAACCCGACCTTTCTCTGGCATTGTCGTTTGGGCCACATTAATGAGAAGAGGATTCAAAAGCTCCATCGAGATGGGCTTTTAGACTCATTTGATTATGAATCATTTGAAAAATGTGAATCCTGCTTAATGGGCAAAATGACTAAAACCCCTTTCAATAAGAGAAATGAAAGGGCCAGTGACTTGTTGGGCCTTGTACATACAGATGTATGTGGCCCAATGAGCATAAGTGCTAGAGGAAACTTTAGGTACTTCATTACATTTACTGATGATTTCAGTAGATATGGCTATGTTTATCTTATGAAACATAAGTCGGAATCCTTTGAAAAGTTCAAGGAGTTCCAAAATGAAGTACAGAACCAACTTGGCAAAAGTATCAAAGCTCTTCGATCTGATCGTGGAGGTGAGTACTTGAGCCAAGAGTTCGATGATCATCTTAAGGATTGTGGAATCGTTTCACAACTTACTCCTCCTGGAACACCTCAATGGAACGGTGTATCTGAGAGGAGGAATCGAACTTTATTGGATATGGTCCGATCGATGATGAGTCATGTGGATCTACCGTTATCCTTCTGGGGATACGCTCTTGAAACGTCTGCGTTTATGCTGAACAGAGTTCCATCTAAATCAGTTGAAAAGACTCCATATGAGATATGGACTGGAAAAGTTCCAAGTCTGTCTTTTCTTAAAATTTGGGGTTGTGAAGTTTACGTCAAGCGATTGATAACTGATAAGCTTGCACCCAAATCTGATAAGTGCTACTTCGTAGGTTACCCTAAGGAAACCAAGGCGTACTATTTCTACAACCGATCCGAGAACAAAGTGTTTGTTGCTCGGAATGGTGTCTTTCTTGAGAGAGAATTTCTTTCCAAGAAAGACAGTGGGAGTAAAGTACAACTCGAAGAGATTCGAGAATCACAGGACGCTACTCAACCTAATGAGGAAGAGCAGCCGTTGGGTTCACAAGAGGTTGTGGAACCAACACAGCCGTTGGATTCAGAAGAGGTTATGGAACCAACACCTGTGGTGCCTGTAGTTCGCAGATCTGAAAGGATTCGCAACGAGGTCGAGAGATATGGATTTCTCGTAACTCACTGCCATGATTTGTTGATCATTGACAGCGATGAACCTGCGAACTTCGAAGAAGCCATGATGGGCCCTGACTCCGAAAAGTGGCTTGAGGCCGCTGGATCCGAAATGGGTTCCATGTCACAGAACCAAGTATGGACTTTGGTTGATTTACCTGATGGTGTAAAAGCCATCGAGTGTAAATGGGTCTTCAAGAAGAAGATTGATGTGAATGGAAACGTTCAGATTTATAAAGCTAGATTGGTGGCAAAAGGTTTATTGACTATGACGAAACCTATTCCTCAGTCGCCATGCTTAAATCTATTCGGATTCTCCTAGCGACTGCTGCTCATCATGACTATGAGATTTGGCATATTTATGTGAAAACAGCTTTCCTTAACGGGATTCTGGAGGAGGATGTGTACATGACACAACCTCCAGGTTTCACAGATCTTAAAAACGCTGGGAAGGTATGCAAGCTTCATAAATCCATTTATGGATTGAAGCAAGAATCTCGGAGTTGGAACCTCCGTTTTGATGAAGCGGTAAAAATGTTTGACTTCATCAAGAACGAAGAGGAACCATGCGTTTACAAGAAGACTAAAGGGAGCGCAGTTGCATTTCTCGTACTATACGTAGATGACATACTCCTTATTGGAAACGACGTTTCATTGCTTCAGTCTGTAAAGACTTGGCTCGGAAGTTGCTTCTCGATGAAGGATATGGGAGAAGCCGCATATATTCTTGGAATAAGAATCTATAGAGATAGATCGAAGAGGCTAATTGGACTTTGTCAGGACACTTATATCGATAAGGTCTTACACAGGTTCAATATGCATGATTCCAAGAAGGGCTTGCTTCCGATGTCACATGGCATCACTCTCAGCAAGAAGCAGTGTCCTTCGACACCTGCAGAGCGAGAGCGTATGGGTAGGATTCCTTATGCTTCTGCAATAGGATCTATCATGTATGCCATGCTATGTACACGTCCGGATGTCGCTTGTGCTTTGAGCATGACGAGCCGATACCAATATGATCCCGGTGAGAATCACTGGACTGCCGTCAAGACAATTCTGAAGTATTTAAGAAATACTAAGGATAAGTTCTTGGTGTACGGTGGATGTGATGAGCTTGTGCTGAGTGGATACACTGACGCTAGTTTCCAGACGGATAGAGACGACTCCCGATCTCAATCTGGTTATGTTTTCTGTTTGAATGGCGGTGCAGTTAGTTGGAAGAGTTCCAAGCAGAGCACCGTGGCTGATTCCACGACCGAAGCTGAGTACATTGCTGCTTCAGAAGCGGCAAAGGAGGCTGTTTGGATCAGAAAGTTCATCATTGAACTTGGCGTGATTCCTAGCATATCTGAGCCTGTGGCATTGCTGTGTGACAACAATGGGGCCATAGCTCAAGCAAAGGAACCCGGATCACACCAGAAGTCCAAACACATCGAGAGAAGATATCATTTGATACGAGAGATCATCGAGAGAGGTGATGAGGGTCAGCAGAGTTCCGACGGACGATAATGTTGCTGATCCTCTGACCAAGCCACTCCCACGGCCTAAGCATGAGAGTCATGTTGCTGCAATGGGAATTAGATTTCTTGAGCAGTAATCTTAGTTTGAGTGGGAGTTATTTATTTTGTTTTGGTGTTCATGTAAACATACTTGGGTTATGTTTTATTCAATAAGATTATTTCAGTATTATTTAATTGCATAATTAGATAATTAAATAATAGTCCCAAAATAATTTGAGACATTCTTATAGGTCATCAAATGCGTGATTTGATCATGAAACTCTATAAGTTATAAATGTCATAAGTTATTAAGGTCCCTGGTCGAAGGTCATTAAATTGGGACATTAATGACCGCGTAAGATTAGTATGTGATGTGACTGATGACCAAGTTTCATG
>JAHZTW010000004.1:4583634-4616035 GCA_020283515.1 Alliaria petiolata
TTGGTCAAAGCATTAACTAAAGAAAGACTGAATTAAAACTAAGTTTGAATAACTCTTGGCCTCCAAATGACTCTTTAGCTGCTTTCCCTTCCCTTAGGTCGAATTTATAAGCTTATGAATAAACCTTATAAAGTTTATGAATCAATCTGCCTCATTAAAACCTTTCTTGGAAAACCCAATGGGAAAAAACCAATGACAAGGAAAAAGAGTACAAATGATCACATCCTTTATAAGCTTTATAAGACTTCGGATTTATAAGTTTTTTATAAAACTTGATGAACTTGATTCACAAGTCTGCTGTGTAGTCTTTCCAGAAGTCTGCTGTGTAATTAAAACCATGATGGTTTTAACTTCTTCTCCTTTTTGACTGATCATCTGACTGAGTAATCCTCCAATTCCTTCTTTAAGTCTCTTAAGCCTTGCACGAGTCATAGGTCTGGATGGCATCACCGAGTCCTCAACGGCTTCTAATTCAGGTTCAAGCTCAGCTACAAGCTCATTCTCCTTTGTGCTTTCCATGATCGCATCATCCCCCCTCTGTTGAAAAGGATTTGCCCTCAAATCTGGACCATCTGCGACAAAAGGCACTAGATCAGAAACGTTAAAACTTGAACTAACGTTGTACTTACCTTGAAGATCGAGTTGGTAAGAATTGTCATTGATCCTCTTGACTATCTTGAATGGACCATTAACTCTTGGCATAAGTTTCGACTTCATTTCTGCAGGAAACCTTTCTTTTCTCAAGTGAATCCACACGAGATCTCCAAATTCAAACACCATCTTGCGTCTGCTCTTGTTTGCTTTCCTTTCTAACTGCTTGAGTGATTCATGATCAGTATCGATCACAAACTCTTTAGGCCAGAGATAGTGTTGCCATGTTTGCAAAGCTCGAACCAAAGCATAGAGCTCTTTGTCATACGTTGGGTAATTTAGAGTAGCTCCTTCAAGTTTCTCACTAAAGTAAGCTATGAGTTTCTTCTCTTGCATCAGCACAGCCCCAATACCTACACCAGAAGCATCACACTCAATTTCAAAGGTCTTTAGGAAATCAGGTAAAGACAAGAGTGGTGCGTTTGTAAGCTTCCCTTTCAAGGTTTTAAACGCTTCTTCTTGAGCTTCTTCCCACTTGAATCTGACGTCCTTCTTGATTACTTCAGTAAGTGGTGCAGCTATGGTGCTAAAATCTTTCACAAAGCGCCTATAGAAACCTGCCAGTCCATGAAAGCTCCTTACTTCTCCAACCGTCTTTGGACTAGGCCATTCTCGGATCGCTTTGACCTTTTCTTCATCCACTTTTATGCCATCTGCACTTACAACAAAACCTAAAAAGACCAAGTAATCTGTACAAAACGTGTATTTCTTTAGACTCACAAACAATTTCTCCTTTCTAAGAACACTTAGAATCTTTTTCAGATGCAGAACATGTTCATCTAGACTCTTGCTATAAACTAAGATATCATCAAAGTAGACAACAACAAAGACTCCAATGAAACTTCTCAGAATTTGATTCATCAACCTCATGAAAGTGCTAGGTGCATTTGTTAGCCCTAATGGCATAACTAACCATTCATACAAAGCATGCTTTGTTTTGAATGCAGTTTTCCATTCATCCCCTTCTTTCATGCTAATTTGATGGTAACCACTTTTACGATCTATCTTATAAAAGATGCTAGAACCATGTAACTCATCAAGCATGTCATCAAGTCTAGGAATAGGATGGCGATACTTTAGAGTGATGTTATTGATGGCTCTGCAATCCACACACATGCGCCAGCTTCCATCTTTCTTTGGCACAAGTAAAACTGGTACATCACAAGGGCTCATACTCTCTTTGATATGCCCTTTCTCCATGAGCTCGCTCACTTACCTTTGAAATTCCTTTGTCTCCACAGGATTGGTCCTATAAGCTGGACGGTTTGGCAATGAAGCTCATGGTACAAAATCGATTTGGTGCTCAATTCCACGAATTGATGGCAATCCCTTCGGGTTATCTTCAGGAAAAAACATCTTCAAAGTCCTGCAAAAGAAGAGTTATCTCACTCGGCAGCACCGGTGCAAGGTCAGTCTAACTCATAAGAGTTTCTTTATAAACAAACATAAGTAAAGGTTGTTTTGAAAGCAAAGCTCTCTTAACCTCACTAATCCTCACAAAAAAGTTTGAATGCCTCACGGGTTTGGTCTCACAGGCCTTTGTCTTGGCTTTTCTCAGACTCTCATTCTTTTTCTTGTGTGAAGTGTTTAGGGGGTCGCTCAAAGTGTTTGTTTCTCGTTTCTGCTTAAGTAATAACTGATCTTGATATACCTGATGTGGTGTCATCGGAATCAGTGTGATCTTTCTCCCCTTGAACTCAAAAGAATGTATATTGGTGAATCCATCATGTGTCACCCTTCGATCAAACTGCCATGGCCTTCCAAGAAGAATGTGGAATGCCTCCATAGGTAACACATCGCATAGGATCTCATCCACGTACCTG
Organism: Alliaria petiolata; assembly: GCA_020283515.1. Lineage (NCBI taxonomy): Eukaryota > Viridiplantae > Streptophyta > Magnoliopsida > Brassicales > Brassicaceae > Alliaria > Alliaria petiolata. The sequence goes on from JAHZTW010000004.1 coordinate 4,586,109, forward strand.
CATATGGTTATGGGAATCAATACTTGGCTGCTCACTTTCATTTCTCCAACATCATCAAGCCACTGAAGTTTATAAGGCTTTGGATGTTTCCTTTCTTTCAAACCGAACTTTCTCACCATTGTTTCACTCGCAACATTAGTACAACTACCTCCATCAATGATGACGCTGCAGACTTTGTCTTGTACATGGCACCTCATGTGAAACAAGTTCTCTCTTTGCTCCTGCTCGTTTGATTTAGATTGAACACTTAGTGATATCTTCGCCACTAACAGATCTCCTTTAGCCGGAATCTCATGCTCTTATTCTGACGGTAATGAATCAGATACAACTTCTTCTTCCTCTGATTCGATCTCTCCATTGTCTAGAAGAACCATGTTCCTCTTATTAGAGCATTCATTGGCGTAATGCCCTCTCCCTTAACATTTGAAACAGATCAAATCTCTGGTTCTGGATCGAGATGCTTCAGCCTTGCCTTTATCGATCTGATTTGCAGAAAAAGGCTTAGATTCTACCTTTGGAGTGGTGATGGGTTTCTCTGTCCTTGTGTAACTCTGCTTAGTGTTAGACAATCCAGCTCTATAAGTAGGTCGAGAAGTACCCTTCCTTTTAAGCTGTTGCTCCACTAGAATTGCTTTGTGTAGCATTTTCTCAATCTCCACATAATGCTGCAACTCAAGTCTGTCTTGCACATCCCTGTTTAATCCACTCAAGAACCGAGCCATTGTAGCTTCTCTATCTTCAGACACATCAGCCCTTATCATAAGAGACTCCATCTCTTGATAATAATCAACAACATTACGGCTGCCCTGTGTAAGTCTCCTTAGTTTCTGATGAAGCTCACGGTGGTAATGACTAGGAACAAATCTCCTTCGCATAATAGCTTTCATATCTGCCCAAGTCTCTACTGGACATTCCCCATTTCGTCTCCTGGAGGTAACCAACTGATCCCACCAGCTTAGTGCATAATCATAGAATTCTGTAGCTGCCACTCTCACTTTGTTGTAGTCCGTGTAGTGTTGGCAATCAAACACAAACTCTATCTTCTTTTCCCACTCTAGATAGGTGTCTGGATCATTCCTTCCATGAAAAGGTGGAATTCTGAGCTTAAGTCCTCCAAGATCATCATCACGTTGTCTCCTGCCTTCTCTCTCACGTCTATGTCTCCTTCTGCTCCCTTGAGACGAGCGTCCATCATGATTGTAGTAGTCAACATCTAATTCGACTCGTCTAAGTTGCTCTCTTTCTATTTCAACAGGAACAACTTGTGGCTGTCTTTGTTGTGCCTCTACTCGCATTTCATCTAGTCTATCATAGACACCATTTATTCCATTCCTCAGCAGTCTCCGCATTTCTCCCATCATTGCTTGCACTTGCAGATTTGGAACTGCCTCTCTTTCTTCATTTTTTTTATCTCCATCGTGGTTAGACATGATTGTTTTCCTGCAAAACTCAACAAACAGATTAGTAGTAAAAGCTTCTCACAAGTGTTTCTCTCAAAGGTGTTTCACTCAAGTGTTTCACTCAATCTGATTTCCCTCAGTGATTTCTCAAGAGTTCTAATAGAACAAATCCAATACAACTCAATGGTAATCCTCAAAGTTAGCAAAAAAAAATAATCCAAATGAATTTAAAGATAGATGAGATAAGAACTTGTTGAAGAACAGAAAATTTCCAAGAAAATATGAATCAAAACCACAAAAATAAACTGAATAATTTCTTCTCTTTTTTTTTATTTTGGTTTTTTTTTTTATATATACTGAATACAAAAATAAGAACAAAAAATAAAAGAAGATGAACAGATAGAAGGTGAAAAAGAAATCTAGATGAGTGATTAAAAGGTGAAAAGATGAGAAGATGATAGATGATACCGAATTGAAGAGTGTGCTCTGATACCACTTGATACGATCCTCCAAAGAATCGGCACTCTTTAGTTGGATTTCGGATAGATGGATAGGCCTTAGATCTTATGAAGAAATGAATCTTCAAAGAACAAGGTAAGATGGATCGAAAGGTCACACATAAGTTGCGGAAAGACTTCTGATATTCCCCAACTTGAATCCCTTAGATATGACCCACTAAGACGAATTCAAGGTCGATTGAATGGATATGACGCACAAGACAATCTCTTAATCCCTTGGATTTGACGCACCAAGACGGACTAATGTTTGATCAATGGATATTACACACCAAGGATCGAAAATGTTCACGAAGAACAAAAGAGAATCACTCTCAAAATAAATAAAAAGAAGGTTGTGTTTCTCAAATGAGATTACATAAGTTATATAGAAAAGAAAAGAGTAGGCAAAGAGCCAGACTCGTTGGTCAAAGCATTAACTAAAGAAAGACTGAATTAAAACTAAGTTTGAATAACTCTTGGCCTCCAAATGACTCTTTAGCTGCTTTCCCTTCCCTTAGGTCGAATAACTCTTGGCATCCAAATGACTCTTTAGCTGCTTTCCCTTCCATTAGGTCGAATTTATAAGCTTATGAATAAAGTTTATGAATCAATTTGCCTCATTAAAACCTTTCTTGGAAAACCCAATGGGAAAAACTAAGGACAAGGAAAAAGAGTACAAATGATCACATCCTTTATAAGCTTTATATGACTTAGGATTTATAAGCTTTTTTATAAGACTTGATGAACTTGATTCACAAGTCTGCTGTGTAGTCTTTCCAGAAGTCTGTTGTGTAATTCCAGAAGTCTGTGTGTAATTCCATAAATATGCTGTATAATTAAAACCAGGATGGTTTTAACTTCTTCTCCATTTTGAGTGATCATCTGACTGGGTAATCCTCCAATTCCTTCTTTAAGTCTCTTAAGCCTTGCACGAGTCATAGGTCCGGATGGCATCACCAAGTATTCAACGGCTTCTAGTTCAGGTTCAAGCTCAGCTACAAGCTTATTCTCCTTTGTGCTTTCCATGATCAACACTTCCGGAGTTGTCTCTCCTAAAGCTTCGCATTGTTTCCGTATCAGCAGTGTGCCTAAGGATTTTGGCTTCTAGGATCACCTGCTTGGTCTTCTCGACCGTCTTGGCCATTTCTGCTTCACTCAGCTCTTCCAGCTCGGGAGGAATCAAGATCTCGATTCTAGAGAAGGGTCTCGAGTGGAGCTGGCCCACTCTTGATATCATACCCTTTTTCTCCTTTTTAGTCATTTGGCTCTTTCTTTCAGGTGGTGAAGTGTTTAGCTCCTTCGGATAGTAACTCTTCTGGCTTATATGTAGGAAGACTACGAAGTTGCTTACGTGGTCGATCCTTGCTCCCACCGTGGCCAAGAAGGGTCTTCCAAGTATCAAAGGTTTGTCTTTGTCTTCCCCCATATCGGAAACGTGGAAATCTGTGGGTACTAACTTATATCCGACAAGAAGCTGGACGTTGTACCCTATGCCATTTGATCTTTTCCTAGATGAATCTCTGAATACTAGCTGCATAGGTGAGGGGATATAAGTTGTTACTCCTAACCTTTCAGCGATTGTTGTGGACATGACATTGACATTAGATCTCGTGTCGCATAGACAATCTTCAAAATTAATTCCCGTGATCAAGCATGGGAAGATAAATGTGCCTGGATCTTCTTCTTTCTTTAGCCTTCCGAACCCGCAGCGTTCCGGAGTATCAAAAGGTATCTCAGCCGTTCCTTTCTTTATTGTCGGGAAAAGTGGGACGAATCTGCATTTATCTCCCATAGCTAGTTCTGGCTCCTTAGCTTTGTCCGCGATTGCTGAGATCGCGTTTTAGAATCCTTTCGGGTTATCCTCCACCTTTCCGAGAAAGATTCCCACTTGTGTCTTGATGGTTTCAGCAGTTTGTGAGACTTGCATGTCCAATTTTTTCACAAGGGAAGATAGAGATTCGAATTAGCCGTTCAGGCTGTTGTACATGCAATCTACCTTGATGTTGAGATCCTTGACCGATTTCTGCTGAGACAACAACAACTGTTGCATCAATCCTTCGAGTTTGTCCTCTTGTGATGAGTGCAGTGCGTTTGATGCAGCTTGTGGCGCTCCTTGCTCATTGTTGTAGGGCACGAGCTGAGAGTTGTAAGGTTGCTTTGGCTGGTAGCCTCCGTTGCTTCCGTAGTTCACGTTTTGGAACTTGTTCTGAAAGGGTCTTCCCTGAGGTGGATATACTTGGTCTCGCGGGTTCTCCAAATTCAGGTTTCGGTATGAGAGGTTGTTGTTGTTCCTGAAGTTGTTGAATCCGTTGTTGAAGTTCCGGTTCGGATATGAGTTTTGGCCTCCTATAAAGTTTACTTCTTCCTCTCGCGTGTAGGATTCATCTCCCTCGTCTCCTGGGTTAGTGATAACACGTTTTTGCTGTGTTTGTCAAGGTTGCCCCGGTCCTCCTGCTCCTTCTTGGAGTATATTTTGCTATCTCCTTGCCTTTGCTTGTGGTTGGTGCTTGGTGAAGAGAGAGGCGTCCAGCTCGATCACCTTCTTGCGGTTCACGGATCTCAAAACCTCCGGTCGAGTGTCTTCTCATTGTATCTCCCCCTTGATCAACCTCTTCACTCAATGACATCCCTAATGAGTTTTTCCTTGAAGGCCCTTGATCTTCTTCACCAGCTTCTTAATCATCTTGCCTTGCCACTTGTTGACCTTGCGTTGGATCTTCACAACCGAGGCAAGGAATTTTTCTGCCTTGGTGCGCGGCTCATAGTCCAACTTAGGGAGTTCGAAGCTTGGTGGCATCTCAGCATCAGTAGGATGTGACTCTGATGGTGTGTGAGTGAGCTGAGGTGGAGCTACTGTGCCTCCTAGAGGCGCAGAGCATTCTTCATCGTTAGGTAGGAACTCTATTGTCCCAATGATTTGTAGATGCGTCTCTTGGGGATTGGGCAGCATACAAACTTTCTTCTCATTGGTATTGTTGGAGAACAAGGAATCCGTGTTGCGCATATAGATCTCATCCATGTAGGCGCGCTCCGCACAAGGTTCAAAATCAGCTAAGGGAACTCCGGCTTGTATGTACAATGGCGTGAGGAATCCTCCAATTAGAGCAGTGGTCGCCTTGCACCTCATTGTCCAAGCCTTGTATTTGACCAAAGAGGAAGCCAAGATGCAGCCGTAGTTGAAGTTGTCTCCAAGCTCATCTGCCAAAGGGCTTTCATTCTCCCGACTCAATACCACGTGGAGCTATTTCTTTGTAGATAATAGCGCTGCACTCCTGACTCAATACCATGACCTCTCCTCCATCTTCTTTGACTTTCTTGGCAAGAGTGTCTTTCAAAAACTTTGCATACTTAGGCACCATAGCCAAACAATCAACCAATGGCAATTTCAGCTCAACGTTCCTCAAGTGCTTCTCAAACAAGTCCCTTTGCTTTTCAATCAGCTTCTTCTTGAAACGACCAGGGAAAGGGAGTTTTGATTTGTATGATGGAGGAATGAAAGCTTCTTTCTCCTTGTTAAGATTTTCCATTTTCTTCTCCAAGACCGCTTCACCCCTTTTCTTTGGTCGTTCAATGTAGACATTGTCAAAGGTGATCTCTTGATCATTCTACCCCTCTTGAACCACAATGTCCTCATTGGCTTCAAGCATAGACTGTGGTGGTAGTTGTTTCCCACTCCTTAACAAGATCACATTTGCATACTCCTTCGGATTTTGTTCACACTTGCCGGGTAAGCTACTTTGTCCGCTTGAACTTGCTTTCCCTTTCTCAAGCTGCCTAATCTTGTTGTTCATTTGAGAGATATGTGTAGATACCTCAGTTAGAGAAGAGTCCAGTCTATTGTTGATATCCACAAATTTCTGGTTTGTAGATACTTGCCCTTGAAGCAATTGTTGAAACATAGCTTGTACCGGATCTTGTTGTTGTTGTTGCACTTGTTGCTGCTGTGGCACAAAACCAGGAGGATAACTCTTGGTTCCTTGCTGTTGTTGCCCTTGATTGTTGCCTTGTCTCTGGCCTTGGTACCCACTGTTTTGTGTAAACCCAACTTTGTTGTAAGGAACAAATGGGTTTCCTTGTTGTGGTGGGTAGACTTGGTCCTTGGGGTTTTCTACATTGGTGCTTCGGTATGAAAGATCGTTGTTGCCTTGATACCTTGGAGCATACCCTTGTTGCTTATTGTAGTCAACCCAAATCGCTTCCTCAAGGTCCTCTTGACACCCCTCATCCAACACCTCCGAAGCTTCCCCCACAAAGTGTACTTGCTTTTGACTCGCAAGCATCATCTTGTCAAGTTTCTCATGAAGTGATTTGAGCTCCTTCCTGTGTGACTCCATCTCAGTACCTCTTGGTGCTCGGTCATAGTCCTCAGAGTAATTGCCATCACTCAACGCCAAGTTGTCTATAAGCTCCATACCCGCGGTCACTTCTTGTCCGAGGAAGTTTCTTTTGCTTGCGGTATCAAGTAGTAGACGGATCTTTGGCAAAGCTCCTCTGTAGATAGTGCTAAGAAGTGTCTCCTCTGTGAAACCATGATGAGGACATGCAATTGTGTAGTCCTTGAATCTTTCCATGGTTCTTCACTAAAGGTCTCGTTTTGCCTTTGTGCAAAGCCACTGATTTCACTTCTTAGCCGAGCTGTTCTTGTAGAAGAAAAGAACTTTGAGAGAAATGCCTTCTTGCAATCTGTCCAAGATGTGATGGTGCCTTGAGGAAGGGTCTTTTCCCAATGGCGAGCTTTGTCCCCAAGAGAGAATGGGAACAACCGAAGGTTGAAGCTGTCTTCGGAGATCCCATTGATCTTGATCATGCCACATACTTGTTCGAAGTTATCCAAGTGCTCTAGGGGATCTTCCAATGCAAGACCGTGGAATTTACTGTTCTGGACCATTGAGATGAAGCCCGGCTTGATCTCAAAGTTGTTGTTTTGCACCGGAGGAGAGGTGATGCCAAACCTATTGTGGTGAGTGTTTGGTGCATCACCCGCACATATGATCCGTGGTGGTATTTGGGCGTGGTTGGGGTTTCCATTACCCCCACCAGCTGGTCCATGTTGAGGCGGATTTTCATCTTGATCGGCCATTGCTGCTCGATCTACTGCCTCAAACGCTTCTTGTTGATTTTTTTGCCTTCTTAGTCTTGCACTTCCATGTTGATGAATGTTGTCTAGAGGTTGTAGTAAGTTCTTGTCACCTCTAGACCTTAGATTCATGTTGTAACGACCCGGGTCCGGCCCATTTGAATAAGTTTAAATGGATTGATTTGACTACCTATGTAATCAAAGTGCACTTACCTTTTCCGGTCACTTACCCTAAGAGAACTTCAGAGTTAAGCGTGCTTATGCCAGAGTAGCACTAGGATGGGTGACCTTCCGAAAATTCCTATGCGGAACCGAGTGAGTGAGGGTAAAGCACGGGAAAAGGTCATGTGGTGATTGCAGGGACAAGTAAATCAGTCGGTCGGGCCACCGAGAAAAATAACGCACCGACCGTCGGACAGGGACGGGGCCCATGAGCCCGACGAAGGGATAGGTGACTCGCCGTTAGGGGCGGTCGTGGTGTTACAAGTGGTATCAGAGCCAAGGAAAGTCAAACTGGTTCAAAGTGCACTTACATTTTCCGGTCACTTACCCTAAGAGAACTCCAGAGTTAAGCGTGCTTATGCTGGAGTAGCACTAGGATGGGTGACCTTCCGGGAAGTCCTATGCGGAACCGTGTGAGTGAGGGCAAAACACGAGAAAATGTCATGTGGTGATTGCAGGGACAAGTAAATCAGTCGGTCGGGCCACCGAAAAAAATAACGCACTGACCGTCTGACAGGGGCGGGGCCCACGAGCCCAACGGAGGGATGGGTGACTCGCCGGTAGGGGCGGTCGGGGTGTTACACATGTACCTGAAAACACAGATAGAAAGGTAGAGAAATTAGTAACTGATAAGCGGTTCCTTGGTGTGTTACTCAACAATTACTCAAGCTACTACTCATGTCATTGTAATACTTGAGGATAAATCCATATGGATATAGTTAAGACACTAGGAATTCATACAACTTCTTAATCTAAGCTAGAAATAAAGCTAATTACTACTAATCAAGATTAACTAACAACCTAAATGATCAAACAAACAAAATCAAGCTAATTACTATTAATCAAGATTACCAAAAGACTAAAACGAATTCAAGGATGGGGTTATCAACCTAGGGTGTTTCAAGAATCAATCTTTGATGCCAAACATTCACAATATAAGCTAATCCCTAGGCATAGAACTCAATAGCTAGGGATTAGCTTATTGAGTTCTAAGCCTAGGGCAATGAATTGATTCCATGAGTTGGCATTCTACAAGGATTAGCTCATCATTGCTTTCAAGATTAGCTCAAATGCAACAAAGAACTACTAACTAGGGCATTGAATTGATTCCATGAGTTGGCATTCTACAAGGATTAGCTCATCATTGCTGCTGATAGGGCTCAGGTTTTACCCAAATAATCAACTACTGCAAGTGCACAGCAATGCAGTTGAAGTATAAGGGGTATCGAATCCTCAGGGAAGTTAAAACTACACTATGGTTTCTAAGTTCGAATTATGCTAGGTCGGATTATATGAAATTGAAAACTAAGCAATTAAAGCAAGTAAATAAATCGGATTTTAGATGGATTTAAAGTTCAGGAGACGAAACGCTAGGCAAGGATAATTATCAGGTTGAACCCAAGAATGCATAATCTAAGTTTATTAGGGATTTATTAAGAACCGTCTAGAACTCGAAACTCTAAGTTAAAACCAATCAACTCTCGTTGCAGAAGTTATCAATTCCTAAATCCCTAAATCCCAAATCTCTTTGCGAATTTAAACAATTAAGACAAGCAATAAGAACAGGTTTGATTTGTTCACAAAATACCTAAACCAAATCTCGTTGCGAATACATATTTTGCTCACCTATGATTAGAGCAAGTTACTAATAATGCTCTCGAATCTATTAAACAACCTAAGGTTTGATTTCTAAGTGATCAATTCAGAGAATCAAGTTAAGCACAAATCAAGGTGAAGATCCAATTGATTTCCCTAATATTTCTAGTGATTCTACAAACTCTTCATCAAACCCTAAATCATCATAACCTAACTAGCAAACTACTCAGACATAATTATGCAGACACAAATCATGGCTGAAATAAATTGCATAAAAGAATAGAGAATGATACAGGGATTCAAAATCTGGCTCAGATGAGTTAGAATTGTCTCCCCAAAAGCACAGGATCAATCTCTCTCTAAGTCTCAAAAACAGAAAATAATGATAAGGTTATTGGCTAAACAATGCCTGAAAACTATTTATAGAAGGAGATTTTTCGTCCAGGGGTAGACTTTTAATTATTCAAACTCGAGGTGATTTCCTTTTTCTGATGGAAAACGGGAAATTTGGCCGACCTTCATTGGTGTCGATCGACACTTTGCTCGTAAATTCGCCCTCTTGACTTCATCACTTCGGCTACTTTTTCAAAATGCTCCAAAACGTTCCAATTTCTTCCATTTAGCTCCAAATGCTCTTCATCCTGTAAAGACTCTAATAGGACTCTAAGGTTAACAAAAGACTCTATAAAAACACTTATATCATGGTCCAAAAACCAGTAAAAACCATGATATATCAACTCCCCCAGACTTAGCTTTTTTGCTTGCCCTCAAGCAAAACAAAAACTTAGAATGAAGTAGAAGTTTGAAAACAGGAACTTTTGAGTACCTTTTCAGAACGCCACATTGATTAACACTTCTTGAATCCACATGTTATAGAGCCAACCTTAGGAAATGTTCAGTGTGCTTACCACAAGTTTAGCAATCTCCCAGTTCGAATCCAGATCCTTTCCTTGGTAATATTTCTAACTCTAACAGTGGTATTTCCACATAACTTTAGAGATTCTTTTCCCTTCCTTATTGCCTGAACAAGACATTCTCATGCAGCTCCCCTATTTTCTCTTCCCTTAGTCAACTTCTGCCCATTTTCAGGGTGTTCTAAGATCTTTTCATTGACTTTTCTTTTTCTTATGGAATCTCTGGAAATAATGCTACTCTTTACTTGTGTTCCTTGTGAGGAGACGTGTTCAAGAGCATCACTAATATTGTTCCTTGTGAGGAGACAGGCTCATGACAAGGCACTATTCCCAGACTTAAACTCTTTTTCTTTCTTTTCTCAAGGGAAGATCAAGGAGAGACTGCAATTGCCTATCTGTTCGTACTGAAAGAGGAATCAAATTCTGCGCATACCTAGTTCTTTATAAGGGGACCTGAACTCGCCATGTTAGACTGATTCCACTTGCAGCTTTCTACTTAGTAAGACCTGCAGCCAACTACTATAGTAATGGTTCTTCAAGTGTCAACTTCCTGTGGTTAGTTCCTAGAAAAACTCAAGTTCCAACTGATTTTGACTAAATAAAACAGAAATTTTCAAAACTTTTTGACTCTCAAAACAAAACACAATGTTAGCAACCACCTNAAAACAGAAATTTTCAAAACTTTTTGACTCTCAAAACAAAACACAATGTTAGCAACCACCTCCCCCAGACTTGAATAACACTGTCCCCAGTGTTACTAAGAATGAGTTTGGATAAAAAAAGTTGTGTTAAACTATTACAAATCAAAGAGAAAGATAGATTACCTGACCCCTGCGCGCAGCGTCGATCAACACAGGTGGTGTCAATCGTTGCTTAGTATGATGACGGTGTCGATCGACACTGGTAGTGTCGATCGACACTCTGTCCGTAGACATAGTTCAGCTACTCGAACATGATTGTTGTTTAGAATCTTCCTAACTGTTAGAAAAACTCAAACAAACGTTAAAAGCACAAGATAATCCAGATAACTCAATAAGTGTAACAAGTTTGAAACAAAGTACTGAAGCAAATGAAACAAATGCAGACTCAAGAGAAAAAGAAAAATTGACTCAAAGTACTAAAAAGGATGGAAGAGTCACTCGTCGTCATCAACATGTGGTGGAGAAGATCGTGGCGGTGTAGCAGGTCAAACGCAGCCACAGCTGGACACAGTGGCAATGGCGTTCCAGATGGCCTGAAAGCTCTGAACCACATATCTCTGAAATGCAGCCTGCTCCATAGGAATCTCGGGAGCGTCTGGAAGGTGATGCGGTCCAATACGCTCCAAGGTGGCCTGTGCTCTGCGCCTGGAACATGAAGGTCGTGGTGCATCCTCAGCTGGTCGGGAGGAAGTGCCTCTGCGTCTGGCAACGGGAGCAGTCCTAATCTTGTTCGGACTGGGGTGAAAGGCGAGGCGCTGAGGATCGCTGGTAATGTGAGTGAGATCTCTGTCAGTTAACTGTACCAAACGGTGCACTCTCTGCTCGTCGCTGAATGCCCACGGTCTCTCTCCTGTCACCCAGTGAGTCCTCTTCAAGTACTCCATATCAACCAATGCACGCGATGTAACAATGGAGCAGGTGGAAGTGTCTATCAGGAAAGAAGACTCATGATAGTCTCTGGCTTAGCCTTCGTTCCACTGAAAGGCTTCATCTTCAAAGAAGCCAAATGATGTGCAAACACAGCACCAAGGTTCGCGCTAAGTGGCGCGTCTGAATCCTCATAGATCTCAGACCAAAGCCCGCGATATAGCAGCACCAACTCAGATACTCGCATCTTCCCTGGCTCATGCTTACACAGAAGTATAGTAGCAAAGATGTGGACCAAGTAGCGCATGGTGGGATGACGAATGTCTGTCTGAGTGGAGGTCTTCGAGTCATACCTCCCATTCCCGAAATGTGACCAGAAATCCTGGTTGTCTGGAAGCTGAGTCTGAAGAGAGACTCATGTGGCGTGCTCATCCACGAACCCATAGATCCCGCAAAGGTCTGGCAATGAAATGCGATAGCGGATCCCGCGGATGAGGAAAGTGAGTGTACCTTCCAGAGCATTCCGGACTATCTCGTTCCGGTAGTAGACTCGAGCTGTGGCGATGAACTGGCAGACAAGGTCTGGGTACAGATCGTACTGCCTCGTCGCTATAGTGCCCATCCCGATTCTGTCCATCAGATGCATAACGTCATCTTTGATCCCCAGCTCCCTCATTGTCTTCCCACACGCAAAACATGTTGGAGGAATCTCCACTCTCAGCCACGCATTGTAGAATAGCGTGTCATAGTCGTCCCAAGCCTCATCGATCCCTCTGTAAATGCAGTCATCCTTAGCGACTTCCTTTGCTGATGATTCCGTCCAATTCCTTTTAACCCGAACCCTTGCCTTTTCAGGCTTAGGCCATGGAGGAATAGCCGGAATTGCTTCATCATTGGCAGTTCCTGAGACTTCAGCATCTGTTTCCCGTGGTCTCTTAGTCCTATAAGGCATCTGCAAGAGAAAGAAAACCAAAATCAAATCCAAAATCCAAAGAAATGAAGCACAATGTGTCGGTCTGGTCGGGTGTCGATCGACATGATAACACTCATATTTTACTCGTAAAACCTATTATTTCAAGATCATTTATAAGTGTTTTCACCCGGTTTTCAACGGTTTTAAAGTGATTTCCACGTTTCCTAGTTTTAAAAGTCATTTCAGGAAAATTTGACAAAAAGGACACATTTTGGAGCAAAACGGGAACTTCAAGGACATGTGCTCGGAGCCATAAGTTCAGCATCAGATGACGACCTTCCCACCATAAGATCAAGCTCATATTTGGAGACAAGATAGCCCTTCTAGCTGTCTTTCACGCCGAGGTGGTCTTAGTTCAATCCCACGGTTGGATCTTAAGTTACAAAGGAAGCAAGAAGTCCCGTCAGACACATTCCCAGAAGAAGGATAGCCACGCCACGGATCTTCAGAAGACCAGTGGCCGCGCCACACCTGGTCGTCGCGGGGCCACGCCACTCCAGCCCATCCCGAGCCCGTTTGCACTTATCCGATATTTTCCCGAGGTTAAAACGTGAAGCCCACTTCCTGAAGACCGGGAGCCTATATAAAGGAACCTTAGGGTTTCAGAAGAGGGGTGACCACATAGAGCTTTTCCAGAAACACTTTTGCGCCGCAGAGAGAGAGAGAAAGAGAGAGTTTGATGGCCCCGGAGTTGAAGTCCTCGAGAGAGAACTCTTCTACAGCCGCCTGCTCCTCCTTCTTTTCCCTTTCATCTTTTGTTCTTAGTTCTTTGCTTTTCAACACTTTAAGAAGACCTCTCTTCAATCGATTTCCTTTGAAGAAGTTTTCTCACTTTGTTCTTTTTATTAATACAATTCGCACCTTTCATATCTCGAAGATGTCTCTCGTTCCCATGAGCGAGTAGTCATCTAGTTGGGTTTTTAAGGGGATTTTCGTAGGGGTTTAATCATGGATTGATTTCGCTAGGTTGTTAGAGATAGAGTTTCTTTTAGGTATCTTCGTTGATGTCTTGTTTTTATTGCATGTTTGCTTCTCTGATCAATTAGCAACTGATTCTAGGGCGATTAGATACATGAATATGTGGTCTGTTGTCTGGATCTAGAAGTCAACGAGCGGATCGCACCGTAGGATGTTTAGGCATATCAACGGACAGCACCACGAGTGTTTACAAATAGGTGAATGATATGTATGCGCGGTTGTCTTGCATCGTGGGATGAGAAATCATATTCGCAGTGAAAGACAAACGCAGGTGGCTAGATCCGTGAAGACGGGGTAGTTATAGTCGACCGTTTCAGCTCAAGAATCTAACTTATTAAATTATCTAGAGCCTATCCTACTGCTTGTTAGATTCGATCCATGAACCCCGGAGAATGTCCCTGAACCCAACGCCTTTTATTTATTGATTTACAACCGTTTAATTCTCTGCTGTTGCTTGATATCATTACTGCAAATCGTGACACACCGCACTCCCAGTTCCCATTTGGTTTAAAGAAGTTAGAAATCATAGGACTATCGCAAAACAACAATCTGTGTGGATTCGATCCCTTAATATACTACTGTGATTGCTGTGCACTTGCAGCTATCTTAGGGGTAAAACTTGAAGTAAAATAAACCCCGCATCAAGTTTTTGGCGCCGTTGCCAGGGATTGTTTGCTTTTGCGAATTTTCAGTTTCTAATTTTCCTTTTAGACCACGTTGATTTTCAAGCTTTTCCGTTCATTGCTCACGATTTTCTTGTGTTTACTTCTCATGTTTCAGGTGTATGACCACTAGGAGGAACGCTTCCAACGTCTTACCCCGCCACATCGAGATCGACAGGCACGAAAAAGAAATCCGAAGGTTAAGAAGACAGATCAGCATGGCCGAAAACGAGGCCGCTCTTGGAGTTCAACGAAACCGCGAAGAAGTTCTTCGCAACACTGGTCGAGCACCTAACGAGTTACAAGATGGGGAGCCACAGCTCGACAACAATGGAAACCCTATCAACCCCAATCTCGAGGCTGACTCGGACGAAGAAGAACGCGATCCTGCCTTACAGCAAGGAGGACACAACCCGATCATCGGAAATGGCGTGATTCGAGCGAACCCTATCATCCAGCCGGATAACCAAGATGCTATCCGACCTGTTCTACCAGCTAACCTTCCCAGGCGAGCTAGGAACCACACCATAGCCGATCACGATACTCCTGATCAGCACTTCCAGAATCGAGCAGCGATTCAAGTTAACGTCCCCCATGAGGACGAATTGGAGATCAAGCCGCATATCATCTCTTTGGTGAAGCAAAATCAGTTTCACGGATTATCAAACGAGCACCCGATGGACCACATAGAGTTATTTGAAGAAATCTGCAGCACCACAAAGACGAACCGAATCCCTCCCGACTATCTAAAGTGTAAGCTATTCCCATTTTCTTTGAGCGACAAAGCTCATAGATGGCTGAAGACTTTACCACCAGGATCGATCACTAACTGGGTGGAATGCAAGTCCGCCTTCCTCAATCACTTCTACACTAAGTCCCGATCCAACCTGCTGAGAAACAAGATCCAAGGCTTCCAACAAGGACCGGTCAAATCATTCTTTGAGGCGTGGGAGCAATTCAAGGAATATGAACGCGACTGTCCTCACCATGGCTTCTCCGGAGCCAGCTTGCTAAACACGTTCTACCGCGGACTGCAGGCTAGATACCAACTTTCGCTCGACACGGCCAGTAATGGAGATTTTACAACAAAGACGGAGCGACAAGGACGCGCACTCATCGAGAACCTCGCTGTAAGCAACAGCAATAACTGTCCGGATTATGATAGAAATCCGCGAACCGGAGACTCAGATTCTAAGCAGATAGCCGAGCTGAAGAATATGATGAGCCAGCTACTTAAGGGACAGCAGCGCAGTATTAGTGCGTGTGAAACCGCGGCGGAAAGAGAAGAACTTAGCCCCGGAGACGATGGAGACGAGTCCTACACGCGGGAAGAAGAAATTAACTTCATAGGAGGACAGAATTCGTATCCAAACAGAAACTTCAACAGTGGATTCAACAACAACTTCAGGAACAACAACAACTTATCATACCGGAACCCAAACGTGGAGAACCCGCGAGATCAAGTGTATCCACCTCAAGGAAGACCCTACCAGAACAAGTTCCAGAACGTGAACTACGGAAACAACGGAAGCTACCAGGCGAAGCAACCCTACAACTCTCAGCTCACGCCCTACAACAATCAGCAAGGAGCGCCGCAAGCTGCACCAAACGCACCTTACCCGTCACGAGAAGACAAACTCGAAGTACTGATGCAACAGCTACTATTGTCTCAACAAAAATCAGTCAAGGATCTCAACATCAAGGTAGATTGCATGTACAACGACCTGAACGGCAAGTTCGAAACCCTGTCTTCCCACGTGAAGAAATTAGACACGCAAGTCTCTCAAACCGCTGAAGCCATCAAGAGACAAGCAGGGATCTTTCCCGGAAAGGTAGAAGATAACCCGAAAGGATTCTGTAACGCGATTTCAGCAGTCGCCAACGAGGCTAAGGAGCCAGAGCTAGCCATGGAAGAAAAGTGCAGGTTCGTCCCACTCTTCCCAACGACAAAGAAAGGAACTGCCAGTCCACCTTTCGATACTCCGGAGAACCGTGGGTTCGACAGGCTGAAGAAAGAAGAAGATCCAGGCGCATTTACCTTCCCATGCTCTATCACGGGAATCAAATTCGAGGATTGTCTATGCGACACAGGAGCCAATGTCAATGTCATGCCGATGGCAATCGCTGAAAGGTTAGGAATAACTACTTATTTCCCCTCACCTACGCAGCTAGTGTTCGGAGACTCGTCTAGGAAGAAATCAAATGGCGTAATCTACAACGTTCAACTCCTTGTCGGAAATAAGATAGTACCGACTGACTTCCATGTGCTCGACATGGGGGAAGACAAAGACAAACCACTGATACTTGGAAGACCCTTCTTGGCCACGGTAGGAGCAAGGATCGATCACGTGAGCAACTTCGTAGTCCTCCTACATGTAAGCCAGAAGAGATACTACCCGAAGGAGCTGAACACTCCGCCCCTGGAAACAAAGGGCCACACGACCAAGAAGGAG
The DNA here is from genome assembly GCA_020283515.1 of Alliaria petiolata. Lineage (NCBI taxonomy): Eukaryota > Viridiplantae > Streptophyta > Magnoliopsida > Brassicales > Brassicaceae > Alliaria > Alliaria petiolata. The sequence goes on from JAHZTW010000004.1 coordinate 4,602,449, forward strand.
AAAAAGGGGATGATATTAAGAACAGGACAGCTCCACTCGAGACCCTTCTCCAGAATCGAAATTCTGATCCCTCCCGAGCTAGAAGAGTTGGGCGAAGAGGAAGTTTCTAAGTCAGTCGAAAAGACAAAGCGGGTAATCTTAGAAGCTAAAATTCTAAGGAACGGAAACGGAGGTACGCTGCTGATACGGAAGCAAGGAGAAGCTTCAGGAGAGACAACTCCCGAAGCACTTCCCCCAACTTCCTAAGCTTCAAACAGAGTCGAGCTGAACGACTTAAACAAAAGCGCTTGGTGGGAGGCAACCCATCCGGTACGTGTTTTTGATTTCTTTTCTTTTCTTTCATTTCTAACATTTGGTTTTTGCAAGTTTTCTGTACTTAGGAATAAAAAAAAAAATATAAGACCAAGAAAAAACCCAAAAATATAAAGAGGAGCCTCAGAAGGAGACTGGCCGCACGAGCACAGCCCGTGGCGCGGAGAGAAGGGCCGTGGCCGCGCGACGGACCACGACCGCGCGGAGAGAAGTACTCTAGCCGCGGCCGCGACGGGCCATGGCGCGGCCAGCGGTCGTCTGAGCCACCAGCCCGGAAAACTCACGTTTTCCTCCCGAACCGAACTTCCCGCGTTTTGGTACAATCCCGCACCGAAAAATTATTCCCGTTAATGTGAAATGACGGATTTAATCGATTCGTGGCCAACACGCAAGGTAAGTTCTCTCGTTTTAAAATTTTTGAAAATAAAGGTTTTTGGAAAAAAAAACACCTTTTTATAAGCAAAAAAGAAATTTTTAGGATCAAACTCTCTTTTCTTCTTCTCTTCCAAGAGACTTGGAGATTTTTGGGGAGATTCTAAGTTTTTCAAATCAAAACCATTTTCAAAAATTCTTTGGTTTAAACTCATCTATTTTCAAAGAGGATTCGCTTTTTAAAGCTCATTCATCCTCATCTACAAGGTATGGTCTCTAATTTTACAAACCTCTAAAGAACTCAATTTTGAGATCTCTCTTTGCTTGACTAGAAAATTGTCTAGGATGCTTGGATAATGATAGAGAACCTTGGGTTGATGATTTAGGTTGCCTAGATCCCGATTTTTGCAACCATGTATCTAAAAGTTGAAGTCTTTGAAATAAATAAAAAAAAAATTTGGTTTGCTAAAAACCGATTTTTGGTGAAATTATTGAACAAATTGCTTGGATTGAACTTGCTTCATGCTAGGTATCACTTAGAGATCAAAGTTTGATGATAATAAGTTGACAAAAGCGATTTATTGGAAAAAATTTGGTTAAGAATCACAAAAATCCGAAAATAGAGCTTGGGTACCAAATTGATCTTTAATATTAATGCATAAGCTCGATTTTTATTAGTCTTGGAAACTCTTGGTATATTTCATGCATATGATTGCACTTGAGAATCCATATGCCACATCAAATTCACATGTTTGGTCGAGTTTTTGTTTTGCAAGGTACAATGAGTTCCGACCGAAACTTCGAGATACGTTCAAAGTATAGAGAGCAACTAAGCTCTTCAAGGAGTTCTTCACGACAGCAAGGACACGTGACAGCGCTAGGAAACCCGAGCCTAGACACCACTCTAGGGAGCTACGTGGAGGAACAAAGAAGAAGATTCCGCAGTTCATTGATAGCACACACAAGCCGCGACAATTCTCCACCTCAAGAGCCAACAAGAGAGATGAACCCTTCCCCTCCTAAGCGCAAGGTCCGAAATTTTGGGGCACCGATGGACCCAAACATTGATTATTTGAGGGAGATGAAGAAGATGGATGTAAGGACAACATTGAAGATCGACTACTCCGCTCTTGATGCATTGGGCATCACCGAGGATGTCACGTGGTACTTGGACAAGCTAAGGCTCAAGACCTTTATGGAGATTGATCGACCGACCTACAAGGAACTCGCCCAAGAATTCTTAGTCTCGGTTGCTGACATACAAGAGAGGAAGAAAATCACGCCCGAAATACGGTATTCTCTATTTCACCATTGGCTCTCGAGAGTATGAGTTGAGCATACCTAGACTTTGCGAGATATTTGGTTTTGACTTGAGGAGCAAGACGACCATTGAAGAAGAATGGAGCGCAGATATTTGCGAACTCCTGGGCCGAGGCATTTACGACAAGGGAAGACATCAGTCCGCCTTTCTTTCACATCCGGCCGTACGTTTCATGCACCGCCTCATAGCACCGCCTCATAGCACACCGACTTTACTCTCGCAGCAACCAATCATGCATCCTCATTCCAGAGCTCGTCCTACTTCAGTCCGCCTTTAGGGACGGGCCACTTTCAGCATGCTTTGGATGCGTCTTGGCAGAGAGACTCGTGCGAGTGAAGCACGACGTCACCGCACCTCGATGCGAGACTGCTTTCACGACTTACGGAGGCATCATCACAGCGATCATGGAGACAGCAGGAGTAGACACCAGCATTGAGACGCCCTTAGAGGAGGCTTGGTTTGACTTGTCTCAGTTTCAGACGGATAGGAACTTGACAGGCGCATCCATGGATCCGGGCAGGTTCGGATACCGCTACCGATTGGGAAAGAGGGACAACCGCACGGTCTACTTACCATCTCTTACAGTCCCGCGTCTTTCAGAAGGCTCACCACAGTGGATCCCGAACCATGATGAGTTCTGTACTGAGTTCTCACGTCTACCACTTACCATTGGAGAGTATGTAGCCGCCAAGGCTAGGAGAGAAGCGATCCATCAGAGGACTCACCACACCTCATCCTCCTCCATGCGCAGTACTTCGCGATCACCGCACTTCAGGAGCAAGTAGCACGCCAGAACGAGATGCTTGAGCGGATGGCGCGACAGCTTCGAGAGAGAGGACACATAGATGGCGACCTTTAGACCCTGAGTTCAGATGCCTAGAAGACTTAGCGTCTCTGCCAACACTCTTCCTGCTTACGAGCCTGGTTCCATCTATTCCACCCCTATCCTTTATTTTCATTCATGCTTTATATTTCATCTATTGCAGTCATTCCCGACCTGTCACCACTATTTCACACTGGGGACAGTGTGATTTAAGTCTGGGGGGAGTTCGTACTAATGACTTTGCTTTTGCTTTTGTTTTGGTTTTTATTTGAGTCTTTTTCTTTTAAGAACTAAGAATGATGTATTTTGATATATATAATATGGTTTTAGGGATTATGACGCAAAACCAAGGATGATATTCGACCAGTGTGCTTCTACGCTATTTCTAGCAACAGATCTTTCAAGCTCTAGTACTAGACCAGGCAGTAGCTAGAAAGCCAGAGATGCGAAATCCTGGAGAATGCCGATCTATAGAGACTTAAGGGGAAGGAATACACTAGCTCTATTTTTATTGGACTTTAAACTGACTATTAATTTCCTTGTCAACAGATGTAAACATTCAACGAAAAAGCTAGAATGTTCGGGACATCTTCTTCCATTTTTACGCACCCCCTTGTTGTTCCCGAACGGCCAACTCATCAATAGTTGGTACCTTACCCGAAACCCTTACCATCTTTTCATACCTCATGCAACTCTCTTGTTTTCACCATATGCAGATATGTGCAAAAACGCCAGAGAGGGAGGAACGACACGATTTCTAGTCACTCAAGGCAAGGATCGAATGGTTAAGGAACGGAAGTGTTAGCTACAAAAGAAGGACGACTCATGCCTCGGAAAACTCGAAAGAATGGTAATATTCTTGCGATTTTTAAGACTCTCACAACAAGGCACTTCTCGTTTCATAAAACAAAATGATATATATAACTCGGATAGAGGACCCGAATTTTTTTTGAGTAATGACGGTACTTATCCATAAAATAGAGAGTTACAAAAAAAAATAATAGAGAAAAGAAACGGGAAGAAAATGCCTAAGAGTCATAAGAGGATCATGACATACATAGAAGCAGAGTCTGGGCGATATGGTGAGAAGTTTTAGACGCCATCCAATCCGAACCAGAAACAAGAAACTAAGTCTAGGGGGATGGATATATCGAGGAGAATTTGCGGATATGTACGGAGAGTGTTGGAAATCGTGGATCTCAACAGTTCCACCTTCTCTTGCTGTTTTGCATAATATCTCGCACCTTCCGTAGATCTATACGGTAACCCGAAACACTCTAAACCTCACCAATAAAAGCCTTTATATACCTAACCTCGTTGAATCTAGCTTTATATCCCTTGACAAGGACCACGCCAAACTTAATACTACTTAGAGAGCTAGTTGACTGAAACTTGAAGTTTAGATAGTGAAAGTTTCGCAAGGGACTAGTGTAGAAGGAACTATAGTGAGAATTTTCTAGGGTGAGCTTGGATAGACTTGTTCGATGACTTATGGTTTAGAAGGACGGTCGCTGAGTTTTTGCTAGTTCCTATATTTTCAAACCTCTTTTCGAGGCTTTGTCTGCGTTTTGTTTGAGGACAAACAAAGATTTAAGTCTGGGGGAGTTGATAACACTCATATTTTACTCCTAGAACCTATTATTTCAAGATCATTTATTAGTGTTTTCAGCCGGTTTTCAAAGGTTTTAAAGTGATTTCCACGTTTCCTAGTTTTAAAAGTCATTTCAGAAAAATTGGACAAAAAGGACACATTTTGGAGCAAAACGGGAACTTCAAGGACATGTGCTCGGAGCCATAAGTTCAGCATCAGATGATGACCTTTCCACCACAAGATCAAGCTCATATTTGGAGACAAGATATCCCTTCCAGCTGTCTTTTACGCCGAGGTGGTCTGAGTTCAATCCCACGGTTGGATCTCAAGTTACAAAAGAAGCAAGAAGGCCCGTCAAACCCATTCCCAGAAGAAGGATGGCCGCGCCACGGATCTTCAGAAGACCAGTGGCCGCGCCACACTTGGTCGTCGCGCGGCCACGCCTCTCCGGCCCATCCCGAGCCCGTTTGCACTTATCCGATATTTTCCCGAGGTTAAAACGTGAAGCCCACTTCCTGAAGACCGGGAGCCTATATAAAGGAACCTTAGGGTTTCAGAAGAGGGTTGACCACACAGAGCTTTTCCAGAAACACTTTTGCGCCGCAGAGAGAGAGAGAAAGAGAGAGTTTGATGGCCCCGGAGTTGAAGACCTCGAGAGAGAACTCTTCTACAGCCGCCTGCTCCTCCTTCTTTTCCCTTTCATCTTTTGTTCTTAGTTCTTTGCTTTTCAACACTTTAAGAAGACCTCTCTTCAATCGATTTCCTTTGAAGAAGTTTTCTCACTTTGTTCTTTTTATTAATACAATTCGCACCTTTCATATCTCGAAGATGTCTCTCGTTCCCATGAGCGAGTAGTCATCTAGTTGGGGTTTTAAGGGGATTTTCGAAGGGGTTTAATCATGTATTGATTTCGCTAGGTTGATAGAGATAGAGTTTCTTTTAGGTATCTTCATTGATGTCTTGTTCTTATTGCATGTTTGCTTCTCTGATCAATTAGAAACTGATTCTAGGGCGATTAGATACATGAATATGTGGTCTGTTGTCTGGATCTAGAAGTCAACGAGCGGATCGCACCATAGGATGTTTAGGCATATCGACGGACCGCACCGCGAGTGTTTACAAATAGGTGAATGATATGTATGCGCGGTTGTCTTGCATCGTGGGATGAGAAATCATATCCGCAGTGAAAGACAAACGCAGGTGGCTAGATCCGTGAAGACGGGGTAGTCATAGTCGACCGTTTCAGCTCAAGAACCTAACTTATTAAATTATCTAGAGCTTATCCTGTTGCTTGTTAGATTCGATCCATGAACCCCAGAGAATGTCCCTGAACCCAACGCCTTTTATTTATTGATTTACAACCGTTTAATTCTCTGCTGCTGCTTGATATCATTACTGCAAATCGTGACACACCGCACTCCCAGTTCCCATTTGGTTTAAAGAAGTTAGAAATCATAGGACTCTCGCAAAACAACAATCTCTGTAGATTCGATCCCTTAATATACTACTGTGATTGCTGTGCACTTGCAGCTATCTTAGGGGTAAAACTTGAAGTTAAATAAACCCCGCATCATGACACACATGGTGTCGATCGACACCATGCGCTGATTTTGTATCCGAACCAAAATCGACGAGTTGCAACTCCATTCAACAATAATTATCATTCCCAGCAGTCCTATTATCATTAATCGACCAAGTATAGACCATTAAACCCAAAGAAAAATCCAAAATCGCAAAATGTATCATCAATTTCCAAAAATTTCGAAAATTTCAATTTATGCAATTTAGAGGATGAAAACCGTTTGGGAAATGATCTAAATCATGTTATACAACCTAAACAAGCATCATTCAACAATGAAATCAAGCTAAATAGGTTGAATTCGGAAATTTTCACCTTAGGTCGAAAAATAAAATTGGTAGATTAAAGAACATACCTTGGTAGATCAAATTAATTGACTATGGATTATGAAAGAAGACAAGAATACGCACGGATTAGAGCTTTGAATCACTCAATTTGGTGAAAAAAATGAAAATTTGGGATTTGGGAAAAAATTCTTTGAAGAACTCGGGTTTGGAAAAAATATGAGAAAATGGAGAAAATGTCGAGTTTTGAAGAACTTACCCGTATCCCCGCTTGGTGTCGATCGACACCCATCTGTGTCGATCGACACTGAGTCTGATCGAGCCTCCTTCTTCTTCTTTTTTTTTTTTTTTTTGTAAAAGTCAAAATAATTAGTAAAAATCAAAACAAAATGTAAAGAAAAACTTACCTAACATTGGGTTGCCTCCCACTCAGCGCTCGTTTAACGTCAATAGCTTGACTGTTCTTGCGTGATTTAGGCGTTGGGTGCATCATCTAAAGACACAATAAGACCTTCTAGAATCTCGACTTGAGCCCAATAGTGTTTCACCCTCTGTCCATTTACTGTGAACTCCTCTCCTTTGGAGTTTGTCAAGACAATTGCTCCATATGGTCGAACCTCTTTGATGGTGAAAGGAACTGACCAACGTGAACGCAATTTACCAGGAAACAATTGCAAACGAGAGTTATACAGAAGTATCTGATCATTTGGTTCGAATTGTCTGGAGACAATCTTTTTGTCATGATATGCCTTTGTCCTTTCCTTGCAGAGCTTCGAGTTCTCATAGGCGTGATGGTGCAATTCGTCGAGCTCATTTAGCTGTATTAGGCGCCTTTCTGCAGCTGGCTTCAAGTCGAAGTTCATCTTCTTGATAGCCCAATATGCCTTGTGTCCCAACTCCACTGGAAGATGGCAGGCCTTGCCATAGAGTAGCTGGAAAGGTGTAGTCCCAAGTGGCGTTTTGTAGGCAGTCCTGTAGGCCCAAAGTGCATCATCCAGCTTCGCATCCCAATCCTTCCTTATCTTGCCCACTGTCTTCTCTAGAATTTGCTTGATCTGTCTGTTGGAGACTTCCACTTGCCCACTCGTTTGGGGATGATAAGGAGTAGCCACGCGGTGCTGAACTCCATGTTTCTTCAGCAGCTTGTCAAACACCTTGTTAATAAAGTGAGAACCACCATCACTTATGACAATCCGAGGTACTCCGAATCTTGGAAAAATGATGGTCTGAAATAGCTTGATAACCACTGCAGCATCATTGGTCTTTGAAGCAATCGCTTCCACCCACTTAGAGACATAGTCGACAGCCACCAAGATGTATTGCATTCCATAGGATGGAGGGAAAGGGCTCATGAAATCAATGCCCCAACAATCAAAGACCTCAACTTCATGGATGAAGTTCTGTGGCATCTCATGTCGCTTGCTGATCTTTCCTCTCCTTTGACAAACATCACATTGAGTGATAAACAACTGCGCATCCTTGAACATAGTAGGCCACCAAAAGCCTGCTTGAAGAACTTTGGATACGGTCTTTAAGGTTGCGAAATGTCCAGCATACTCAGAACCATGACAATGGAACAGCACATCACGAACCTCACTCTCTGCAATGCATCTTCTGTAAACATTGTCTGAACAATGCTTGTACAAGTGAGGCTCATCCCAATAGTATCTTCTTTGTTCCATCATGAACTTCTTCTTTTCATAACCCTTGAGATGTGTAGGCTCAATGTCTGTAGCAAGGAAGTTCACAATGTCAGCATACCATGGTTGATTCGCAGCATTAATGGCAAAGATTGGCTGTCGAAACACTTCGTCCAAGATCCTGCGAATCCATGATGATCGCTGGTGTCGATCGACACAGATGGTGTCGATCGACATTTGTGAAGTTGGCAAACTTCGAAGTGTTGAATCGCCAGTGTCGATCGACACTGTGCGTAACTGCTCTGAATATGCAGCTTGGAAGCGACTCTCAACAAGGTAAACATTCTCCTCAGACAGAAAATCATCAATTGGCACGTCATCTTCAATCCTAATCCTTGAGAGATGATCAGCTACTCCATTTTCAACTCCTTTCTTGTCCTTGACTTTTATGTCAAACTCTTGAAGAAGAAGAATCCATCTTAGCAACCTTGGCTTTGCATCCTTCTTCTGCATCAAGTACTTCAATGCAGAATGATCAGTGTGGACAATCACCTTTGAGCAAACAAGATACTGGCGAAATTTCTCAAAGGCAAAGACCACAGCTAGCAATTCCTTCTCCGTTGTTGCATAATTCTTCTGAGCATCATCCAACGTTCTGCTGGCATAGTAGATGGCATGAAGCTTCTTGTCCTTCTTCTGTCCCAGAACTGCTCCTACTGTGAAGTCATTGGCGTCACACATCACCTCGAAAGGCAAATCCTAGTCTGGAGGTTGAACTATTGGAGCACTCACTAAAGCTTGCTTGATTTGTTCAAAGGCTGAAAGGCATTCTGCAGTGAATTCGAACTTCACGTTTTTGCAGAGAAGAGCAGTGAGTGGTCTTGCAATCTTGCTGAAGTCCTTGATGAATCTTCTGTAGAACCCAGCATGACCCAGAAAACTCCTTACGGATTTCACAGAATCAGGTGCTTGCAAAGTCGCCATCACTTCAATCTTGGCGGGATCCACTGCGATTCCTTCTGCTGAAACCTTGTGTCCAAGTACAATCCCATCTGTGACCATGAAATGACACTTTTCCCAGTTCAGGACCAAGTGCTTCTCTTCACACCGCTGCAACACTGCGCATAAGTTGTCCAGGCAGTCTTTGAAAGATGACCCATAAACAGAAAAGTCATCCATAAAGACCTCCATAAACTTCTCAATCATGTCTGTGAAGATGGACATCATGCATCGCTGAAAGGTCGCAGGAGCATTACAAAGTCCAAATGGCATTCTGCGATATGCAAATGTACCATAAGGACATGTAAACGTGGTCTTCTCCTGATCATCTGGATGGATAGGAATCTGGAAGAACCCTGAATAGCCATCAAGGAAACAGTAGTAGGGATGATTCGCCAATCTCTCCAGCATCTGGTCGATGAAAGGCAAAGGAAAGTGATCCTTTCTGGTCGCGGCATTCAGCTTCCTGTAGTCTATGCACATCCTGTGTCCAGTCACAGTCCTTGTAGGAATCAGCTCATTCTTCTCGTTCTTCACTACTGTGACTTCTCCTTTCTTAGGAACCACATGAATCGGACTGACCCAAGCACTGTCTGAAATGGGATAGATGATCCCTGCTTCCAAAAGTTTCATGATCTCCTTCTTGACTACTTCCTTCAGGTTCGGATTCAGCCTCCTTTGGTGTTCGATTGATGACTTTGTCTCATCCTCAAGGTGAATCCGATGCATGCACAAGTCTGGTGAGATACCTGAAATGTCATCAAGAGAGTAGGCAAGAGCTTTGCGATACTTGCGCAGCTTGCTTAGCAGTTAAGTGAGCTCTGCATTGTTTAAGGAAGCATTTACAATGACAGGGTAAGTTGAATTAGGACCAAGAAATGTGTACCTTAGCCCGGCAGGGAGCTGTTTAAGCTCAACTTTAGGTGCCTTAGCCTCACTCCAATCGGCATGTGTGGCTGCTCTCTTTTTGCGCGCAAGGTGTCAATCGACACTCGTTGGTGTCGATCGACACAAGTCCTCCTGAGCGACTAGTTGCATGACTTACTCACTTGCGTCCATCATCTTCGCATATCCAGGAGCTGCATCGTCCAAGCTCTCAACGTCCTTCGTAGAAGTGGTCAATGCTCGCTCCAAGGGGTCTGTAGGATGGTCTTCTTTGAAAATCTCCTCAGCAAGGTTGGTGAGTGAATCGACATAGAAGGTTTGTCCATCAATTGTTGGCCTCTTCATTAGCTTCTCCATGTCAAAATTCATCACCAAGTCACCAATGTTCAGCGCGATCCTTCCCTTCTTCACGTCAATGATCGCTCCAGCTGTAGCCAAGAATGATCTACCAAGTATGAGAGTGTCTTTGGGTTCCTCATCATATGCTAATACCACGAAGTCTGTGGGAATCAGACAATCTCCCACTTTGATAGGAACATCTTCTAAGACACCTTCAGGGATCCTGACAGAACGATCAGCAAGGACTAGGGAGATTTTCGTGGCTTTGAAGTCTGTCATGTCCACCCTTAGAGCAACTGAAAGAGGCATCAAGTTGACACTTGACCCTAAATCGCATAGAGATCTCCCAAACTTGTCTAAAAAAATGGAGCAATCTAGAACAAAGCTTCCCGGATCGGAGAGTTTCTCTGGAAGCCTATTCTGAATAACAGCACTGACTTGCTCTGATATCATCATTACTCCTTCTTCCATATCCATGTTCTTTGTCATCATCCACTTCAAGTATCTCTTTATCAATGGAATTGTCACAATGGCATCCATCAAAGGGATTTCAACCACTAGTTTATCCATGAAAGCCTTGCATTTAGCGTCAAGCAGCTCCTTCTTAGACTTCTTTGGTATCAAGGGGAAAGGGATCATCGGTTTGTAGATCCTTTCTTCAGTAACGATCTTTGTCTTGGCTGTATCTGGTGTTGTCCGTGGTGGGCGTTGATCGACACCCTCCTGGTGTCGATCGACACTTGCATCTGAAGGTGATTATTCCGCGTCTGGCTCGTTGGATTTGTCATTGATCTCCATCGGTGTCGATCGACACTCAGTAGTGTCGATCGACACTGGCTCCACAGCATCTTCAACGTCTTCTAACTCCTCGAATTCTTCAGTGCTAAACCCTCTCTTCTGCACAGGCTGAAGGTTCTTTCCACTCCTCAATGTGACAGCGTTCACATGGCGTTTGGGATTAGTATCAGTCTTCCCTGGAAGGAATCCTTCTTGCCTGTTAACAGCTTCTGCAGTTTGAGCAACTTGAACATCCAGCTTCTTCATGTGAGAGTTCATGCTCTCAATCTTTCCATTCAGGTCCTGGTACAGTGCATCAATCTTCCCATTGAAATTCACTGTCATCTTCTGCTGTCCTTCCAAGATTTGTTCTAGCATAGCCTCCATTTTGTTGTCTTGAGCTGGAGGTTTCTGGTAAGAAGAGTTTCCATAGCTCCTTGTGTAACCGCTGTTGTTGTTCTGGAATGGGGGCTTTTGAGTATAACCAGAAGAGTTTTGATTTCCTGTGAAGGAGCTCTTCTGATAGTTTCCAGTGAAGCTCATGTTCCCTTGCTGGTTCCCAAACCTTTGACCTTGGAAGCCTCCTCCGTTGATGTAGTTACCATCCTCTTTTTCGCATTCTTCACTAGGCTCGAGTGTCTCCACTTCAATGGCAAAGTGGACCTTCTTCTTGCCCACCAAAAGATCCAGCTTCCTGTTGACCTCAGCAATTTGGCCTCCTCCGTTTGCACCAGCTTGTTGTCTCCTTTAAAAGTCTGCGTTCTTGGTGCTGTTACAAGAGGACAAATTCTCTATAATCACCACCACGTCAGCTGGGTATCTGGTGTTGAAGTTGCATTGCTCGCAGCGTCTAGAGCCATCTGGTACCTCTAATCAATCCCTCGGTAAAAGATACTGATAAGTTGCGGCTCGCTGAAACCATGGTGAGGGCAGTCCCTCTGGTAAGCCTTGAATCGCACCCAAGCAGCCTTGAATGCTTCAGTAGTTCCTTGGGAGAACGTTGTGATCTTCGTCCTAAGCTCCTCTGATCTCACATCATCAAAGAAATTGCATAAGAATGCATTCTTTGTGTCTTCCCAAGTTGTCAAGGATCCTGGATCCAACTGCTTCAGCCAGTATGATGCTTCTCCAGAAAGCGAGTAAGGGAACAGCTTGCAGAAGAGATAATCATAGGACACTCCATTAGCCTTGATGCTTGATGTGAGGTCCTCAAATCTCTCAATGTGGTCCATCGGATGTTCAGTAGGAAGACCATGGAAAGGATGCTGCCCCACCAGTGTGAAGTAAGCAGGCTTCAGCTTGAAGTCGTTCCTCTGAAATGCAGGAGGACGGATCGCAGCTCTATTAGCATAGAACTGGTCTGGGCGGTTGTATTCGCCAAGTGTTCTTGCACGTCCATCTTCTGCAGCTTCGACGATGATGGCGCCAGCCTCATCGATTCTCTGGCCTTGGGCGTTCCTTCTATTGCCTTGAAGGTCAACAAGGTCGCTTGCCTCGTTGCGCATTAGGATCAGCTGTTCTGCCATCTCGATCTGCGTCTGGTGTCGATCGATACAAGCGGTGTCGGTCGACACTAAGGTGTGGCGTTGATCGATGCTCTCTGTGTCGATCGACGCTCGAGCAGACTTGCGGTTCGTACGTTCGAGACGGCCTAGTTCCTGGTTCAATGCGATTAGTTCCTCTTCCTTGTTGCTTCTGGTACTGGACATGCACCTGAAACAAAAGTTAGGAAACTAAATTAGTAACAAAGTAAAAAGAAAACCTAGTCAAAATCCTAGTACTAGATTCTGTAGGCAACTATTACTTCCCCGGCAACGGCGCCAAAAACTTGATAGGGCTCAGGTTTTACCCAAATAATCAACTACTGCAAGTGCACAGCAATGCAATTGAAGTATAAGGGGTTTTGAATCCTCAGGAAAGTTAAAGCTACACTATGGTTTCTAAGTTCGAATTATGTTAGGTTGGATTATATGAAATTGAAAACTAAGCAATTAAAGAAAGTAAATAAATCGGATTTTAGATGGATTTAAAGTTCAGGAGACGAAACGCTAGGCAAGGATAATTATCAGGTTGAATCCAAGAATGCAGAATCTAAGTTTATTAGGGATTTATTAAGAACCGTCTAGAACTCGAAACTCTAAGTTAAAACCAATCAACTCTCGTTGCAGAAGTTATCTATGCCTAAATCCCTAAATCCCAAATCTCTTTGGGAATTTAAACAATTAAGACAAGCAATAGGAACAAGTTTGATTTGTTCACAAAATACGTAAACCAAATCTCTTTGCGAATAGATATTTTGCTCACCTATGATTAGATCAAGTTACTAATAATGCTCTCGCATCTATTAAATAACTAAGGTTTGATTTCTAAGTGATCAATTCAGAGAATCAAGTTAAGCACAAATCAAGGTGAAGATCCAATTGATTTCCCTAATATTTCTAGTGATTCTACAAACTCTTCATCAAACCCTAAATCATCCTAACCTAACTAGCAAACTACTCAGGCATAATTATGCAGACACAAATCATGGCTGAAATAAATTGCATAAAAGAATAGAGAATGATACAGGGGTTCGAAATCTGGCTCAGATAAGTTAGAATTGTCTCCCCAAAAGCTCAGGATCAATCTCTCTCTAAGTCTCAAAAACAGAAAATAATGATAAGGT
>JAHZTW010000004.1:4626654-4640684 GCA_020283515.1 Alliaria petiolata
TTTTTTGTGCTTTTGGGGTTTATGAAAATGCTGTAAACTAAGAAGAAACCAAAACTAAAAATTAGTATGGTTAAGGAGATGAGAAAGAGAATACCTAAAATGGGTTGCCTCCCATTGAGCCGCTCTTGTTTAGAGTCTTTTAGCTAGACTTTGGTAGTTTGGGAGCTTAGTTGGAGGTGGAGTTCGACCTTAGGCAAGGCCTTTTTGCCTTTTGTTCTGCCTCTTCTGCTAAAGGCTCCTCGAGTCTCTCCATGATGTCATCCTCATTCTTCTCAAGAAGGTGTTTCTCCATGGTGTAAGGTACCGCGGGATAGAACTTCTTCCCGTCGACGTTGGCAAATGAGACTCGCCTGTTTGGCCAATCCATGATGGCTCCTACAATGGCTAAGAACGGCCATCCCGAGATGAGAGGTGCACCTCCTTCTTAGCGTGTCTTGACTATGTAGAAGTCTACCGGGATTCTACAATCGCCAATTATGACCGGGAGATCATAAACGATTCCTTTCGGGGCAGCGAAGGATTGATCCGCCAGTCCAATCCTGATGTCAGTGGGGAAAACGCATTTCACCCCGAGTTTCGTTGCCACGCCGGCTGGCATAATGTTTATGCATGACCCTGAATCGCATATGGCATTCTTGAAAATGTCACCTCGGATGCTGCAAGTTACAAGGTATTGCTCGTGGCCCTGGATCTTGTGGAGGTTTCTAATAGGCTTTCCGGTTCTGGCGAGGTCGAAAAGTCCTTGAATGTCTGAAACTGTCTCCCTGCTTTCGCAGAAGAAGTGTCTGATAAGATGATCTCTCCATGCTTCCACGAAATCCGTCTCTGGAGAGAGTTCTCGCACCACTTTGTTGAACTCCTCAAGTGCCAGCGGCTCCACTCGGTTTTGGTGCCAATCATCCTTCTTCTTAGGAGGCATCCTGATGGCATCCTTGTTGGCTGAGTGCCTTGCTTGATTAAAGTAGACTTCAATATCTCCCTTATCCTCCAAGCTATCTTGAAAGAAGTCGGCCAAACCCTGATTTTTCCATGCGTCTTCGAACTTCATTCCTGTGGGGAGTCCCTTAACTTTGGCATTGAACTTCATAAGCCTCTCCCTTTGAACGTGCACGGTGACCGGCCTTGCGTGGCTGGCCTTGTTCCCTGCAGTCGAGCAGAAGGAGGTTTCTTCCCCGAGAGATCCCTGAGATGAGCACCTTGATGACTCGGGCGAGTATCCCTCTCCGAACTCGTAGTTTGAGTCACTCTAGCAGCTGGTAGTGAAGCTCGTTTCAGTGCTTGAGAATCTCGTTTCGGTGATGGGTTCCACTGCATTGCATGGTGCGAACGTGGCTGGGTCAGGTCGGGGGTCTGGTGCTTTCGGCTTGTTCTTCCGGGCTGCTCGGTAGATTGAGACTTCAGAGACCTCTTTAGTCGCTTCCTCTAGAGGATAGGTAGCCTTCTTGGTTCCGCCAATGCTCATACCAGAGACTATCTTTCCAAGCCTCCGTTGTTCCTTGCTTAGCCTCTCTATCGCCTCCGTCTTTTCCTTCAGGCAATTGAAAATGCTTTCGAGCTTATCGTCAGTCTCCTCCGCTTTGTCCTCAGATTGTCTTTGGTCCTCTATGAGTTGAAGGATGTCTTCTTCGGCTCGATCTTTATTGACATAGATAGAGTCGTTGGTGTCTTCAAGCTTCTCGTTCAAGGTGCGGATGTCTCTCACGCTCTGCTCTAGAATAGGTTTGCGATACTCGAGCGCATCGGATATTTTCTTCAGCTGGGCCGTGTTGCTGGCCGTTTGCTCCTTATGCAGCCTTATCTCCTCGGATAGAGCTTCGATCTTAGCGAGAAGTTCGGCTTGAACCTTGTCTATATGCCCATAGACAGCTTCAGTGCAATCCGCCTGGTATTCCATCATATTCTTGATCGAGACTATGAGCTTGTCGATCTGGCGAGCGTGTTTGACCTCTGTGTCGAGATGATTGCCCTTCGGATTTTTTTCTTGGCTGGTAAGCCATGGGTCGCGCAGGTCGTGACCTTCGGGGGCGATATCGGCCTCTGGGGATCCAGGCTCGAATTGTTCTTGATTCGTGGGGACCTCCACGATTTTAGGGTTTCTGAAACTCATAGAAATAAACCTAGAAGTTAGAGAAAAGGATGTCTTTGAGTTGTGATCCTGACCTTTGTTTTGGACAGCGAAACGCAGCCTCCCCGGCAACGGCGCCAAAAGCTTGATGGGGTCTAAATAGTCGTCCGAGTTTGGAGGATTTTTTTGGGGACTCGTCGAGCTTTGAATTTGTAGGACCCTAAGCTGCAAGTGCACATCGTGCGTTGTAGTACTTAGGGTATCGATCCACAGGGAGGAGGTCAACTGCAAAACAGAAGAATCAGGGCAACCAAAAACGCAAAGAATTGGGGGTTTGGGAATGAGTGTCATGATTCTTGCAGGAAATAAATAAAGCAGTACCACGCCTTATATAGAAGAGGTTGTCAGCCTTTTCTACAATCAACGGGAAAAGGAAATCGAACTTAAGAACTTGTAAAAAGGAAATCAAGCAAGCAGTGCAGAAAGAGTAAAGTATGGAAGTGCGTAAATCTCGATTTAAAAGCAGGTGGGCAAATATGTTGGGAATCTTCTCGGGAAATCTATGGGGTTCTAACTAGAAATCAATACACAAAAACTAAGCAAACGAGACTAGGCGATTTTCCCCAAACTGATTCACTTGTTTTAACAACCTAACTTCATCAAACTAGGTCGATCTGCGAACTTCTATTCCACAGGTATATTTTCATATCCTGCAGCCTAGACGAACACGCAATAGGAACGGGACAATAAGCATTCAGACATCTCCCCGAATACGCATAAGCGCCCCAGGAAGGATGCTCTCTACCTTATTTTGGTCTAGATCTGAGATTCAGGACGTTTGTCGTTCTCAAGATCCTGCGATCAGAATATAGTTCATGACGCCAGACTCATGCAATAAGAACGAATAAGGTGAGACAGAAAATCCTAATCTTCGGCCTAAACAATCGGTTTCAACAACAGTTAATGAAATTCCCCATAGATCCCCTTAAAGAAAACCCAACGAAAGTAAACTACTCAGACATAAAAGTAGAAGCAGAAAACGTGATTGATGAATGCATAACTTATATAAATCGATTGAAGTAAAAGAGGGTTCAAGAACAAATCAATCTCCCTCAAAGAACAAAGTGGAAACCACGAATCAAAGATCCGCGGCTGCCAAAGAGAAATCTATAACTTAGAGTATTTGGGATGAAAAACTGATATCATATAAAACCCTAAACGGCGAGTATATATAGGTCTTCAAGTGCCCTAAGTCGGGGATTAGGTCTTGGCTTGCATAAGACGGTTGCGGGTTTAAGTTGGGCTTCAAATGGGCTCGGGAATCCGCGAGTGGCCTGGCCGCGCGAGCAACTGACCGTGGCGCGGCCACTGGTCGTCTGGCTAGGCCGTGGCGCAGCCACTGATCGTCTGGCTAGGCCATGGCGCGGCCAGCTCGTCCTTCCGGGTGCTTGACGGACCTTCTTGCTTCCTTCATAACTCAAGATCCAACCGTGGGATTGCTCTCAAACCACTTCGAGGTGAAAGACAGCTGATAAGGCTACCTTGTCTCCGAATATGAGCTTGATCTCGTGGTGGGAAGGTCTTTATTTGGTGTTGAACTTCTGTCCTTGGGCACTGTTTCCGGAATTGTCCATTTTGCTCCAAAATATGCGTCTTTCGCTAAGATTACCTGAAAAGAGTCTTGAACAACCAAATACTCGAAATCTAGTGTTTTTGTATCAAAACCTTAGTGAAATGCTTATTAAAGCACTCACTTATGATAGTAAAAACGGGTAAAATATGCATGTTATCAGAGATTTCATCTCTTTCCTCCTTTGGTCTTCATAAGTACCATCGCTCCTTGATGACCTATCATAGTCTTCACCATAGTTGCCATCACTTTGTGCCAAGTTCTCCACAAGTTCTAGACCCTCTTCTACATCTTTACCCAAGAAATTTCCATTACTTGTTGTGTCTAGAAGCATCCTAAATTTGGGGAGAACCCCACGGTAGAGTGTACTCAAAAGAGTCTCTTCGGAGAAGCCATGATGAGGGCATTGTGTAGTGTATCCCTTGAATCTCTCCCATGCCTCACAAAAACTTTCATTGTTCTTTTGGGTGAAGCTTGACAACTCATTCCTCAACCTTGCGGTCCTAGTGTTGGAGAAGAACTTTGCAAGAAAAGCCTTCTTGTATTGATCTCATGATGTGATGAAACCTCTTGGAAGTGACTTCTCCCACAAATGTGCCTTGTCCCCAAGAGAGAAGGGAAATAGCCTCAGCTTGAAATCATCCTCGGATATGCCATTGATCTTGGTCATATCACATAGTCTATCAAACTCATCCAAATGGTCAAGGGGATCCTCCAAAGCTAACCCATGAAACTTGTTGTGTTGCACCATGTTGATCAAACCACTCTTGATCTCAAAGTTATTGTTCTCAACTGGAGGAGGTAGGATACCTTGGCGATTGGCGTGAGTATTGGGAGCATCTCCAGCCTCAATGTGTCTTGGTTGTCGTGGAGGATGTTGAGGCACTCGACGAGCTTGAGCTTCATTCCCTTGGGCTCCTTGTGGTGGTCCATTACCACCTTATTCTTGTGGATTATCCATTCCCAAACGCCTTAGATGTGCTAGGCGCTCTCTTTCTCTTCTCACAAAAGCTCCTCTTGTTACCCGGTGAATGTTGTCTAGAGGCTCAACTAGATTGTTGTGTCCACTAGATCTCAAGTTCATACACCTAGAAACAAAGAGAAAACAATTCAAGAGAGATTAGTAAGCAATAAGTGTAATAGAAAACTTAGTCTCAAAAAGAAGTAAAATCCTAATGCTTAAACCATATATCCAAATGGCAACGGCGCCAAATTGATAAGCTGTTTCTTGGTGTGTTACTCAACAATTACTCAAGCTACTACTCATGTCATTGTAATACTTGAGGATAAATCCATATGGATATAGTTAAGACACTAGGAATTCATACAACTTCTTAATCTAAGCTAGAAATAAAGGTATGAAGATTAACTAACAACCTAAATGATCAAACAAACAAAATCAAGCTAATTACTACTAATCAAGATTACCAAAAGACTAAAACGAATCCAAGGATGGGGTTATCAACCTAAGGTGTTCCAAGAATCAATCTTTGATGCCAAACATTCACAATATAAGCTAATCCCTAGGCTTAGAACTCAATAGCTAGACTAATCCACTTTCATGGCACTAATCTCTTCATTAATTATCCTAATCAAAAACTAACTTTTATTAGTGAAAAGGAAGCTAACAAGCATTAAAAACAGTTCTAAATTACCAATAAACACCCTAGACAATCACTTCCATGAGCTAGGAATGTATATCCATTGTTTAGTTGGTTGGGGAATTTCATCAAACACCTTGTGGGTGTGAAATTCCCTAAGGCCTAGTTTTAGCATGATCAAGGCTAAACTAGCATTTAGCACACTAAACAAGGAGGGAAATGGAAGAATCTAATCCTAGGCAACAAGATTAATCCTTAAAACACCCTAGATCTAACCCACCCTTAGATCCTAATGAATCTACTCACTAACCATAGTTAATCCTTTAAATCCTATGAAAGAGATAGAGATAAACATGATTAGAGAGATAGAAGATGAAATATTTAAAGATATAAATACTATATTTGCATAAACTTACAGAAATGTCTTACAAAATCACTTAGAAACCAAAAGGGAAAGTTTTCTAAGCAAGAACAAGAGATTAAAATATACTAGGAAAAATTAGGTTATTTCCTATTTATAGTGAACAGTGGACGAACCGGGTCAACCCGGAACAAACCGGGTATTGACCCGATTTAGGTCTGAAAATCGGGCAGCGTATCGAGCTTGCTAGGTCGATACACAGCTCGATACACTGCTAAAGCTTTCCTCAAGGAGTGTGTCGAGCTTGGTAGCTCGACACAGATGCCCGACACGCCATTCTTCAATCTTCGGATGAGATGTGTATCGACCTTAGCAGTCCGATATGAATGCCCGATACGTCATCTTCAAAACTTCGGGTGGCCCGTGTATCGAGCTTAGCAGCTCGATACAATCGTCTGATACGCGCACTCCATCTTCCTGCCGAGCTATATCGACCTTGGTAGGTCGACACCAAGGTCGATACACTTCTAAAATTCGTCTGCTCCATGTTTGGCTCCCTTCTCTTCTTCCTCCTTGTCATCCAACTCTCCAAAGAGGTCCTCCAAGCCTCCAAAGCACCTAATTAGGACTCAATATGCACAATATGCAACAACCTAAGCTGAAACTTGCTAAACTCTAATATGAATGCAATTTGGACTAAAAATAACTAAATGAATGCATAAGTGAATGCAAATCTATCTAAAATTGGTGCTAAAACATGCTAATTTATGAGTATATCAGTAACCAAAGATTTAAAGTTCTTCACTAAGTTCCAAATCCTAGTACATCAAACTCAACCCAAAGTTGGCAACGGCGCCATTTGATAACACGTTTTTGCTGTGTTTGTAAAAGTCTTAGCATGCTCATATCATTGCAATACTTAAGGGTCAATCCAACTTGGGAGGTTTGAAAGGATACCAAGAATACAAGAACTTTAGGTAAAGCTAAGCAGATTCGGTTTAAATGGTGAATAATTCGAAATAAACTACTTATGGTGATCTACTGAACTTGAAACCTATTTTAAAATCCCGACCGAGGGGTTAAACAGCTAGAAAGTAACTTCTAAGAATTCAAAAGGGACAACTGCTAATATTAGAAAATGCAAAACTAAAGACAGACAAAACTGGAAATTTCTAACTACTTGGAACGAATTTTAAAAACTAGAAATAAAAATCTACTGACTCCTAACTTCTACCAGGGTACGAAATATGATATTAGAGAATTTCTAAAATACTAACAAGACCAAGAACACAACATTATGAAATTAAAATGCTTTAATGTAAGAAATAAGCAACTAGATGGTTTTAAGCTAAAAGATTGAAACTTTAAACTAAAGGAAGATGATTTTTATGTTTTCAAATGATATGAAATGGATTCATGGCTGGGGATCAGCTTAAGGGGGTTCAAGATTTAAACTTTGGGTTTTCAAAACATAGATCTACACTTTTGTGCTTTCTCTAAGCCTTGAGAAGCTAAGGCTAGCTTCGTCCATGGCGTGTGGTATGAAACCCTTCCTTATCCCTTCCTCCTAACCCATGGTTCGTGGTGTAAAGAATGATGAAGAGCATGAATCGTAGATCTCAAATAGTGACTTAACTAATCCTCTAAGCAACCATGGCGTTTGGGAAAGGATGGATTAGTCTCTTGGATTTGGATTTAAGGGATCTCCTAAATCTGTCTAGGATAAGGAGATCCCTGGATCAAAGATGTCTCTCTCGATATCCTCTAGGCCTTAAACACCCAAATCCAAGAAGAGAATGGTTTTAAGAACAAGAAAAAGACAAAAGCTTAAACCTTTAACCCCTTAATCCCACAAAACCGAAAACCCAAAAGATTACTACTCACTATGCATGATTAAAACGCTTGAAAACGTAAAAGAAAGAAAGCTAAGCATGATTAAACGATTAAGCAAAGAAATTAAAGACAAGTACTTAAGATTAAAGAAAAGATTAAGGTTTACAAAAAACTAGAATAGCTTCAAAGACTAACAATGGAGGTTTTGCTCAAAGAAGGAGGAGACAAAACGTAAGTTTTCGGATCCTTTGCCAAAAATAGGTCAAGGACCTTTTATACCAAAAGGGAAATAGTCCCGTCACTAAGCTCCAAAATGTGAGCTGTCCGGATAAGATTAGAGATCGACTTCGATCGTCGATCTCTTGCTCGATCTTAGGGGTAGAATGCCTTCCTTTGCTCGATCGCCTAGTCGTTCCAATCCGGAAGATCGGGTGCCTCTGTCGATCGTCTACTTGATCTTTGGATGATCGAGTCTTGAGCTCGATCTAGCTCTCGTTCTTCTTCCGCGTCCGTGCTCGCGCTCGATCATCTTGGTCGATCTCTGACCTCGATCGTCTTCCTTGGAATGGCCGGGCTTGGTCGATCTTGTGGTCGATCTTCTCAAGATCGACCTGCCTGACTCTATCCTTAGCTCGATCTCGGTTCCTTTGCTTGATGCCCGAGTTCTCCCAAGTGTCCATAGACTCCATTTTGATCCTCAGCTTGTCCACGTACTCTCCAAAGCTCCAGTGTATCCAAAACAACCTGAATATGATGCAAGAATGCAAGAAACATGCAAATGCTAATGCAAGATGCCTTAGAACCTAAAATGGAACAAAACAACAATTTCCCTGAGTATGAATGCAACATGTATGCAATTTATGTCCTAAATGCAAGCAAAATCTATGAAATATATGAATACATCAGTTAGATTCTTCTCTTTCTCCCACGGTTTCACACGCATTGATATTGCGTTGCTGTCCTTTGAGTAGCTGGCAGTCGCGTTCGTAGTCTTTGAATCGCTCCCATACTTCAAAGAATGACTCAACTGGTCCTTGTTAAAAGCCTTGGATCTTGTTTCGCAGTAGCTTGGATCGCGACTTCGTGTAGAAGTGACTGAGGAAAGCGGATTTGCATTCCACCCAGTTAGTGATCGATCCTGGTGGTAAAGTCTTCAGCCATCTATGAGCCTTGTCGCTCAAAGAAAATGGGAATAGCTTATACTTTAGATAGTCGGGAGGGATCCGGTTCGTCTTTGTGGTGCTGCAAATTTCTTCAAATAGTTCTATGTGATCCATCGGGTGCTCGTTTGATAGCCCGTGAAATTGATTTTGCTTTACCAAGGAGATGATTTGCGCTTTGATCTCCAGCTCATCCTCGTGAGGGGTGTTCACTTGAATCGCAACTCGATTCTGAAAATGCTGATCATGAGTGTCGTGATCGGCTATGGTACGGTTCCTTGCTCGCCTGGGTTGGTTGGCGGGCAGAACAGGTCGGTTGGCGTCTTGGTCTTCCGGTTGGACGATAGGGTTCGCTTGGTTCGCGCCATTTCTGATGATCGGATTATGTCCTCCTTGCTGCAAGGCAGGATCGCGTTCTTCTTCGTCTGAGTCTGCCTCGGGAATTTGGTTAATAGGGTATCCATTGTTGTCGAGTTGTGGCTCCCTGTCTTGTAAAGCGTTAGGTGCTCGACCAGCGTTGCGAAGAATTTCTTCGCGGTTTCGTTGAACAACAAGGGCGGCCTCGTTTTCGGCCATGCTGATCTGTCTTCTTAACCTTCAGATTTCTTTTTTGTGTCTGTTGATCTCAATGTAGCGGGGCAAGACGTTGGAAGCGTTCCTCCTAGTGGTCATACACCTGAAACATGAGAAGTAAACACAAGAGAATCGTGAGCAATGAACAGAAAAGTTTGAAACTCAACGTGGTCTAAAAGAGGAATTAGAAACTAAAAATTCGGAAAAGCAAACAATACCTGGCAACGGCGCTAAAAACTTGATGCGGTGGGGTTTGTTAGTTCAAGTTTTACCCCTAAGATAGTTGCAAGTGCACAACAATCACAATAGTATATTAAGGGATCGAATCCACAGAGATTGTTGTTTTGCGAAAGTCCTAGGATTTCTAACTTCTTTAAACCGAAAGGGAAGTTGGGGATGTTATGTGTCACGGTTTGCAGGGGTAATATCAAGCAGCAAAAGAGAATTAAACGGTTGTAAATCAATAGGCAAAAGGCGTTGGGTCCAGGGGTTTTCTCCGGGGTTCATGGATCGGATCTAATAAGCAATAGATTAGGTTCTAAACGATTTGATGGGTTAGGTTCTTAAGCTGAAACGGTCGACTATGACTACCCCGCGTTCGCGGATCTAGCCACCTACGTTTGCCTTGCTCCGCTGATATGAGTTCTCATCCCACGGTGCAAGCCAACCGTGCACACATATCATTCACATATTTGTAAACACTCGCGGTGCGGTCTGTCGATATGCCTAAGCATCCTATGGTGCGGTCCGCTCGTTAACCTCTAGATCCAGACAATAGACCACATGTTCATGTATCTAATCATCCTGGAATCAGTTGCTAATTGATTAGAGAAGCAAACATGCAATAAGAACAAGACATCAACAAAGATACCTAAAAGGAACTCTATCTCTATCAACCTAGCGAAATCGATCCATGATTAAACCCCTTTGAAAACACCCTTAAAAACCCAACTATATGACTACTCGTTCATGGGAACGAGAGACATCTTTGAGATAAGAAAGGTGCGAATTGTATTGAATAAGGAATAGAGTGAGAAAAATTCTTCAAAGGAAATCCGAATGAAGAGATCTTCTTAAAGTATTGAAAAACAAAGAACTAAGAACAAAAGATGAAAAGAGAAGGATAGAAAGGTGGCGGCTGCAGAAGAAATCTCTCTCGAGGTCTTCAACTCTGGGGCCGTCGATCTCTCTCTCTCTCTCTCTCTCTCTGGCGGGGTGAAAAGTGTTTCTGGAAAAGCTCTGTGTGAAGTCATGCCCATTGTGAAGCCCTAAGGTCTTCTTATATTGGCTCTCCTGTCTCCAGAAAGTGGGCTTCACGTTTTAACCTCGGGAAATATCGGATAAGTGCAAACGGGCTCGGGACAGGCCGGAAGGGTCTGGCCGCGCGAGCGACCAGGCGTGGTGCGGCCACTGGTCTTCTGAAATCCATGGCGCGGCCACTGGTCTTCCAAAATCCATGACGCGGCCGTCCTTCTTCTGAGGATGTGTCTGACGGACCTTCTTACTTCCTTCGTAACTTGAGATCCAACCGTGGGATTGAAGTCAAACAACCTCGGTATGAAAGACAGCTGAAAGGGCTATCTTTTCTCCAAATATGAGCTTGATATGGTGGTGGGAAGGTCGTCGTCTGATGCTGAATTTATGGCTCCGAGGACTTGTCCTTGAAGTTCCCGTTTTGCTCCAAAATGTGTAATTTTCGTCCAATTTCCCTGAAATGACTCTTAAGACTAGGAAACGTGGAAATCACTTTAAAACCGTTGAAAACCGGGTTAAAACACTTGTAAGGGATCTTGAAATGATAGGTTTTAGGAGTAAAATATGAGTGTTATCAAACCTGCAACAGTTTTAAAGATAGACCAGAAGAGCAAATAGCAGCACAAGCTAGAGTTCATATTGAAATAAAGAAACTGCAATAAAAAATCCTGAACTGCAGAAAGAACTTCACAAAATTTTGGTTAGAAAAGATAGTGGTGAAATGGGCTACCAAATTCGTTTTGCAGAGCAAAGGTGATCCTTCAATTAAATTTTGGCGGCTCTGTACTACATGGTCTAAGTAATGCAATCTATAATGTATGAGAAGATAGATTGAAAATCAAGCGGATTGTGTTGGCGATCAATTACCGAAATGAAGGATGAGCCGCACAGTAAAACTCAAAACTGAAGAGTATGCGATGTTTGCCAAGTTTGTAGCAACAATTGTGGAAACTAGAGGTACAGAGATTGAAAAATTTACCTTACAAGATTCGAATTTTTCTGTGGAACCAAGAAGAAGCGGTAGCAAGCACTCCATTTTGGCAAGCAATCATGGTCTTCAACCTTCATCTGGAGAAGCCCAATCCAAAGAGCTCGATCAAAAATTAGTGCTGAAATTGACTCACTGAAAATCTCGGTGCACTACAAGAAAACAGCTAATTTGCGACTACATTTTGTGACTACGACCGTAGTCGCAAACATAAACGACTAGTTAGTGACTATTTTGCGACTAACATTATGTAGTCGCAAAATTAGTCGCAAAATAGTCGCTAATTAGAGATTAATAAATGTAGTCGCCAAATAGTCGTAAATTTGCGACTACATTGCGACTAAATTATGGTCGCAACATAGTCGCAAATTTACGACTATTTGGCGACTTCTGTGTATGTCGGCAGAGTTTGTGACTATTTTGCCACTAACATTATACGTAGTCGCAAAATAGTCACAAAATAGTCGTGACCTTCGCCGACATAAAAAACCGGTGAGACACGTTTTCTGCGTTATCGGTGGGTATAAATTTCCTTGTAGTCGCTTTATAGTCATTTTGTAGTCGCAAATATTTATATATATATACAACCATCGGTTCTCATTGCATAGATAGCCATAGAGAAAAAGTGTATGATAAAAAAAAAGGAAAAAGAGAGTACAACATTTTTTTCCAAATAAAAAAAGTGATTAAAGAGAGATCTTATTAAAAGAAAGTGAGTGTTTGATAACAAAAAAAAAAGAGTGATTAAGTTTTTTTTTCTCATATAATGTCGGGAAATTACAATTATAGTAATTGTCGGGAGTGGATGTATAAGAGAATAGATGAAGAGACGGAAAATTTCTCGGCAGAGTTTGCAGCGGGGGTCGAGCAATTTATGACATTTGCAAATAACCAGCCTCTAGCGCAGAGCAATAGGGATAAGTTTCACTGTCCTTGTAGTGGTTGCAAAAACGCCAAATTTATCTCGAGGAACAAAATTTGGAATCATCTATATAGTAAAGGATTTATGCCATATTATTATGTTTGGTATAAGCATGGAGAAGAAATCAATATGGATTTAGGAACGAGTTATGTTAATACAACGCAAACAAGTGAGAGTGAAGAAGTGGGTAATGTAGTAGAAGATAGATATGTAGATATGGTGAATGATGCATTTCGTGATACCGAGCGTTTTGATAACTATCATGAGTATGATAATTATCAGAATGTAGAAGAACCGATACATAACCATTCCCAAAAATTCTACGACTTGTTAGAAGGAGCGAAAAATCCATTATACGATGGTTGTCACGAAGGTCATTCGCAGTTATCCTTAGCTGCTCGAGTCTTGCAAAATAAGACAGATTATAACATGAGTGAAAAGTGCGTGGATTCAATTTGCGATATGTTGACAGAGTATTTACCAGACGGAAACCAGTCAACCGGTTCACATTACGAGACAGAAAAATTGATGCGCAATTTAGGCCTCCCATATTATACAATTGATGTTTGTATTAACAATTGTATGATCTTCTGGAAAGAGGATGAAAAACGGGATAAGTGTCAGTTTTGTGATGCACCAAGATGGAAGCCTAACAACGGACAACGAAGAACCAAAGTTCCATATAGTCGTATGTGGTATCTACCAATTACTGACAGATTGAAAAGAATGTATCAGAGCGAGAAGACTGCAGCGGCAATGAGATGGCATGTTGAGCACAAAGCAAAGGAGGGAGAAATGTGTCATCCGTCTGATGCAGCAGAGTGGAAATATTTTCAAGACCTACATCTCCGGTTTGCCGAAGAACCACGTAATGTTTATCTTGGATTATGTACAGATGGATTCAATCCTTTTGGCATGTCTCGTAATCATTCTTTGTGGCATGTGATCTTGACTCCATATAATTTACCCCCTGGTATGTGCATGAATACAGAGTATTTGTTTCTAACAATTCTGAATTCTGGGCCAAATCATCCGCGAGCTAGTCTGGATATCTTCCTCCGGCCTCTTATTGACGAGTTAGGAGAATTGTGGTCTACTGGAGTTGATGCATACGATGTATCCTTGAATCAAAATTTTAATCTGAAAGCAGTGCTTATGTGGACGATAAGCGACTTTTCGGCTTATGGCATGTTATCAGGATGGACGACTCATGGTAAATTATCTTGTCCAATTTGCATGGAAGATACAGAGTCATTTTATCTCCCTAATGGAAGGAAGACGTGTTGGTTTGATTGTCACCGACGATTTCTTCCTCAAGATCATACACTCTTGAGAAAGAATAAAAAGGACTTCTTGAAAGTAAAACACGCTTTGAATAAGGAACCACCTCGGTCTTTGACAGGTGAGCAAGTTTACTACGAGCGGTTAGATGGTGTTAATCCACCTAAAACAAAAAATTGTGGTGGAAACGGTCATGAAAAGAAGAAGGCTGGCTATGGGAATTGGCATAACTGGCTGATATATCATGGTTTTTCCGTGTTTTTGACCATGATATAGTCTTTGTTTATAGAGTCTTTTCCGTGTTTTTCGAGTCTTTCAGAGTCTTTGCAGGATCAGGAACGTTTGGAGCACAATTGGAGGAT
>JAHZTW010000004.1:4644518-4702129 GCA_020283515.1 Alliaria petiolata
TGTGATGGGAACTCAATTGAGTATAAAGTGAAGTGCAAAGGAACATCAAAGCCTTTCTCTAAGGTTAGAGCACTTCTTACATCTGAGATGAAGGAAAAAGGGGAAGATGCTGTGAAGGGATCATTGGGCAGAGTGTTGAAGCTGAAGGTGTCTGAATGTGGAGCTTGTTTTGAAGCGAGTTCTCATGCTGCACCCGCTGACTGATTTCCAGCCATCCAAGTCAAGCTAATGACTTAAAACAAGCGCTTAGTGGGAGGCAACCCACTGGTAAGTTCTCTAATTTTCGTTTTGTTTTTGTTTTAATTACTAACTATTAATTTTTAGTTTTCCTTGAAAAAAAAAAAAAAATGACGAAACGGACGGATATCGACCGTGGTCGATACTGAGCTCGACATGAACAGTGTCGATAGACACTATTCATTGGTGTCGATCGACACCCCCTCGCAGGTAATTCTACTTACTTGTTTTCTTCATATTTCTCTCAATTCTTAACGGATTTGAGTGATTTAAGAGCCTAAGTTGTGTAGATTTTCGTCCTCTATCCATCCTGTCCATTATCTATTTTATTTGGTTTGTTTCTGACCTTAAGATTTAATCACACAGAGGACAGTGTTGTTTAAGTCTGGGGGAGGTAGTTACTAACATTGTGTCTTGTTTTGAAGTTCTTTGAATCAGTCCAAAATCGGTTTTGGTGAGTCAAAATTTGGTTGAAATTTTTAGCATCTCTTGGAACTAGTCACAGAAAATTGATACTTGAAGGACCATTTCCATAGTGTTGATTTCGGGTCTAACTAGGTAGAACGCTATAGGTGGATCAGTCTATCGGAGAAAGTTTAGATTCCTAGAGAGTTCAGAAACTTTGTTGTTAACTCCACCCTAATGAACTTACAATTTCTCATCTTGGGGCTTGGTATGCATTGAATTTTACTCCTCTTTTAGCACTAGCAAGATAAGTTAGGTATAATCTTTCTTTGATCTTCTCTTGTGGAATAAAAATAAAAAATAAAAAATAATAAGTCTAAGAAAGGAAACCTGAGTCCCTTAAAGGATAATGATGGGAGCTTACACTCATGAACACGTCTCCTCACAAGGAACATAATTAGTGAGTGGCACCGTTCTTGAACTTTGATGAGAAAAGAAAAGAAAGTCGATAAAAACAAAATAAAATGATACCCTAGAAAAGTAGAGAGAAATCGACTAAGAGAAGAGAAAATAAGAGAGTTGTACTGAGATTATCTTTGTCTAGGAGCTTGGAAGTGATAGAGTCTAGAAAGTTCTTTGATCGATATTCCCTCGATGAGACCGCACCTAATTAATGAAAGGGGTTAACAATAGAGGTTCTGGATTTTTCAAAGGGGTTTAAATCGTATTTGGAAGATTGCTAAGCTTGTAGTAAGTACACCGAAATTCTACTTGAGGTTGGCTCTATGGTATGTGGATTCAAGGGTATTGGTCAATGTGGCGTTCCTAAGATTTGCTAACTGTTTCTGTGTTTTCAAACCTCGACTCCATTCTAAGTTTCTGTTTTGCTTGAGGGCAAGCAAAAGCTAAGTCTGGGGGAGTTGATATATCATGGTTTTTCCGTGTTTTTGACCATGATATAGTCTTTGTTTATAGAGTCTTTTCCGTGTTTTTCGAGTCTTTCAGAGTCTTTGCAGGATCAGGAACGTTTGGAGCACAATTGGAGGATCTGAAGCTTTTTGGAGCGTTGTGGATGAAGCTGCTGAAAAGATGAAGTCGAAGTGGTGCTGAATGAACAGTGTCGATCGACACTGTTCATGGTTTCGATCGACACCAAATATTTTCAGAAGATATCGCGACTTTTACAAGTTCTGAAGAAAAGGAAATTTGCCCAGAAGTTTTCTTTATTTACAAAAGTGTCCCAAATCGTGATTTAACCCTTATTTAAGGATTTCAGAGCCATTGTTTAGGCTACAGATTATTTTAGAGAGAGATTTGGGGAGATAGATCCTATACTCTGTTCTTGAGAGATTTTGAACCCCTTTATTTCTCTTCTTTATTATTTTATGCAAACTATTTTATTCATGATGTTTTCTTCATTCACCATGTCTGAGTAGTTTGTTTGTTAGGTTTTGGGTTATTCAAGGGTTGATGATAGGTTGTTAGAATTGAATTACTGTTGGGATAAATCTGCTTGTTCTTCATCTGGATTTGTGATTAATGCTGATTTTAGCTTCATGACCTAGAATCTGATCTTAGGTTGATTAATAGATGCGAGAGTATTATTGATTGCCTGAACTAATGTTAGATGAGCAAAATACCTATTCGCAAAGAGATTTGGTTTAGGGATTTTGTGAACAATCGAACCTGTTATTAATGCTTGTCTGAATTGATAGGATTTGCAAAGAGATTTGGAATTCTAGGATTTAGACATAGATAATCTTCGCAGCGAGAGTTGGTTGATTTTATAATTGTGTTTCGAGTTCTAGAACGGTTCTTAATAAATATCCTAACAGATTTCTATTCTGCAACTTGGATTCATACCTGCGAATTTCCCATAGCCTAGCGTTTTGTCTCCTGAATTTACCAAGTCGTTAATTATTTGCTGTCTTTTATTTCTGATTTTATTCTTAGCTTAATTCGAAATTAAAAGTCTGTTGTGTCACTATCTCTTTCCCTGTGGATTCGATCCCTAAATACTACAGTGATCTCTTAATTTGAGAGAGTAGCTCTAGGATAAATTTGAGAGCATATCACTGGCATAAAGAAAGCATATTCTGGGAGTTGCCGTACTGGAAGGACCTCAATCTCCGACATAATCTTGATGTGATGCATATAGAGAAGAATTTTTTTGACAACTTCATGAATACTCTTATGAGTGTGAAAGGTAAATCAAAAGACACCATCATTTTACGAAGGGATATAGAACGATTCTGTTCTCGACCACACTTACATGTTGATAGCGATGGTAAAGCTTCTTTCCCCGCATTCACATTGACAGAAGAAGCCAGAACAAGTTTATTGGAATGTGTGAAACATGGGGTTAAATTCCCAGATGGTTATGCGTCAGACTTAGCTAGTTGTGCTGATATGGTTAACGGAAAGTTCTCAGGCATAAAGAGCCATGATTGCCATGTTTTTATGGAGCGTCTACTACCATTTATCTTTGCAGAACTCCTAGACCGGAACGTCCACCTTACATTATCATGTACCAATTACTTATAGCTCTATGAAAGATGCAACAGTTAAATATACTTCACACCATATTATAGTAACCATTAATTTACTGTTTTAATATATTTTGTAGGAGTTGGAGGATTTTTCCGTGACTTATGTTCGAGAACTTTGCAAAAAAAATCACGTCCAACTTCTAAAACAAAACATAGTTTTAATCATATGCAATTTGGAAAAGATCTTTCCACCATCATTCTTCGACGTGATGGAGCACCTGCCTATACAACTCCCCTACGAAGCTGAACTAGGAGGCCCTGTGCAATATAGGTGGATGTATCCTTTTGAAAGATTTTTCAAGAAGTTGAAAGGGAAAGCAAAGAACAAAAGATATGCGGCAGGATCGATTGTTGAATCATATATCAATGACGAGGTAGCTTATTTCTCAGAGCACTACTTTGCCGCACATATACAAACGAAATCAAGGTAAATGTTTAAATTAATCAAATTTGAAGAGACATTCTATATATTCTAATGTGAATTACTTTTCACTCATTTGGTTAGGATAACAAGATTCGACGAAGGTGAAGTCCCGGTATATCATGTCCCTGGAGTACCTGATATATTTACTCACGTAGGTCGACCAAGTGGGGAAATGCATGAAATATGGCTTTCAGAGAAGGATTATCAATGCGCACATGCATATATTTTACGAAATTGTGATTATTTTCAGCCATTTGAGAGGTATAATTTGGCATGTCTTCACTTACGTTTTACTATAATCCACTATGATGATTTCTCATATGTATTGGTCTTATACAGTATGTTCGAACAATATATTTCTGCAAAATATCCATAACTCTCCGAAAATGAACTCTCCGCGAAAAGAGCTGACGAATATAGTGTGTGGGTGAAAGATTATGTATGTCTAAATAATATTCATATCTATGTATATATTATATATGTATGTATATATACTTCTATATATTAATAATGTATACCACGTGGTGTTGATTTCGTCGATGTGTTACGAAAAGAACTAGTCGGGAAAGAAGAAGAACTTAAGTTTTAGTCAAAACTGATCAACAATATGGGCTTCAGTCAATTTGTTTTTTGGGCCCAATCATTTCAGCCCAATTGCCAACAACGAAGGTAAACATAAAGATCTTGAACTGGTTCATTAAATGGAAGTTTTAACTCATTTATGCATCCTAGCAGGGGGAGAAATGACATTTAGGGGGACTTTTCAGATTAAGGGGGAGCGTATTATGTTTTTGTTGTTGCGGATGTTGCAAAAATTTTCAAATCTTTGTTATGTATGTTAGAGATGTTTGATTCTTGATTTTCCACAAAAGGCTTGGAAGACTCAAAATGAGTTAGAAAGGGGGAGATTGAAGATGCAACATTTTGTGTCAAGTGATTAATGACGTGGAGATGCATAAACGAAACACAAAGGAGAAAATAAAATCGTCCAAAACGGTTAATCAAAGCTTATAAGCTTGAAGGAAAAAGGAAAACAAAGAAGAAAAGGAAATCAAGAGATAATAACTAAAAGAAAATAGTTTTTATATTAGGATTAGGAAATTATAAAACCTTCGAACTCTATGGCTGTAAATAGAGATCGATGGTTGCTTTAGAAAATCAAAGATTAGATTTTAAATTTTCTAAATGCAAAAGGATTTATTGGTATGAATAAATTTGAGAGATTATATTTTTTTAGAGAGATACTTCTAAGTTCTCTATCTTGGTTTCTTGTAAGTTACCATGAAAGATAAATCTAATTGAGAAATTTGTTTGAGAAATCTCTATGTTGAATGTTATCTCTATAGTTCTTGCGTTTTCATAACTCATGTTCCTCTCTCTTCCTCTTACATTCTCTTTCTCTCTCTTTCCCCCACCTTAGAGCATCTCCAACCATAAACCTCATTTTAAGGAAGGCATATTCTCAAAATAAAGATTTGAGGGTTCATTACTCCAATGGTAAAATCTCAAATTCATCTTTAAAAAAATTAAATCTTACATTATAGTTCTCAATATTAATAATAATTAATTAGATTTTAGTAAGTCTTAACCTAGATTGTTGCATATTTGTACATATGGAGTCTATATTAGGTGTTTTGGAGGCTTGGAGCACCATATGGAGTTTCATGGATGATCAAGAGGAGGAAGAGAAGCAGCCAAATGAGAATCATAAGTATTTTAGAAGTATATCGAGTTGTGTATAGAGCTACCAAGCTTTCTTGCAACTGGAGGTGCGAAATGTATGGGTCCGGACGAAGGCCTTGCACTTATATTCAGACTCCAAATCCTTCTTCAAAGTTGTAGAGGATCCAGTGAGATTTCTAATGCTGTTGGAATCAAGTCATTCGGTATACGGCTTAGAAAGTTACAGCTATTTTAATCCATATTGAGCAGATGCATCGAGTTACTAAGCTCGATACGGTCCAACCGAGAAGACGGAGCATGCATATCGAGCATTTGTATCGAGCTACTAAGTTTGATACAAACCAACAGGAAGGCTGAAGACGGCATGTTGAGTATTTTTATCAAGCTAGTAAGCTCAATACAGCCAATGAAGAAGATCTTTAGCAACATATCGAGCTTCATATCGAGCTATCTAGCACGATACATATCCATTAAGGGTAAAGATCGGACACGACGAAGGCTTTCCAGTCCGATTCAGCCTTCGATCCCTTCATGAACGTTGTAGGTAATTGAATCAGATTTCATTTGGAGGTGGTTTCATGTCATTACGAGCTGCTGTTAGGAGATATGGCGATTTCCGCAAGACTGCTCAACCGGGTCAAAACCCGGTTTGTTCCGGATTGACCCGGTTTGACCTCCTTCCCTATAAATACTTAAAAACCTATTTTTATGTATCTTCTCTTGGGCTTAAACCTAAAAAAACGCCCCTTTGGGGTTTTGAGGAGATTTTGAGATTTCTTTTAAGTTTAATGCATTTTGATTCTTGTTTCTTCTAATCTTTCTTCCCCTAATCATCTAATCATATTTACTAACATTTCTTTCATGAGATTTGTTGGTTTAACTATAATTAGTGAGTAGTCTTTTTAGGATCTAGGGATGAGGTAGATTAGGGTTGATCTATGATGTTTAGGGCCTAGAATGTTTAAATCCTTTCTTGTTTATTGATTTTCATGCTAGATTAGCTTTGAGAAAAGTGATTTAGACCAAAGGGCATTTCCCACCCACAAGGTGTTTGATGAAATGCTCCAACCAACTAAATCAAGAGATTTATATGCTTAGCCTATGGAAGTAGATGTCTAAGGTGTTTATTGGTAGATTATAACTGAATTTTAATGCTTGTTGATTATCTTTTCACTAATGATGAATAGATCTTGATTAGGTAATTAGCAAAGGGATTAGTGCCATGAGAGTGCATTAGTTTTGTTTAGAGTTCTAAACCTAAGGATTAGCATTTATGTGATTGTTTGAACATCATAGGTTAGCTCTAGGATCATCCAAAGTCCATAATCTCATCCTTGAATTCGATTTTCTCTTTGTTTATCTTGATTAGTAGTTTTACTTAGTTTCTTATTTTGATTTCTTAAGTTGTTAGATTTGTTTGCTTTCATTTCATTTAGGTTGTTAGATAAAAACTCCCCTTATTTGATTTTGCTTAGCTTAGGAAATTTTGTGTATTCCTAGTGTTTAGGTCTCTAGTTCTCTGTAGATTTGATATCTCAAATACTACAATGATATGAGTAGTTGGGATTAATTGAAAGTGTAAAAAATCCCGCTATCAGCCGCTTGACGAGAAGTTTTGATTCATTAGGTGCGGAGTCAACGCAAGATCCTTCGAGTACTCTAGAGATTAGAACTTTCTCCGTTGGAACGATCAACTCACAGTGTTCAACTTAATAAACCTTGCTTCTAAACCCGTGAGAATGGTCATTAAGGTTCCTTGTTCGAAGCGACTTGTACCTAGCAAAGTTCATAGTTTCCGACTAAAAGAAAAAAGTTTTGACTCTATAAAACGACTCGATAAATGATTCATGTATGCTTAGAACTCAACAAATCAAAGCATGATTAGTAATATAAGCCCCAGACTTAAATCAAACTGTCCCCAGTTTGTTTAAATCGAGTTGAGGTGAAAAAGATAGGTAAATTCAAGTACAAGCTTGTGAAGACTTACTTGAAAGTGGCGATGGGTTTGGTATGGATGGATGGGCGTGTGGTATGATTGAGCTAAGGACTTAATCATTCTCCTTATGTCCCTGCTTTTTTTTTTTTTTTAACTTCAAATACATCTTTATTTATATTGAATTCTTATAATCAAGATACAATTTATCCGTTATCCAAAAAGGAGGATAATCTGAGCCGGAAAAGAATAAACCATTAGGAGCGCCAAATCTAGCTAAAGTATGGGCTACATCATTACATTCCCTTTTCACATAAGAAAAATCTACATTTTGAAATTTATGTAACCATGTCTGGATGTCTTCGATTAGGTTGGACATACTAAAGTCTTGGCAATTATTGTGTAATAAGTTAACCAAAATTTGACAATCTCCTTCAAAACAATGGAGTCATAGCCCCTACTCCATGTATTTTGGAGGGCGCCAAGTAGAGCTTTGCCTTATGCTTCCAAACTTGTATTTGTCCCCTAAATGTAGAGCTCCCCAATATTTACTATGACCATTTGAATCCCGTATTATCCATCCGCCTGTAGCTTGGTTTGTTTGTATATTAAAGGCAGCATCGTAGTTGCATTTGAGGTATCCTAGTGTAGGGCGTTTCCATGACGGCGGTGGAGGGTGAGTGACCGGCCGTGTAGTTGGTGTAGAAAGGGACGTGAGCCACTCAGTTACATCTGCTCTAACCTTGTTAACATCTTTAACAACTTTGATTTGTTTTTTTTTAAAGATTAGATTATTTCTAGCTTTCCATATACGCCATAGAATCCAAAAGGGTAATAGCTTATCTGTTTCGGAGAAACCAGTATTTGATTGTGCATCAAGGATCAAACCAATAATGGTTTCAGTGTCTTGAGATGGTATGGTGAGAAAATTGAAAGGTGTTTTTGATCGTCGCCAAGTTGATATTGATACCGGGCAATTGAAAAATAGATGTTGAATTGTTTCGGGCTCCATACCACACCGAATACATGTATCATTGATGGGAATTCCGCGACTTTGAAGTCTGGTAGTGGTTCCAATTGCTTTGGACAAAATTCGCCATAAGAAGTGCTTGATTTTAGGCATGATTTGAAGTTTCCATATTCTTTGTTTAATGATCGGGTCCCCATGGGGGATTGGAGGAGCAGCAATTTGGGCTTCAGGTTGGTGTCTAAGGAATCGATAGCCTGATTTCACTGAATATTCTCCATTCTTTGTATAATTCCAGCAGATGTGGTCATGTCGATTGTTCTGACTTAAATATAAAGTTTTTGCTAGGTCTGCATCTGCATCAGAGAGTGTATAAGATAATGCTGCCTCATTCCACTGCCGGTGTGTACCATTACAAGTGATCAAATCTTTCACTAAAAGGGAACGGTTTTCATTCTCCTCAGTCGCAGGTCGAGGGGGGTGAGAGGGGAGCCAGTTGTCAGTGAAGACCTTGGTATGGTGACCATTGCCGATAATAACTCTAGAACCTTTGTTAATGAGATCAAGACCGCAAAGAATAGAAGACCATCCAAACGATTGATGTCGTTTAGAAGTGGCCTCAAAAAGATGGTTGTCGTTAAAATATCGAGCTTTATATAATCTAGAAAAAACGCAGTTCGGGTTGTGTAAATGTCTCCAGGCTTACTTTGCAAGTAAAGCATCATTGAAAGTTTCCAAGTCTTTAAAACCCAATCCGCCTTCGTTCTTTGTATATTGTAGGCGTTTCCAGGCCACCCAGTGTATGCTTTTGGAGTCCGGTGTTTTTTCCCACCAGAATCGCGTAAGTATACTATTGATTTCGGAGATGACTTGTTTTGGTAATTTAAAACATGACATGGAGTAAACTGGCATTGACATAGCAGCTGACTTCATGAGGATTTCTTTTCCAGCAGGAGAAAGAAACTTTGCACTCCACGAGGATGTTCTATTTTTGACTCGGTTATTGATATTGGTGAACATTTCTTTTTTTTTACGGCCAAATTGTTCCGGTAAGCCGAGATATTTCCCGCCACCACCGTTATGAGAAATGCCCAGAACATGTTTCAATTGTTCTTGTTTGGCACCGTGAATACGTGATCCAAATGTAATCATAGATTTGTCATGATTGGTTTTTTGTCCCAAACATTTTTCATAGAGTTTAAAAATTTTCGTGATGGTTGAACAATTTTTTTCATTAGCCTGACAGAAAAATAGTGAGTCATCAGCAAACAAAAGATGTGTGATTCTTGGAACTCCATTGCCAATTTTGATGCCATTAATTTTTCCTTTCCTCGCGTTGATGTCAAGTAAATGGCTCATTATATCAGCACAAAGTATGAATAATTATGGAGAGAGAGGATCTCCCTGATGCAAACCACGTTTGGGAACAATATGGCCTTGAGGATGACCATTGATGAGGACAGAAAAGGTGACTGATCGAACAGTAGCCATGATCCATTTGATCCATGTATCATTGAAACCAAAAGCTCGCATAGTATCTTCAAGGAATTTCCATTCAATTCTGTCATATGCTTTTGTCATATCGGTTTTTATAGCCATATAAGTTTGCGAAACACGTTTTCGGCTTTTGAGCGAATGCATAAGTTCATGCGCTATCATGACATTGTCTGAGATTAATCGTCCAGGAACAAATGCTGCTTGCGATTCAGAGACAATTGTATGTAAAAAAATTTCAGTCTTGTAACTAGCACCTTAGAAATGATTTTGTAGGATACGTTACATAGAGAGATAGGACGATACTCAGAATGACTGGATGTAGATTTAGTTTTTGGAATCATACACATGTTTGTGTGATTGACGTGTTCTTGCATAGTTCTGGATTCAAAGAAGCGTAGGACCTCATTTATAACATCGTTGCCAACAATTTCCCAACATTCTTGATAAAAGCGTGCTGTTATACCGTCTGGTCCCGGTGCCTTGTCTGCACCGATAGAGGATATTGCATCATAAATTTCATCCTTCGTGACTTCTCTGGTAAGCATATTATTAATATCCAAAGTGACCGTTGGCTTGAAGTCTTGAAATATGTCTTTAGTAGAATGAGAGACCTCGCTTGAGTACATATTTTGAAAATATAACTCAGCATGTTTACCAATATCACGATCGCCAAAATATGTATTACCATCTCCATCTTTAAGAGTGAGTATTATGTTTTTTGAATATCTGGATTTGGTAACGGCATGGTAGAAGTTTGTATTTTTATCGCCGTGTTGTAACCATGAGTTTCGGCTTTTGAGATACCAATGTATTTCCTCATTGCGGTAAGCTTGGGCTAACTCTTTTCTGATTTGTGGAATGCAGTAAGGAGTTGGGTCATTGGCCGTTAAAGCAAAATCAAGCTCCATAAGTAGTGAATCAATCTGTTTGGCGGAATTCGTTTTATTGGCTTGCCGAAAATAAGCCATCGAAGTTCTGATGTTTCTAATACGATCATTGAAACTGGAATTGCTTCTTGTTGTTGCTATACTCCAATGTGATTGTATATAATTCTTAAACACTGGATGTTGGAGAAGTCGTTTATCAAAATAGAAAGGTTTTTTGAAGGATTCCTGAATGTAAGCAATGGACGTTATTATTGGGCGATGATCGGAAGCGCAAAAACCTTTGAATTCAGCAACTGAACCGGGAAACATCACCATCCATTCTGAATTGGCAATTACTCTATCCAAGCAACATTTCACGTTATGACTTCCTCTTGTTCCCCTCCATGAAAACCGATTTCCTTTATGTTGAATATCATGGAAATCACAAGAATTGTACATGTTTCTAAAATCTTGGAAAGTTCGATTGTTTCGTTGTGGTCCTCCTTGTTTTTCATTGTTTGAAAGGATTTCATTGAAATCACCAATGAGAAGCCAAGGGCCTGATCTATTTTTGTCCATACGTTCAATGTGTTCCCATAAGTGATGTCTTAGAGATTGGTTTGGATCACCATATACACACGACAAGTAGAAAAACATTTCATTAGATTGAACAAATACATCAACTATTCTATTCGAATGATACAACGGGATAATAGTTAGATGTTTTTTCCAGAAAATAGCAAGTCCCCCACTATGTCCTTGTGGAGGGACGTAAACACGAAATCAAATCCTAATGTGGTACATACATCACGAACAACATCACACTTATTCATAATTTCTACAAAGAACAATAGATCCGGAGACGCGTTGCGAAATAATTTCTTTAGCCTATCTTTTGTTAGTGGCGCTTCTAATCCCTGGTCGTTCCAGGAGAGAAACTTCAAGTTTTTCTTCAGAAACGTGAGGGGAACATGTCCCCTCGGTTTGTTGGTTGGTCCACGCCGTAGGATTCTTCGGAGACACTTGGATACTCTGTTTTGATCGGAAACAGGACCTTCCGATCATCGTCGATGAGAATTGGTAATTCCTTTCGCTTGCATTTTCTTTTGATATCAAAGTTGTCTTCAACCAATTTGTCGTTGATTGAATCCTTATCTCCGTCTTCATGTTTACGTTTCGATGCCTTATTA
This sequence comes from Alliaria petiolata, assembly GCA_020283515.1. Lineage (NCBI taxonomy): Eukaryota > Viridiplantae > Streptophyta > Magnoliopsida > Brassicales > Brassicaceae > Alliaria > Alliaria petiolata. The sequence continues at coordinate 4,656,270 of JAHZTW010000004.1, forward strand.
GAGAACATGTTTCCTCCTTTGTTGTGGCAGATAAAAGCATCGAAATCTGAGGACATTTCCGAGAATTGGTCAGAGGAAAACACACCTTTGTTCGTGATGCCTGGAATCGTTGGTGGTGGAGAGTCGTCTGTGAAACCACGGTGATATGAAGCAGCCATGAAACTGGATTCAGCGTTGTCAAACTGTCACAGCATTTCTTCCACTTTGTTCCTCTTTGTCGAGTCGAAACCTCTTGGTCCATATAGTCCTTTAGTATGGAAACGAATTCCCCTTCTGTGAATTTCCCTTTCTCCATTTTAGCCTGTAGATAGCGCCACGTTTCAGAGATCATGTCTCTGTCTTCTTTTTTTTTTTTGGTTGAATTCAGGAGACAATGTCTCCTTGTTTTATTCAAATTAAAAAGAAAGGGAAACTACAAAAGTACAAGTCGTGCCTGTGTAGAACCTGAGGCATCCTACGACAAGATCGAAACAACACTATCAGGGGCCATTGTAAAGAAATGGAAACCTAAAGGTAAGGAGAAAGCATGGTTAGCTAATCCATCCGCAAGACGATTAGCTTCCCTGTAAACATGAGTTATTCGGACTATCCAGTCCCTTGATAGAAAGCCATAGCACAGCCGTGCTAGGAACGATAGCGGGTGCGATTCATTGATCCCCTTCGTTAAGAAGCCCACCACTATCTCAGAATCCACCTCTATCTCCAACCTCGACACTTGACGATCCCAAGCTATGTAAAGGCCATAGTACACACCCCACAATTCTGCTAAAGGAGCTGAGCATATCCCAATGTTTAGAGAGAAACCGCCACACCAGTTCCCCCGTTCATCTCTCAACACTCCTCCTGCCGTAGCCAGACCAGGATTGCCGTGTGAAGCTCCATCGGTATTAAGCTTCACCCAATCGTCTGTTGGCGGAATCCATGAAATGTGTCTTTCTACTCTCTCCCGTACTTGCCCATTTCCTCCTAAAAGGGCTTGCGCCTGCGATATCTCATTTGCCATTTCTCTAACAAAACGTACGCGATCACGACACTTCCTTGTCTCACCAAACACATTCCCGCAACGCCACTTCCAACCCCACCATAAAGCTATGGCAAACAAAGTTGCCTAGGTTGTATCTTGTAATTCTTCTTTCTGAGACAGATTTGTATATAGCCATTCCAATAAGGATTGTGTGAAAAACCGTCCTCTCTTTCCCCTGGGAACCAACCGAATCTAGATGCCCTCCATTGCCAGACAGTCTCGCAACACGTGCATGATAGATTCTGCAGCTCCTTTACAAACATGGCAAGTACTTGTATCGCTTAGGTGTCTCCTCTGTCTCTCCAAGTTTGTCATAATCACCTGGTGAGTAACTAGCCATAGAAATACCTTTACTCTCTCAGGCGCAATCACACTCCACACTAGCCTGAACAATCGTGACATATTCGGTCTTGGGGACTGATCTCGACACAGGAATTTATATGCAGATTTGACTGTAAATATGCCATCTTTACTCTCTCTCCCCAGGATACTCTATCCTTTGCTCCTGTGATATCATCCAAGACCACAGCGGATAGTCGTAGTCTAGTGTTAATCGAAAGATATTGCTCTAGGTTCGAGAGTTGCCAACCAGAGCCATTCCTCCATAAGTCTTTGGCCCTAAGATCTACCATCTCCATTGGTATGTCTTGCAACGCTACTTCTCCGAGTGGTACATTCAGGATCCACTTATCTCTCCAGAAATGGATTTGACGGCCATCTCCATGTATCTAACTCATCCCTGGTACCACTACCTCTCTTATTCCCCTTCCCACACTACGCCATGTCGACGACCAAGTACTCTTAGCCATCATCCAAGATGCATCATGTCCATCTTTAACTCGATATTTGCTTCTTAGCATCACTGCCCATAAGCTCTGTCTTCTTTGTTTTCAAACGGAGGTGTAAATATTCCCGGCGAATCCTTGATAGATAGATTGGCTTGATCATTGGTCGGTGGCCTTATGTTTGTTTCATTGTTTTGAGTAGATTCTATGTTGCCACTTTCCTTAGCATCATTATCGCCATCGGGAGGATCATCATTGATGTCATCATCATTAAGAAGAGGACATTCCCTTGCTTCATGGGTCACTATCCCGCATTTGATGCAGAAGTTTCAGAGCCTTTCATACCGCAATTTGAGTAAGGTGTTTTCACCGGGAGAGAACTAGAACATTCTCTGGAACCGCAGTGGTGTTTCAATGTTCCATTGAAGTTTAATCCGGACGAAATCCACAACATGGGCTGCCTCGTTGAAATCAATATCTGCAACAGTTCCTAATTTGCCAGCAATGTATTCAACAAGTGCACGATTGAGGAATTGCGGAGGGATCCCGCAGACTTGAACCCCGAAAGGGATTGTTTTAGCGCCTCTTCATTAAGATCTTGTGACCACTTTTGGGTAGCAAGCATCCATTCGTTGAAAGACCACGGTCCACGCCGGAGAACGAGGTTGGCCGCTTCATCGGATTGGAAGATGAATTGAAATTTTTGGCCGTCGATAATGCGTCCAATGATTGCATCGCTCATGCCCCATAATCGCGGCATCTGACTAATCAGTGCCCTCATATTCTGCTTCTTGCAGTTCACCAATTTACGCACAATTGCAAACCTATTTGCTCGCACCGCTTCGGCGCAAACTGCATCTAGGTAATGCAATTGGGGTTTCATCTAAACCCAAATCAATATCTTGTAATCGTTTGTGTAGGTTGTCACTCATGAGAGTCAGATTTGTGTGGAATTGTTTCACGGAAATGGAGTTTATATAGATTATCCATGGCGGTTGAGATTGCAGAGGAGAAATGAAGATTTCAAAACCGCCAGAGAAACTGCTACTCAACGGACAATAACCGACGACAAAGATCCATGAGAATCGGCCTAAAACCGTCGGACGAAAGCACCCAAGACAAATCGAGAGAAGTGTTCATCGAAATCGCATTGGGAGAGAGAGAAAAGTTTAGAGAGAGAAGTTTTAGAGAGAGAGACATTTTCTCCTTATATTCCTGCTTAGAATCGATTTAATTGAACAAAAGAAATCGAAAACTTAGCTCGAAAGGAAATGTGATGTTCGGTTTGAGCTTCCTTACTTCGTTTGGTGGTGGTGGACGTATGGTGGTGATGTTGGCGGCTGATGATGATGATGATTGGGGCACGCCTTTGCTGAGAAGAACAGGTTCTCCGGTTATTGAGTACTTGCATTGGTTCCTTGACCTTTGTGAAACACCTTGAATGAGAGATGAAAAATTTCGACGCCATGTATCCTTTTACATAGGGGCTGCGAGGGCCTTTCTTCTTCAAAGCCGTCCCTGTCACCCCCTTCCTCGATGTGAAAGCAATCTCTTTCTCTTTGATCAGTGGGACAGCTAACCGATTTTGAGCCGAAGACTCAAACTGTGTTCCGGGGACAACGATATCCCTTTCCTCGTCTTGATTCCGAACAAGGCCTGGAGACATTTGAGAAACGGCATCAATCTTTTCAGCTTTTATGTCTGATGTCTCTTCGCCTAATAAGTCATCCCCCTCCATCGTAGTGTTATCCATCTCGGGATTTACCTGCTCTTTTAGCAGCATCTTTTTGAACTCTTCTGCCGTTGGGGGTTTTGCACCTCATCTTGAATCTTCTAACATAACTTCTCCATCAAGATCCAATAAGGGAGAGAGTGCGGGCTTCTCCCGGTTTTCCCTCTCGTTTTGCTTAGCACCTTTCTTTCAAACTACACCTTTTGTCGCTTTTCCGTACTGAAATTACTGAGCGTATTTGCTTGTCGGAGTCGCACTTATATTATTTTTTGAAACTGTGGAGGATATTGTTATCTTTCTGCCATCTGGATTAGAGATCTCAGACATTGGTGCTTTTCCTTTGAGCTTTTTGTATACGGATGATATCTCTTCTGAAGCCGGGGATATCATGAATAGGGTTGTTTGTCAAGGCGATTCCACCCCTCTTTACTTCTGGCTTCTCTTAACCCTATTAGGTCTTTGCGGACTTCTATACCCCCATCCAAAACTTTATTCCTTTCCCCTTCGTTTTGAAACCTATTAAACCCTTGATTTAATGACGATCTCGCTCTTTCAAAACCTCTGTCTTCTCTGAGTGGGAACATTTCTCTCTTAGCCAGTTCATCTATAGCCTTTTGGTCGGCTCGCTTTTTTCTATTCTGCTCCCTTTGTTCTTCAGATAATTTCGGGCAAGTACCTTCTTCATGTGAAATCTTCTTGCAAATAAAACACCACCGATGGAGATCTTCATATTTCAGGGTAACCGGAATAATATCTCCATTTTTAAACCTTGCTTTCCTCTCAAACTGAAGCGGCTCATCCCCATTTAGAGAGACTTGAACACGAGCCCATTTCTCGTCCACCATAACCACCTCTCCCAGCGCAGATCCTATCGCACGAAGAGCGGGGTCTTTCTTATAGTGAATAGGCAATCCCGAAATTTTAATCCAAAAGATCATAGAATTCAGAAAATTTTCCCGTATAGTGGGGATCCATCGCTCCAAGGAGAAACTCCATCTATTAAAATGACATGGTCTTTTGTTTAAAACTCGTAAGATATCTTCTTCGTTATCGAAGTCAAATTGAAATTTTCCATTATCGAGATTGGTTCCCCTTACCCGTCCTTCCACATTCCAGATCCGAGAGCTCGACATCAAGGGCAGTAGAGCATACACACTTCTCCCCTTTGAGTGGAACATTCTTCCCACCAAGGTTAGTTTGTATTGATCCACTAGATCAGAGTAATCGAAGTCAAGGATATCAATAATATCATCATCTTTTCCCATCTTCTCCTGGCTCTCGATGAGTTCTCTCCCCTTCTTTGAGAATTCAACATCATTTTTTAACAATTGGTAGCCCACGAATACACCCTAATACAGGGGAACGAAAACTCTTTGATATGGCTCCAATAATTTAGACAAAAACTCGAGAAAGCTTCTCGAAAAATACTTTTACCAATAACAGAATTCTCGATACCGTAGCGAACACGCTAGAAACGCCAAAATAGAAAAGTTTCAATAGCCAGGGCGTCCCACCTCTACCTCAAGGACGAAATAATAAACTAGAAGATTTACATGTAGATCCAGAGAAGGGATCTACTCAAAAGCCAAGGTTGAAAGTTCATAGATCTTGAAATCGCCCTTCTAGTCGCTTGAGAGCCATAGCCGCCGTTTATTAGAGTTAATTAATAATGTCCAATTGCTGGAAAAAAAAATTAATATTTTCAGTTTGTCCAAGGCGGTTTGGTTAATTATCCCACATTGCTAAACTATGAATCGTTCATTTTTGGGGTTGGAGTACCTTAAACCTTCAAACATTTGCACTATCTCTCTAAACAATCAAAGTAAAAAAACTAACACTTTTAACCATCAAAGTAGCTCCCGATTTTGTGCCGCCGAATAATTAAATGGAATAGTTAACTATGTGACAGAATAGTAAATAAATGTTAATCTAATAAAAATGCACTTATTATTTTATTACTGTTTTTTAATTTTTGTTATTAAAAGGAAAACAAAAAAAAAACTTTTTTAAATAACCAAAACAAAAATATTGGACAAAATCTCAAAAAAAAAAATTATCTTATTGTTTCTGTTATTCAAAAAAGTTTTTTTTATTTCTTTTAATAATGAGAATTAGAAAACAGTAATAAAATAATAAGCATATTTTTATTAGATTAACGGTTGTTTATTATTTCGTCATATAGTTCACTATTCCATCACAAAGTTAGCTATTCCGTCACAAAGTTAGCTATTCCATTCAGTCATTCGACGGCAAAAATTCGGGAGATACTTTGACGGTTAAATGTGTGAATTTTTTTATTTTGATGGTTTAAAGTAGGCATGTCAATCGAGCTGACCCGGCCCGGCCCGGCCCGACACCCGTAAAGCCCGCATGTATTTAGGTCCGGCCCGGCCCGGCCCAAAAATATATCGGGCCTAAATTCTAAAGCCTGACACGGCCCTAACAGGGTTATCGGACTTTTTGGGCTTTTTCGGGCTTTTTAAAAAAAGAAAATAAATTTTCAAATGCAAAATAAACTAAAACCAAAAGTATTTATTATAATTAAATCCAAATTGAAAGAATCGTAAATATAACTTTATCAAATCCAATTTAAGTTAAAAGCACAAGTTCAACTTAGTAAATCTAAATAAATCCTTATATAAAATAAATAAATAAATAAATAAATGTGTAATTTAAATAGTAGAAACGGTAGAGTCGATATGAGAATCTTAAAGATTAGAATTTTCTTCTGCGCCTTCTAAATTCTCATCGTCATCAAGATCTACATATACCAAGTAAAAAAAATAATTATAGGTTTTGACATAATATAAAAAAAATAATTGAAAATTTATAAATATGGTTACCTGGATCACGAAACGTTAATCCATCCAACCAAGTGCGTGTACAAATCAGTGTTTCAACGTGCCTTGGTAGAAGACGATTTCTATATTTGTTCAAGGCATGTGCCCCAATACTAAAGAAAAGACTAGAAAATTAGTTTAGTTTGGGTTTGAGTTTGAGATTTATAGGAAGAAATAGAAAATTAGTGTTTTTTCATTAATAAATGAGATTTATAGGAAGAACTAAAAAATTAGGATTTTTCCATTAATAAAAAGTAGGGTTTTCGGGTAAGCCCGAGCCCGGTCGGGTTTAAGCGCAAAAGACCATTAGTCCAAATGGGTTTAGCTCGAAAGGTCCGATTTTTTTTTGGCTTAAATATCAAAGCTCGAATCCGATATTTTTCAGGGTCAGGCCGGGCCGGCCCGTGGGTTTTGGCCCTAATTGACATGCATAGTTTAAAGTGAGGTACAAATATCTGAAGGTATAAAGTGCTAGTAAGTCTTAGTTTGAGGGATTAAAATACGATTTTTCCTTTTTATTAATTATGTACATTCTTTAAGTTGGGTCTGGTTTAAGTGTAACGACCCGGGCCCGATCCATTTGAATAAGTTTAAATGGATTGATTTGCCTACCTATGTCATCAAAGTGCACTTACCTTTTCCGGTCACTTACCCTAAGAGAACTCTAGAGTTAAGCGTGCTTATGCTGGATGGGTGACCTTCCGGAAAGTCCTCTGCAGAACCGTGTGAGTGAGGCCAAAACACGGAAAAGGTCACGTGGTGATTGCAGGGACAATTAAATCAGTCTGTCGGGCCACCAAAAAATATAACGCACAGACCGTCGGACAGGGGCGGGGCCCACGAGCCCGATAAAGGGATGGGTGACTCGCCGATAGGGACGGTCGGAGTGTTACAAGTGGTATCAGAGACAAGAGAAGTCAAACTGGGCGGTCGAGATTTTAAAAGTGATGTCGCATGTTCTGGTCTTCTTATTGGCCTGTTATTTTTGTGTATACGTAGAGGCTCTGAGAAAAAGGCAAAATAAAACTCTACGAAGATTCTCTGTCATTTTCTAGTTTCTTTAAAAGACAATTAAGTAAATAGCGTAAGACTGGTAGTCAAATGAGCAAATGACAAGAGGCATTCAATGGTGGAAACATGAAAATAATTAACCACCTGCTTGGTCGATTTTACCCCATGCGCTTTTTCGATATGATATTATTCGATTTATTCTCAGTTAACGAAGACTTGCGTGTGTTATTCAATTGAATATTATTTGACTACAACAATTGTTTTTCTCGTCATCATCTATTAGTACTAATTGTTTATTGAGATGGGGCTATATCACATCTCTCCCAATTGCATTTCACATAACCATAAATTATCAGTCTCCACCGCTCTCTCAAATATCGACGAAACCCCTCTTGTTTTTTTATTCAACAATGAATCCTTTTTTCCTACATAATCGGAAAAATCTTTGTTCTTCACTAAACAATCCGTCCTTATCTCTACGAAATCAGTCCCTCCACTCATTGAATCGGTGCAGTAACTGTCACTCTGGTGGATATCCTTGCTTCAACCAAATCAGAGTTTGTTTTTGCTCGTTCGACGATTCATTAGGTACTCACCGTCTTCTATGTCTCTAATGCTATCTATTTCTCTTACGAAAGCAATATAAAATCTGTAGATCGTAATCTTTTCTTTTATTTTGTCTTTCTCACGCAAGATGTTTACATATATAATTGATTTCTGAATCCCTTGTTGTGTCGGTTTTGTTTGACCTATGTATCCATCCTGTTGGTGTGTCATACAGTTTGAATCAGAAGTTGTTATCGGTAAATGTTAAGCCTATAGAAGCAGCTTGAAATTTACTTGTGTATAAATTGATGTTATTAGTTCATTTAAAACAAATTAGATCTATTACTGACTGTTGTACACACAAGAACCCTTGTGTAGCCGTATAGATCCAACTGGAAACTTACATGTGTATATTTCAGTTTAATCGTCCATCTAGAAAATATAGATCTATTATCGACTGTTGTGAATATCCAAAAACCCATCCTAAGTCAATAGATCCAGCTGGAAACTTACATATGTATATCTCATGTTAATAGTTAATATGAAACATGATATGTCTATTTTATATTGTTCTACACATCAAAACCCCATCCTAAGCCGATTCAATGTATAATGTAATGATTTGTTATCATCTTCAATGTTCAATTTAGTGATTGATATGTGCACTTGCTTTTTCAGGGGGATATCTAACAGGAGAGACACAACTGTTGTTCTATATACGGTCAGAAAGATCACTGAGATGTTATCCCTGCTCATTTTGGAAGTCCATGATACTGGAGGATTGTCTAAAGTTTATACCGTTCAAGAAGGAATGATCGTGGAAACGTGGTGAGAAGCTCGCTGTGGAAATGTTCGAGCACGTTGTAGCGAGTTTGACTTGTCCTAAAAAATTCTTTGTTTGTCCTACTCATCCATCTCACTAAACTCCCTTTTTGCTACTTGTTCATCATACCGTCTAAGCATTAGTTGATTATATATTTATTTTGTATTTTACCAATGTATTGTTCAGATGTCTAAGTTTTAAATATATACGTATATATTTATTTATGTAGATGTATAAAAAATAAGATACAAGTTCATATATATATAGACGTACATCATACACCAAATTATACGATATTTACATGTACATAACCAGATAGATGTCCATAATACGGCTTAGCATTGTAAGTTTCAAGTTGATTAACCAGGTAGATGTCCATCGTACACCAAATTGTCCCTAATAGATTATCTAGTTGTAAAGGTATATGTTTTTCTTTATCGTCTTTATTGACACACACATATACGATTAACAATCTAAGCAAATTTATAAATATTTAAAATAGTCACATACATATACGATTAACAATCCAATCAGATTTATAAATGTTTAAAGCTCACGCGGTTTCATTCAATTCGACATTTATTGACAATCAAATCGCTCACTTCCTCTTAGGTCATGTTAGTGTCAGTCTGCTTCTGATCAGATTTTGTCCCCCAAATTTATGGTATTTTATCGCAGTAGCAATGGCAAAGACTGTAATTTTGGCAATTTTTTTATTTATCAAATGGTATTTTTATGTGGATTTATAGTTTATTTCTTGATTTTTCTCAAGATTCTTGCTGTGCAACAAAATGTCCCTTTCTTTAATGTATTAAAAATCTGTTTAAAGTTTTTTTTCTTTTTTACTGTACTTGGCTTTTGAAGTAAATCCAAAGGTTGTAGTAAAATGGTGTATCAACGAGAATTTTAGTTATTTGTATATTAAGATTTTTGACAACTTGCTAACTGTATTTTTGTAATGACGTTTAAAAAAATATTGTTTATTTTAATAAATTAAAAAGGAAATGTCTGGGATGATGTTTCCTTTTAAAAAAGGAAATTGTTGTTTTTATTTCAACGGTCTTTTTGCCAACAGTCTACTTTTTATGACGGTTACTAAACGTGATTGCGAATGGTTCGCACAATTGTTGTTTTCTTCTCTCGCTCTCCTTCTTTTTTTCTTTGCAGCGATTCGAAGGCCACTATCACCGCTAGACTTTGTTTTTTTTTTTTCTTTCTCGATGGTTTTTATTTTCGCGATCGTATTACATAGAGTTTTGATTTGATTTTTGATCAAGCTAGTTATGTCATTGTGTTCTTGCGTCTTAGAGTTTTAAAAAGAAAAATTTGAATGTGTAGATTTTTCCTTTGTTGTTTCAGACTAGGGTTTCAGTTTATTTCTGGTTTTTTTTATTTGTAAAAGCCCTCTTTTGGATCTGTGTTTTCTTCGGTTCGAGGGTTTTTAATTTCATTTCTTAGATTGTAAACCTCCTCCTCTTTAGTTTCAGAGTTTCGATTATGTTCCAAATTTTACAAACCGAAAAGCCCTCTTTTGCCGCTGTGTTCTTACATCTTGGGGGTTTTAATTTCAAAGTTAATTTTCTCTTTTAAGAATTACTTCTGTTGTTTCAGATCATGGGTTCTGTTTATTTCTTGTTTTTGCAAATCAAAAGCGGTCTTTTCCCTGAGAAATGTTTGTTCTGAATTGATTCTTTGAATTTCATCTTTTGTTTTGTTTAAACCCCCAAAAGAAAGGGAAGGCACATGATGTAAGCATCAATGCTAATACATCAGTACTTGACAAGGAGCACGAAACCAGGAGGCATGAAGAGGAGAATATGAAGCTGAGGAAAGCTAAGGAGACATGCGATATAAGTTTAGCTAAAATAGCTTTTTCCTTATCCTTGGTTTTATCCCAATGGGTTTAGCAGAAAAGGTTTTAATGAGGCAAATTGGTTTACATGTTTTAAACCCATCCAAAGCTCCAATGGACTCAATGGAGAGCTACGATCAGTTATTGAGTCACTCCGGCCAAACCAAGATGAACCAAGCAACAAATCCAATTGTTTTGGATTCTCAACTCATCAGAGGTCTACGGAGAGATGGAATCAAGACCAAATTAATTTTGGTTTAGGTGATATTAATTTTACAATTTGGGTAAACTGGTGCTTTACCGATTTGGACATAGGAGCAATAAATGGAGGATTCCCACCGAACCAGAAGGAATTAAGCAACAAACCGACTTGGCGTGGAATCTTGACTCAACCGCGAAGCTCGTCGAATTGGTTTCACATCAATATAGGTTCTGGTTTGAAAGTTATACAAGTTGCAAGACAGAGGATCTTCGACTTGCCTTCTATGGAAGCATTCACACTTGGGTCAATAACTCTCCAACGGCTATATTCTCATTGCTGCTACGTTTTGGTGACTTATTCAGTGAATCTAGACGTTCCAAGACATCACACATTCACACCCAAGCTCTCAAGACTCAAGCATTATCACGACTTGCCCCATTTAGCTGATTTCCTCATCAAGTCTCCAACAGCTCTTTACATTTAATTTTTGTGATTTCTTTTCTTGTTTTAGCTTCTTAGGACCGTTGTGTTTGAGCCTATAAAAGCTCATTTCGTTCTTCATTTGTATTCACCCTTGAATTAAAGAAATTAAAACCCCTTTTATTTTGTTTCAAAGAAAGTTATCTTTTGAATCAAATTTTGTTCCTACTTTTCTTCTAAGTGTTGTGAAATCAACCTTGAAGATTTGTGTAGAATCTCCTAAGCTCTCGTGAGGATTAGCCCTTGAGCTAGCAGAGTCTAACCTTTGAAGTTTGTGGTATCAAACTTCATCCCGACTATCAAACCACAAGTCATTCAACCATCTCGGCTTCAAGTGACGATTTCAGAGGCAACAATACTTGGATCATTTTCCAGCCTTGTGTCAGCACATCATATGATTGTTGTCTGTCCGGTTTCTAACTTTGAGAAAATTGTCCCGTATTGTCCGATGTTGCCTAACAAAAACCAAGATACACATGCTTGAAACTGGATAATTCAATCTCTGAGATTAATTCTGTAAATCAAAGTCCTTTTAATAAGGCTTGTTTGAAAAATTCATTTGTCTGCTTGTTTATTGGTGTTAGGAAGATTGGAAATTCACTTTCTGCTTAAAGAGATCTTGTTGAGCTTAGGACAAGATGATAAATATCAATAACCTGTGCAATATTGATGGAGAAATGTCCTTCTTAAATGAGAGGCTGGTGGTGCATGATACTAGTTTCTTTATACAAATGCCTTGGCTGGGTTATATAATAAATGGGAAAAGAGTTACTGGTGGTGCATGATACTAAGTCTCATATCGTTAATCAAATGCATCAGCTTGGTTATAAGATAAGAAACGGGTAAATAGTGGCTGGTGGTGCATGGCTGTAGCCCCGAATTACTAATACAAATGCCTCGGCTCTGTTATGTAAAGCTTATGAAAAGGAAAATAGTGGCTGGTGGTGCGTGATTGTAGCCCCGGATTACTAATACAAATGCCTCGGCTCTGTTATGTAAAGCTTATGAAAAGGAAAATAAGTTGCTGGTGGTGCATGATTCTAGATCTTGAATTGCGAAACAAATGCCTCGGTTCAGCTTAATTTTAAGCTTAGAAATAGGTAATGAGAGGCTTGTGGTGCATGATACAAGTATCCCGAGTCGGTTATATAAACTTATAAATGGGAAACGAGTGGCTGGTGGTGCATTATAGTCTTGTCCCAAAACATTATACAGTAAACGATAGACAAATGGCTTGGTTCATGGAGAAACACTCTAATAATGTTTCTGTGCCTGGGAAGTTGAATGGGAAACACACTAAATTTTCAATGATCTGCATATTGATAGAGGAATGTCATTTTAACAAGGCTTGTATATTGGTGTTGGAAGATTGGAAAGTCAGTTGTCTGTTTGAAGAGATATTGGAGGTTAGAAATTTCAATTGTCTGCTTATTGTTTTAGATTAGAACAGCATGATAGTTATCAATAATCTAGTGCAAAATTGTTGGAGTAAATATTAGGCATGTCGAATTATGTTTCTAGGATTGGAAACACACAAGATTTTCTGATAAAACTCTATTCTTTTGAGCTTGGGACATGTTATAATATTTAATATATTCTGCATATTGACTTGGGAATGAATGTTCTTTTAATAAGGGTTCTCGAATGATTGGTCGATTAGTAAATTCAGTTGTCTGCTTTAAAACTTTATACTGTATCTTGTGTGGGTGAGACAAGATGATAGAGAATTCAATGATGTCTCGAGATTTTTGAAATTCAAGTTACTGCGGCATAAACGATAGAATCTTGTTTGCGCTAGGACAACATGATAAAATTATTCAATGTTCTGCATAATATTTAATGAGAATATAGAGATATCTGCCTTTAAATGGTGCCTCCGGATTGAAAAGATTCAAGTTTCTTCTGCATTAAGATATAGAACTTGGTTTTGGGGTGACAACTTGATACAATTTTCAAATATGTCCCAAAGTTTCTGAAATTCAACTTTCTGCATAAATAATATATAGATCTTGCTAGGCTGGGAGAGCATGATAAACCATTCAATATTCTGTGTACTGATGGGAACAGACAGAACATGAAGTTTATGTTTCTGCATTATTCAACCATGTCCCAAGATTTCTGAAATTTCAAGTTTCTACTTATACGGTACATCTTGTTGCACCTTGGATGGTGTATAATAAACCATTTCATTTTTGCATCTTGATGGGAATAGATATGCCTTTAAATGGCGTCTTAAAATTGAAAAGTTCCAAAATTAGGAAATACAACCTTAAATCCTCTGATTAATATCACCATCTGCTTAAATCCTCCTTGTCGATTTATGTCCCAAGATTGGGAAAATCAAGTTTCTGCACAAATTCTAACTTGTTGCGCTAGGACAAGAGATTATTTATTATTCAATCTTCTGAATAAGATTTTGAAAAGGCTTGTCGAATTATATACTATGGCTGGGAAACTCAAGTTTCTGCATAGACTCTATAATCTATTGAGTTGACAAAGCGTGTTATATTATTTAATATTCTGCATATATATTAATTGGGGGAAGAAATGTATTAAAGCTTGTCTAAACATATCTGAAGATTGCTTAAACACTATATTCTTAGCGTTGATCAGGTATGTAATGTAGGAACCGCAAAAACCAGAAAATTTTTAAGGGTAATAAAATCGATTAAAAAACAAGTAAGGAAGAGGGAGAAGACGAGAAAAACGGAAAACGTATCTTTGAGAAGATATCTGTATACCGGAGGCGAGAAAAAATCTCTTTCCGTAACTCAATAAATCGCCCGTAGTGAGACGGATATATATATACGATTTTTGAATCCCAAGATACAACCGATACGTCTAGACCGTTTCGCAACACTCGAAAACAGAATCTACGAACTCTAAGAAATACTACGTTAAACTCTCGAGACTTAATAACTAAAATAATGAGAAGACGTTTACAAGACTCACGAGGAGGATCGTTGCTTGAAGAGAAAGAAATGTGTTTGATGTTTGAGACTTGAGAGTACGTTGTGTTTGTGTGTCTTTAGAATGAGAGAGCTCTCATTCTTATATAGGCGTGAGATGTGAGCTTTCACTCTTAGCCTCACCACGTTACAAAGACAAGATTGGCCGACAAGTGGAATTCATTATTTCCAACTTTCGAATTATGGAATTCATTATTTCCAACTTTCGAATAAGGCACATGGACCGTTTGGGCACACAAACTTTTTCTTGTGTTTTGGCAAATCAGAAACTGGCCCAAACGTAAGGCCCAATTCTTTTCACTCTTCTCAAATTTCTAAAGCCCAATAGCCTTTGAAATTTCGATCCAACATGTAATTCATCTCTAACTAGATTGTACTCTTCTGTGTAGTTGCTTATTTATGTTATGTTGTAATTTTTGTTTTGTGTCTATTAGCAACAATGGTAAGTTCAATATTCCTATTTACATATACCTTACTCGTGTTAATGTCATTGAAGAATATACCAATCTCCGCTTGTCTCATTTTGTGTTCTAACCACATTTTTGAATGGTGACTAATTCAAGCTTCTACATAATTCGACAAAGCTTTGGTCTCTCAGGTACGTTATTATTCTCTTTCTATTGCTTCTCCGATTTTCAATACTATTAGTTGTTGGTTGTGTTTAAAATTTGCTTGATTGTTCAATATCCTATAGTTTCTTTCTGGCATGAAAATAAGCTGAACATATAACATAAGCGCAAGTATGAACTCAAATAGACCACAAAGATTCTACAACACCAAGGTCACTACTGCACGGGCCAAGATATAAAATCCAACTTTTTATTTAATTCATCAATTTAATTAAGTCTTAGTAATTGTTAACCACATTAAAATCAGCAAAGTGTATTATGCTTTGACTGCCATGTGTCGTAAAGGTCCACACAAGAAGACTCTTTTCTCCTTCTCCTTCTTATGTGGCAGAAAGTGAATGTTTCACCACAAGCTCTATGGAACTAACTTGGAACTTCTCTCAGCCATTCTTTGTCTCTATGGAAGTAAGTTGGAACTTCTCAGCCATTCTTCTCAGCCATTCTTTGTCATGTGGGAATCATTAGATTCTCGGTACCTACTTGCCTTATTCACTTGAGGAAAAAGCAAAGCGGACGCTTTGAAGCATAGCCAACCAAAGAAATCAAGAGAGAGGAGTAATTTTTGTTTCGAAAAGATCCGAGATTGTGCCTCTTCCCCTCACTCTTTGTGTCTTCCTCCTCTCTCTTCTTGATATCCTCTTCTGAAAAACAATCCTCGTCCTCTCTCAATTTTTACAGGATATCCATGTTGGATAAGCTTAAAAGGAAATCTTCTTGTTGTTAGGAAAAGGAAAGAGTTAGTTTCCCTATTTCCAATAGGAATAGAAATAGAAATAACAAAGTTGTGTTATCTTTATAAATACCTTGATTGAGTTGTGATCAAAGGGATGAGTTTTGGAGTTTAGTTTTGAGAGATTTTCTAAACTTAATAAAAAGAGTTATTCTTTATTCAAAGTTTGTCATTCTATATTTGGTAGCAGAGCGTTAGGTTAAGAATCGATCAAGAGGACTCGATCTCTGACCCCTCGCAACAAGGCGCAAGAACCGCACGATGGCGGAGATTGTACCAGCACGTCCAAAGGAGTTGGACAGAGCAATTCCGATTCAATGCCCCATGCTCTCGGCTACAAACTATACAGTTTGGGCCATGAGGATGCGAGTATTGTTACGGATTCACAAGGTTTGGGAAGCGATTGAACCTGGAGTTGACGACGCTAGCAAGAACGACGTCGCAATAGCGATGCTATTCCAATCCATTCCGGAGGCCCTTATCTTACAAGTCGGAGATCAAAGCTCACCAAAAGATATTTGGGAAGCGATCAAGACTCGAAACCTGGGAGCTGATCGTGTCAAGGAGGCACGGCTACAAACCCTAATGGCCGAATTCGAAAGGATGAAGATGACGGACCAAGATACAATTGATAACTTTGCTGGCAAGTTATCCGAGATAGCAACAAAGGCAACGACTCTTGGAGAAACTATTGACGTTCCGAAACTCGTCAAGAAGTTTCTCAATAGTCTGCCAAGGAGTAAATTTATCCACATCGTCGCCTCTCTCGAGCAAGTACTAGATCTAAAGACAACGAGCTTCGAAGATATCGTAGGAAGACTCAAGGCCTATGAGGAGCGGATCCTTGATGATCATAGACAAGGAGACACGCAAGGAAAGCTGTTGCTCACGAGCTCAGAACAAGCTGGATCTACAAGCTCACGAGGGAGAGGTCGTGGAAAAGGAGGCAGAGGTAATGGTGGACGAGGCAAAGGAAGAGACAACTCGCAAGAACGGAAAACAAACAATGATCAAGATCAAACAAAAGAGAAGAAGGATAGATCAAAGATAATTTGTTTCCGCTGCGATAAACCCGGCCACTATGCTTCCTCATGCCCTGAAAGAATACAAAAGATGCAAGAAGCAAATAAAGTGGAGACGGAAGTAGCTGATCAAACGCTTTATATGCATGAGATCGTATTCTTGAATGAAGATAAACTCATACCAAAGAACTACAAAAGTGAAGATGGTATGTGGTATCTTGATAATGGTGCAAGTAATCACATGACAGGGAACAAGACTTACTTCTCCGAGCTCAACGAGAAAATCAAAGGCAAGGTGAAGTTTGGAGATGGTTCATGTGTAGAAATAGAAGGGAAGGGGTCAATTCTATTTCAAAGTAAAACGGATGAACAAACTCTTGTCTCCGATATCTATTACATTCCGGATCTCAAGAGCAACATCCTGAGCTTAGGACAAGCTACGGAGGTCGGATGTGATGTAAGAATGAGGCAAGACTACCTAACAGTCCATGATCCAAGTGAAAGACTTTTGGTGAAAGTAAAGAGGTCACCAAATCGCCTTTACAAGATAAACTTGAAGATTGGGAAACCGATCTGCTTGCATACAAGAATAGAAGACGATACATGGAAGTGGCATGCAAGGTTGGGACATGTAAGCTTCAAGACGGTCAAAGCGATGTTCCAGAAAGGAATGGTTCACGGATTAGAAGACGTTAGAGAAGAAAAAGAGCTGTGTGAATCGTGTTTGGTAGGGAAACAAACTCGTCAAGTTTTCCCGAAGGCGACTATGTTTCGAGCAACCAAGCCACTAGAGCTCCTCCACGCTGATTTATGCGGTCCAATAACACCATCTACCCTAGCTCATAACAAATACATATTTGTTATCATCGATGATTTTTCAAGATACATGTGGTCAATCTTGTTAAAAGAGAAGAGTGAAGCATTCTCTAGTTTCAAGGCGTTTAAGAGAGTTGTGGAGAAAGATCTCGGGAAGGAGATCGTGACTCTAAGAACGGATAGAGGTGGAGAATTCACGTCGAAGGAGTTCTATGAGTTCTGTGATACAAGTGGTATCAAAAGACATCTAACGGCGCCCTACACACCACAACAAAACGGTGTGGTAGAAAGAAGAAATAGAACTTTGATGGAGATGACAAGAAGCATGCTCAAGGCAATGAAAGTGCCGAACTATCTTTGGGGAGAAGGAGTTCGCCATGCTACTTATGTCATCAATCGAATTTCAACAAGAGCTCTCGACAACATGACCCCATATGAATGCTTGCGTGAGAAGAAACCGAACATAGAGCATCTAAGAGTTTTCGGCTGCTTAGCATTCGCAAAGATTGAAGCTCCCAATCTCAAGAAGCTTGACGACAGAGCAAAGCCACTAGTGCATCTTGGGATTGAGCCAGGATCCAAGGCATATAGACTCTACAATCCGACGGAAAGAAGAATTGTGGTTAGTCGCGACGTGGTCTTTGACGAGAAGACAAGTTGGAACTGGAATGAAGCGAAAGACGGATCGAGAAGAGATCCGGGAATGTTCTATATGAGATGGGGAGAAGTGATAGATGCTGGGGAAGGACCCGCAGTCATTGGTAATAATCAACATCAAGATCATGATGAACCCGAGGATGATATGATGAGTGGTGATGACGATGATGATGACATGGAAGAAATTGAAGACGCTCATCATCAACAAGAAGAGCAATCTCTTAGAAGATCAACTCGTCAAGTTAAACTACCAAGTTATCTTGATGATTATGTTCTTCAAGCTGCAGTAGAATGTGAGAGGCTTCTACTTGCAATGAATGATGAACCAAGTTGTTTCCGAGAAGCAAAGGGATCTTTAAAGTGGAGATTAGCGTGTGGAGAAGAGATTGATTCAATCAACAAAAACAAGACATGGTTTTTAATGGAGAAACCGAATGGGGTAAAGGTTATTGGCCTCAAGTGGATCTTCAAAATCAAGAAGAATGCGGATGGTACTATCAACAAATACAAGGCGCGGCTTGTAGCAAAGGGATACGTACAAGAATCCGGCATAGATTTTGACGAAGTGTTCGCACCAGTTGCTCGTATTGAAACCATACGATTGTTGATTGCATTGGCAGCTTCACATGGATGGGAGATTCATCACTTGGATGTGAAAACAGCTTTCTTACATGGAGAACTTAAGGAAGACGTGTATGTTACTCAACCCGAAGGCTTTGAAGTGAAAGGAGAAGAACACAAAGTGTATAAGCTTTCGAAAGCCTTGTACGGTCTGAGACAAGCTCCACGTGCTTGGAACACGAAACTCGATCAAATCTTGAAAGGAATGAAGTTCAAGAGATGCATGAAAGAAACTTCTGTGTACCGAAAGGAAGAAGAAGGCACTTTACTCATAGTTGCGGTGTATGTAGACGATCTGTTCGTGACCGGAAACAATCTTAAAGTGATTGAAGAATTCAAGAAAGGAATGTCATCTAAGTTTGAGATGTCAGACCTCGGAAGACTCACTTACTATCTTGGCATCGAAGTTCATCAAGGAGAAGATGGAATTGAGATTAAACAAGAGGGATATGCGATAAAAATACTACAAGAAGCAGGCTTGGAAAGTTGCAATCCTACGCTAATACCCATGGTGTTCGGACTGCAAGTGTCAAAGGCTCAAGAAGAAGCAGAGATCGCTCCAACAAGCTATCGAAGGAACGTCGGCTGCTTGAGGTACCTTTTACACACGCGTACGGACTTAGCTTTTTCTGTGGGTGTTGCTAGTAGGTACATGCAAAGTCCTCGAAAGTCTCATGGAGAGATAATGAAGCAAATACTTCGATATCTTAAGGGAACTACATCGTTCGGACTAAAGTTTAGTCGTGATGGTTCGAAGAAGATCATTGGATATAGTGATAGTGGTCACAATATCGATCAAGACGATGGAAGAAGTACCACGGGTCATGTGTTCTACTTCGGATCTTCACCAATTACGTGGTGTTCTCAAAAACAGAACACGGTTGCACTATCTTCTTGCGAAGCCGAGTTCATGGCAGCAACAGAAGCATCAAGACAAGCCATTTGGCTTCAAGACCTTTTGAGCGAGATTACCGGATGGAAGACGGAACAAGTTCTCATCAAGATCGACAACAAATCAGCAATAGCACTCACCAAAAATCCTGTGTTTCATGGAAAGAGTAAGCACATACATAAGCGCTACCATTTCATTCGAGAATGCATTGAGAGGGAGCTAGTGGATGTGGAACATGTACCCGGAACCGAGCAGAAAGCGGACATACTCACGAAGGCATTGGCGCGGATCAAGTTTGCTGAGATGAGAAGCTTGATAGGAGTTAATGACATGAAGATTGACTTGAAGCTTAAGAGGGAGAATGTTGGATAAGTTTAAAAGGAAATCTTCTTGTTGTTAGGAAAAGGAAAGAGTTAGTTTCCTATTTCCAATAGGAATAGAAATAGAAATAACAAAGTTGTGTTATCTCTATAAATATATTGATTGAGTTGTGATCAAAGGGATGAGTTTTGAAGTTTAGTTTTGAGAGATTTTCTAAACTTAATAAAGAGAGTTATTCTTTATTCAAAGCTTGTCATTCTATAATCCAAACACTTTAAGAGCCTTCCTCTGCATTAACTACTCTTTTTGCTTCTAAATCGTGATCAGTTCTGTGTTATTCACAGAAGAATTCATCTGTGTTCAGGTTCACAAAAGAATTCATATGATTTTCGATTTGTCCTCGCTGTGAAAACAAAGATATTCGGATCAGAATTTCTCTTCAGTTTGTCCGAGGCTAAAAAAAAAGGTTTGGTTATTAATCCCACATCGCTAAACTATGAATCGTTCACTTTCAGAGTTGGTGTATAAAAGCAAGGCTCGATGGTCCGATTAATTCAAATCTTTCTGGGCCTATTGGCTAAAATCAAGTGTAGTATCTGTTCTTTTCAGTTTAATGTTTGATATGTGTGCCATCGGCTCACACGATATTAACTCTAATTTTTTTATGGAGAAAGCCTATCTTCTAAGTCGTCCATGCGTTTGCACTACTGCACAGGTCTGGCTCAACCCGCCAATCATTAAACCGAACTTTATAATTTTAATTCATCAATTAAATTTAAATATTAGTTAAATCTCTGATTGGGAACATTGCAAAATGGTGGAATCGCGTTTGAAACGTGATTCCGCAAATATTTTGCCAATAAATAAAATCTGCGCAAAAACGCAAAATTTACGAAATTGTATTTTTCTTACAAAAAAATCTTCATTAAATGGAAAAATGTGTTTCAAATAAATTATTTGTAGAATTAATATTTTATATTATTTAATTATATAACTAATTATATTTTATTATTTAAATAAATATAATATTTTATTATTAAACAATCTGTTAACTCTAAAATATCTGGAATTTTTTTATTGTAATTAGACTATGAAAATTCTTTTGGATCTGATTCTAATGAAAATTCAGATTTAATGAATCTCTTCACCGGGAAAGAGTAACGATGATGGCGAGAATCGTTGCCGGAAACGATGACGACGAGGAAAAGGAATGGGAGATGATCTGTCACACCCGTCTCGCTTAACTAGCCGAGAGAATACCACGTGTCACCATCTCATTGCATAAACCATAACCGCAATAACAACCGCAAATTTCACCCGCCAATATTAAAATCCATAAAAGAAAACTCCATTAAAATATTAAATACGTTTCAAATACTTAACATCATAAAACAATTTCAAATAAATACACAAATTTTTTAAATAATAAAATATTAAATGGTACTTAAATAAAATCACAAATGCTCGAAGGCTCGAAAACGCAACGCCATCTCCGAAAACCACTTGATTCGCTACTCCTCCAACTCACCTGCATCCATAAAAGGAGGCATGAGCAACCAAAGTCACTGAGTGAGACGATCACGCCTGCCCACGTAATCCACAAAATACACCTATGATACCAACCACTGTTACACTTAACCGAGAAATAAAACATGCACGACTGCCTCCACGAAACAACCACCACTTAGCTCCATCGAGCTAAGACCCCACAAAATGTGCAACCCACAAAGTCAAACACCTGCTAGTCCCCGCCACCACCAGAACAAGCAACCGTCCGTTCCCGCTACCGTCGGAACAAGCAACCATCCGTCCCGCCACCGCCAGAACAAGATGATAAGACCCACTTGTCCCCGCCACCGCCGGAACAAGCTCTCGCCCGTCCCTGCCACCACCGGAACAAGACGAAATACCCGACTATTCCCGCCACCGCCGGAATAAGACGAAACACCCACCCGTTCCCGCCACCGCCAGAACGAGTTTCAACACACAACAACTTAGCCCACCCCGCTAAGTTGTACAATTCCCAAACATGAATTATAGTTCATGATACAATCACCACCGTTTATCACTTATAACTTATTCAACAATTAATTAAATAAAACACATAATTTTCTACCAATCTAAAACCACAGCGAAATCATTCACACGATTTTTATTCCCGAATCAACCATAAACATGATTAATAACATAAACATAGTTTATAAATCCACAGATCACGCCTCACCTTAGCGAAAACGGACTGAAAAATGTAACACCCGCGTTCTGGAGTTCTTCTGCTCACTGTCTCTCTCCTGCCCAAAAGTACTTTTGCTGCCACAATTTTTCTGTTTTTCTCCTAGGTCCCACGTTCTTCCTCTGTCCTTCCTATTTTTTTTTTCTTTTTCTTTTTCTCTCTCTTCTCCTTGTGACCTTCTTCTCCTTCTCTCCTCTCTTCTTCTTCCCTCCATCTCTCTTCTTCCCCGACGCACAGCAGCAACTCCGACCGGCAATTCCTGACGGCGAGCTCCGGCGACAGCGACAGCGACTCTCCCTTTGACCGACGGCTACTGTTCACGACTGAATCCGATCCACGATTGGATGAAAACGGCGGCTCCTCTCCCTGATAAATGGCTCCGATCTCCGGCGTGGCGACGAAGACTGCTCTCTCGACGGCTGTAACAACTCTCTCACTCTCTGATTCGCTCTGATCGAAAGTGGCGCTCCCCAAAACCCTTGCACAAAATTTACGCTTTCCGTTTATAAGTGATGGGATCACTTAGGGTTGGTTCGGTTTAGCGGTTCGGTCTTCGGTTTAATGTGTGGACTTACGGTTTTAAATTTTTTTTTTTTTGGGCCCGGGATGTCATATGATCGATCTCGTTTACTCACTTGTCACTTATGTACCCTCTACCATGGCAATGGAAACAGATCTGAAGAAGAACTTTCATGTTTTAAAAAAAAAATTATGTTATATGTTATTTTCATCGAATATACTTGTCAAAGATCTTGTAGCAGTGTGGTGTATGGGTTGATGCCCTAAGCATCAACCGGATTCATGTCTTTTCACAAGCAAATTTAATAGTTTTTTAGTCGCAATTCAAAACGACGTCGTTTTACTCATACACAGTGCCACCTCAATTTTTAATGACATGTGTATAAGCGGAGTCATTGGACTTAACAGTTGATTAACCCATGTTGCGGTCAACTTTATTTTACACACAAAAATCGAAGTTTGAGTTGAGTTTTTGAATATTTAAGATGTTTATGTAGGAAAAGACACCAATTTTTTTATAGATTTGTACTAAATAGTTGTAGCCACGAATGTATCGTAACTATTTTGTGGTTATAAACAGTTTTTCTATATGGTTGGTTTCTTGTTGGCAGAAAGTTTCTCATTGATCATATAGAAAAGAAAGTGAAAATCCACCGCTGCCGTTGAAAAAATGCAAATAACAAAAAAAGTTTCTTAAAATGACCAAGGAGAAAATTTCAGGCAACAAGAAAACAAAGAAACACCCACAAAGAGAAAAAAATGGTATACTGGAGAGACGATAAAGGAGAATTTTTCAGGGTATTATTCTTCCTTTATGGAAAATGAATTTTGATTCAAATCATCATGCTGGTTTTGATGTTGGTGAAGATTGTATCACCTGTATTACGGCTGTCATACAAGGATTTTTTCAGACACGAGAATCTATATATATATATCTTTGGCTTTTGTAATACTCTTTGATACCTTTCTTTTGTCTTAGATATGGTATAGTTCATGATGATATCATAAGCTATAATACCATGCATAAAAGGAATACACATTTTCTTCTCCTTTATTATAAAACATTAGAACATCGTTTGTAGACTTGCTCAATGGCATTTGCTTATTTCATACTTTGGGCATTCCTTGTTTTGATTACAAACCATGAAAAAAAGAGTTGAACATGTAACATTTGAAATTAATGCAAAAGAAGATAGACAAGACAACTAACTTAGCTCATCCACAGCACACACCTGATGCATTTCCCTTCAAGGAGTAGCTGGAACGCATCGTTGATGTCCTCGAATTTCATCTCGTGCGTCACAAACTTATCCAACTCAAGCTCCTTGCTCAAGTAGCGTTTAAGAAGAAGAGGAATGTGTGTTTTAGCCTTCAACCCTCCAAACAACGAGCCCATCAGAGTCTTCCCATGGTGAAGAACATCAAACGAGTCTAAACAGATTTGTGAACCCGGCTTGTCCACCCCTAAAGTTATCGTCTTTCCCCATCCCTAAACATTGGTTGTACTAAAAAAGTTAAAATATTTGAATCTTTTACTTTGGTTTAGGCGTAAATCAATTCAACCATACCTGTCTGCAGCAAGCATAAGCTTCTTGAACCAAAGAACTGCTTCCAACACACTCGAAGCAATAATCTGCTCCCCCACTAGTCATCTCATTGATCACCTAAACACAAAGATATTAGCATTTGAATGTTTATCCATTTCCATTGACATAACTTGTAAGTGTCATTACCTCGCTCACACGCTTGCTTTCGCATGTCATAGAGTTTACAAACTCAGTTATTCCAAATTTTTGGCCTACAAAAAGATGAATTTCAGAGTATTGAATGATTAAGTTAAGATTAGAAAATTATGAATCAAAGATTTAAGCAAGATAGTTTTTTTTTCTTTTTTGGTGACAAATCAAGATAGTTTATTGAGTAAAGAAAATCACTAACCAACTTGGAACTTGGCAGGGTTTATATCCACACCAATGATTCGAGAGGCACCACAAAGTCTCGCACCCTCTGCAACCTAGAAATGTACAAACCTTAACCAATTTCAGCAACTCAAAAATCAAAACAACTTGTATTACTAGAAAGGTCGATTTTACCGCTAGACCAATTGAACCAAGTCCAAAAATCACAACAGTTGATCCTTGTTCAACTTTGGCGGTCTCCCAAGCAGCACCAACACCTAAACCAACGTCAACGCATTTCATTAGAAATCAAAGAGTTATCCAATATTTCTTACAATGTTATTGACTTACCGGTCGAGACTCCGCAGCTGAGGAGACAGGCACGGTTAGGAGGAATAGAAGAATCGATCTTAACGACGTTAGCGACATCAAGAACAGTGTATTCACTGAAGCTAGAGACGTTTAAGAAATGAAACAGAGTGTTGCCATTGAGGTCAGTGAATCTACTGGAGTTTTCGTATCTTGGCATCCATGGTGATACTTTGAAGGGAAACTTGCTGCATAAGTTGCTTTTATGAGATTTGCAATCAACACAGTCGCCACAGTCCGGCATGAAAGTCGGCAGTACGGTGTCTCCTTCTACCACTTCCTTCACGTTTTCACCCACACTCTCTACAACTCTGCTTATTCACATTTCACTTACATATTAATTTATTGTTTACATATTTGACATAGTAGCTTGATTTGTGATCTCATATGCAAATGTACTAAGACTATGATGGTATTTTAAATATTTAAACATGTGAATTTTAACTATTATTTAGTAATCCGTTGAAAATTCACATGTTTAATTCATAAATCAATGAGCTTGACAAGAATTTTCAAATACTACATGGATTTGTAAATTAAATAAAAATAATTAAACTAATAGATCGTCATTTTTCAACCAAATATTTTTAAACCGAAATCTATATTAATCGATATGTAAATATTTGTTTTTCTGCCACTTAAAATGTTTGATCAAAGGAGAGCTAAATACTAAAGAGATCTATGTGTATATAGTAAGGACAAGAAATAATTTTGGCCAAATGAGCTAGCAAATTTTACTTAAGTTACCTTACAAAACAAATAATATATTAAATGTTATTAGGGATATAAACACCCATCATCCTAATATGTTGCTATAGAAAAATTGTGTGATATAAAAATTAGAAAGCTAAAAAAAAATAAAGAAAAATCATAGTTGTTATCAATTGTTAAATTTCAGGCTGAATTATTTTTGAAAAACCGCAAAAACATAGAAAATTTTCAAATAGTAAATGTTATAGTTTTCTTGAATACAATATTTCATTATATTTTATATTACTGTACACTAAAGGATATATTATAAGTATATGATAAACTATAATATATTTTTTAATTATAAAAAATAACTTGAAATTATGAAAAAACAATCATAGTTGTTATGACTTGACATCATTTAGATATTTGCTAAATAAACAAATTTTGTGGTATAACATTGTTATTCAAACAGGCGTTGAATTAATCGAATAGTTTGGTTCGTTTTCTTTAATTTTTGGTTTACTAGTTTTATAACAATTTACCTAATTTGGTTTGGTTCGTTTTGATTCTTTTTGGTTGGATTTATAAAATATGTAGTTCAGTTTGATCGGTTTTGGGGGAATTTTTTTCCAATGATTTTTCAAAACCTTCATTCTATTCTTGCTGAATAACATGCACAATATATATATATATATATATATATATATATGAATACTTAATGAATACAAATATAAATTCTTGTACAATAGCAAAAAAATTATTCTAATATAGTAAGGTTTTTTTAAATTGAGCTTTGATATGTTCTCATGTGGCACTGTAAAAATTGTCATGTGTCATCTTAAAATTTTTTTACTACTCATTGATAAATAATTTTAGTTTTTTGTTTAAAAAAAGTAGTTTCAGATAAATATGTATCAATTTTTATCATCTTTTTTTCTTTCATTATTGGATTCTCTTTTATCGAACAAACCATATCATATTTTTTGCTATTCATTGAAAATTAGTTTAAGTTTTTCTGATATAGTAAAGATTTTTTAACATAGCAATTTTGAAATGCTAACATGTGCACGTAACAAACAACAAATATAAAATAGAATATAAAAAAATAACTAATACTCACAACAACACTCGATAAAAAATGGTCAACAAAAAAAGTCAAATATTAAACTACACTAAACCAAAGTAATAATGGTAATTAAATACTAGCAGTACAAAAAAAACAATAGAAAATCAAAAACAAAAAGAACAATACACTAATCTACTACAAAACTAATTTTTGTTTCCACCAAAATTTCAATAGAAAAAATACAATATGCATTATACTATCATAGAATTCTTATAACCCTATTAACCAGAAATCAACTCAATCTCCAAATCACACGTCCAATTCCTCAAGAATACAACATAAACTACACAATCTTTTTTTACCACCAGTCAAATAGTACAAGCAAATAACTTGTAAGTATTTATGTTTGTCTTAATTGATTAGCGATAATAGATATGTCTTTTATATATTTTTGGGTGTGAATGGTTACTGTCGAATCTGGCAAAATGCAGAATCTAGTAGATTTTTTTTGTGATTTTAACTGAATAGAGCGAAATAACTTATAATATAAATGGTAAAAGAGAAATCGAGAAATAGCTGAAAAAAAAATATTTTAACATAATTAACAAATATGAATTAAGTGAATAAATATGTGAAAATGCAAAATTGTTTTAATGTATTATTAATGTATTAAACAACATAAAAATACAAAAAAACAAATTAATAACTGAAATAACAAAAACCGAGAATCGAATAGGTATGCAAAATATCTGAAATACAATTATATACCTAAAATATTATTTATATTTAGACTTACCATAAACAAAGTAAATTTATAATTATAAACTGAATATATTAGTTATATTTAGATCAAAATAACTAAAATAATCAAAAAAATCTATAGTTATATTTGTTAAAATAAATATATATTTTTGCAAAATTTAGCCAAGTAACTGAAATACCCAAAAAAATGAATTAATCGAATACATATTTTCATATATTTACAAGAAAAAAAAGTTTAAAGTTTTTTTTAAATCGATATAAAAAATTAAAAATAACTAAATAAACAATAAAAAAACAAAATTACAACAAAAAAATGAGGATCATTACGTATGTAATACTTAAGAGGGAGCTTTTTTTTTGTCATAACTAATGAGATTTGTTTGTAATAAGTTCAAAATTAATTAGAACGATGAAGTGGATGAATATTAATGGTCAAATATAAAGGGACTTCATAAATAAAATGATAAAAAATGGTGTATAATTGAAAAATCAGTATTTTTTGTCTCTTTCTGCAAATTTTTCTTTTTTCAACTAAAATTAAGCTAATGGTGTATAATTGTAAAAATTCAGCTGTATTCATCCAAATTCCACAATTACTCAAACACCAGTTCCACCCAATTTATGTCAGTCAACGAAAGTTTCATAACGTTAGCACACTAAAAAAAATCCAAGTTGTGACCTCTGACGTGAGGTTTGAAATAAAGGTATCGTGGATTTGACATGGAAAATTTTATATTTTGTATTAGTTGGTGATCCGCGTTTCGAACAGAATTTTATATTATTGTTTAATAATAAAATTAAAAATAAATTTGTTAATAAAAAATATCAATATATCTAACTTTCATCGTTTATATATTTCATCGAAAACATATAATATATTATAAAAAATTATATCTATTAAAAGTCAAAATCTTAAAATATATTTTAATAAATCTTATTAGATATCCGAGTTTTAAATATTCATACTATAAGATAAAATTTTAGATGGTAGAATTCACATATCTAATGTTGGTCCCAGTTGTTTAATTTAGATCCATCATTTTTTTATTGATCTAATATTGTAATTAAACGAATACATTCAACCATTCGGTTATAGTAGATATCTCCTCATTGGATAGATGAGGCGCGCCATACATGTTACTCAGCTTTGTTAAAAAATTACCGTTAAATCACTTTTGCCAAAAGTACCCTACTGCTGATCACCAGATGCTCACAACTAAACACAACCCAACAACTCAGAAATACGGTGTCCAAATCTTTATTCCTAAAAAAACTCTTGATTTTTACATAATATAAAATACTATAACTCTTAAAAAAATTGAAGATGTATGTTAGAGAAGAAACATAATACTTATCAGGTGATGATGTGTCATCCGCGCTTTGCACGGAATTTTATATATCGTTTTATAATGTAGTTGAAAAAAACTTTAGCAATATAAAATATTAATTTATTTAATTATAAACAGATTCGAGTATTTAATATTTATATTCACAAATAAAATTTAAATAGTCGTATATCTAATATTGACCACCCTTGTTAACTTTGGATTCTAAAAAATTATATTAAAAATTATACTTACATTTTTAATTTTTAAATTTGAGTCGATGTTCATTCATACGATATTAATATTTTTCCATAAACGTATAAAAGTTTTCGAAATACATTACAAAGAGTATTGATCTCATTTCATAAACGTGTGATATATTTAAAATGCACTAATAATCTCTCTCTCTCTCTCTCTCTAAAACGATGTATGTTAGAGAAGAAACATAATACTTATCAGGTAATGATGTGTCATCCGCACTTTCCACAGAATTTTATATATCGTTTTATAATGTAGTTGAAAAAAACTTTAGCAATATAAAATATTAATTTATTTAGTTATTAACAGATTTGGGTATTTAATATTTATATTCACAAATAAAATTTAAATAGTCGTATATCTAATATTGATCACGCTTGTTAACTTTGGATCCTAAAAAATTATATTAAAAATTATACTTACATTTTTTATTTTTAAATTTGAGTCGATGTTCATTCATACGGTATTAATATTTTTTCATAAACGTATAAAAGTTTTCGAAATACATTACAAACAATATTGATCTCTTTTCATAAACGTGTAATATATTTAAGATACACTCATAATCTCTCTCTCTCTCTCTCTCTCTCTCTCATAAACGCAATATATTGAAATACGGATAATATTTTGGTCCAATTTTAACTTAACTTTCACTATCTTTCTCATAATTCCTCTTCTTTTTGCTATTCACAATGTATGTTTTTTTACTTAAATATTTTTATAATTTTTATAAGACTTTCATTATCTTTCACATAATTCCTCTTCTTTTTGCTATTCACAATGTATGTTTTTCACTTAAATATTTTTATAATTTTTATAAGACTTTACCTATTTTCTATTTGAAGATTATGTTGTACTTGTTAAACTTTTAAAATGTTTACAATTAAAAAATATAAAATTAAAAAATATATTATAAGGATGGATCTTGACTTATTAGGTTAGTAGGTAAAGGTTGGGTTGTGAATAATGGGCCAGTAATAAAGAGTTATATGATGGGCTGTCGTTAGATGCAGTTAAGGATTTGGGCGGTTTTGGGGGGTTTTAGGATGGTGATCGGGTGTGGGGAAATGTGGATCTGCTGAGGTGTCAAAATTTTACATCCTCTAAGATGAAGTGGCAACATTCTCCTTCATATATATAGATAGATTTTTATTGAATAAATTTTATGTAGGGAGAGAATTTAACCAACCAAGAAAAAACTTTGGCAAAAGAGAGTCTGCTATATTTTTGTTAGGATGGCAAATATTATCGTTTTTGTTTTCTTAAAAGCGGTTTATTTTTGCAATTTAACGCTCATAAAACAATATATCTGTAATATACTGCAAAATATTTAATAAAATATTTTAAAAAGTTAAGAAGACGATAAAAATTGAATAGACGTAGACTAACCCTATTGCCTCGTGGCCTAGAATCCTCGGAAAGCAGGCTGGAGGAACCTGCGTAAACACCCAATGACAAAAATTTATAAATCTGACTGTTCAGTATCAACGACCACAAATAAAAAAAATATCTAAATAATATAATACTCAATAAAAATATCTATCTGCGTTTTTATGTCGTCTCACAGTAATTGGAAAAAATACAAACAAAAAAAAAGAGATACCTGGCAAATTTACTAAATGAACTTGGAGTAAATTTTGGTATCTTAAAGGCAAAAAAAAAAAAAAAATTTGGTATCTTAAATATTTTGAATGCCCGAACTAACATTCAAAATATAAAAAAAACCATCTTTGTCAAATTTTTGGTCGTCCCGAACTACTAGCTTTGGGTCAACGTTTGAGTCTTTGATATAAGAAATAATGTTGGATCTAAAATCGTATAATATTAGAACCAGTTTTTGTTAAGTATAGTAAACGCCAACAAAATCATGAATTGAAGAAAAACATCATGTAAGTTTTTATTTTCTTTGATATCAATCGTTTATGTTCAATGGCTTAACTTTACAGAAAAAAGTAATATATAAAATACAATAAAACAAAAAAATGGCTAAAATCATGAATCGTAGAAGAGAAGAAGAAAGATGTACTTGGAGTTTCCAAAAGGTGATGTCACTGTGACATAGAGCTGTGCAGATGATTCGGATCCGAACCTCGTAAGGCTGCGGCGGCGCAACCACGATTTCTTCCATCACCAGTGGCTCTCCGGCTTTCCTACTAACCGCCGCTACCATAGAAACATAAAGTCAACGCCGGTCAAAGAAAGATACTTATGGTAACGTAGGAGCTTTCATCTTCACTAACCTTTGCAGCGGATCGGTTTAAGTGAAGACTTGTCGCCGGAGGATTTACCGTTTTCCATCTGAATCCCTGTTTTTTTTTTGTTTTTTTTTTAGAGTTGCAGTTTGCAAGCGCGTTGCTGTATTATGTGTCTGTATATAACAAAACTTTTTAGATTTATTACTCTTTTTGTCGTTTTAATATTTAATATATTTCATATTTGTGCTTATCGGCGTTCGGTGCATTTGAAATTTCTCTACACACACACTATATGAGATTTACTTAGGCTTGGATTGGTGAATATAAAAAAAGAATAATAATGTTGTTAAAAAAAAAGGAATGAAATGAATTAGAAGAAAATGAATATGAAAAATTATTGAAAATTATTGGTAACAAATCCAATACTTTCATAATTTCTTTTCAATTTGTATTATCTAATTATGAATCTATGATGCTATTAAAAGTATACAATGTTAGTAATATGATTTACATGAATCGAATAATTGATGCAACATGCATAATATATATTTGAAATTTCATTTTTTTGTAAATAACTTTAAAATAAAGAAAATTCCAAAAGCAATAATTATAAACTATGTAAAGTCATTATATTATTTTTGACGAAGAAAGTTCACCAACTTATATTAATTTAATAGTGTCGTTGACCATAAAAAAAATACAACAACTTTTCAAAGGTTTCAATCATAATTGTTATTTTTAAAACCATGTGTTATTTATATGTGTTTTTTAACATTATTATTTATATGTGTTAATTATATATATAATACTACCATCACTTCTTCTATCTAAATACTACCTATCAATGAAATACAAGAAAACAAGTGAAAACTAACGGCTAATACTGTTGAAAATCCGTCGGAAACGGTATTTTCCGACGATTTTCCGACGGAAAAATGTTGTCGGTTCTATATGGTAAAAAAAAGAATCCATCGAAAATCCGTCGAAAAAGAAATTTCCATCGGATTTTCGATGGATTTTGTTTCGACGGAATTTCCAACGGATTTTTTCAAATGAATTTTAGTCGAAAATTTGTCGAAAAAGAATCCGTCGGAAAATTTAAAAAGTCATGTAAAAAAGAAATTAGGAAAAACATTTTAAAAATCGTTTTGATAAGATTAAAAATAGAGAATTTTAATTAGAAAATAAAAAATATAATCAACTTAAATAATGTTTAGAAAAAAAGTTTGTATAATTTTAAATTAAATTCCACACAAAAATTTAAAACGATTATAAACACTTAACCAATAATTTTAAAAAACTAAAAGTGTTTCCACATAAACCTAAATATTATGTCTAATTAAAATCCTAAACAAAAATCAATCAAGGTTATACAAAAAAATTATAATCTAACCACTTAAACAATCCAAAATCAATGATAAACACAAAAACATAAAACTCTAAATTCCAAAACATAAAACTCTAAATTCCAAAACATAAAACACTAAAGGGGGCATATTGGATTGATGACTTGAATGTAATTTAAAATTTTAAGGAAATTGAAAATTTCAGTGATTTGAGATACTTTCGCAGAATTACTGAAACAAAATTGAAGGCATTTTAATAAGTAATTAGTAGAAATTTCAGAATATTTTAGAATTACAAATATGAGAGTAAGAAAATCATAAAAATAAAAAATTGACGACTACGCTAATCGTTTCTCCCCGAGATCTAGCTTGACACCATGAAACAACAACAAGAAATTTAACCTAAATGTAATTTTACTCCGGCAAAAAGAGACGTGACACAAACTTTTCTTTTTTCTTCTCTTTTTGGGTGAAATGTGAGTATGAATGGTACTGTTTATTTCAGTGCTGGAAAGTTCTTCCAATTCTCTGTTGAATTACAGTGGCCCACTTATTAATCTAGTTCTCGTTTATTCCTCATCTACAATATTAATCATCAAACTTGAGTCTGTGCTCTTTATAAAATTGAACAAATCATTTCTTCTTCTTCCCCAGAGCTCTATGTGATAAGAGCTAAGGCCTTAGCGAGGCTCTTCATATTTAAATCATATACAGTTAAGGCTGTTTTTGGTTCGGCCGTGGGAGAGAATAGCGTATGATGATGCGTTCGTGGATCAAGTTTTATTTCAATCCTTATCAAAAACATTTGAAAGAAAAAATTTGTTTGATTTATTATAATTTTTTCAAATACCATCATATGAGGTGGTATTTGAATCCACTAATTTTACACTATAAATTGACTCTTAAATCATTCGAAATTATTTGTGATATAATTTACTAACAAAATTCTTATTTTCCAATAAGGTGAGATTTTGATGTATTTTAACAAATACTAGATCCAATAAGATAGGCTTTTAAAGTAAATTTTAAAATCACCATTTGAATAAGCTGAGATTTGAAGAAAAAAAAAATCATCCCAAATTATCAATACAATATGCCCCCTAAATCTATACAAACACAAAACATCACAAACATATAAAACTCTAAATTCCACGATCTAACAACCTAACAACCAAATCTAAACAAACCATCACTAAATTAAAATCTCTACCATCATATATACTAATACAGTATAAGAAAGAAAGAACAAATGATAAGAACACTTACATGTTCACGGAATCATAGAGAGAAGGTGGAGAAACATCGGATTTAAAATTGAGACAGAGAGAGAGAGAGAGAATTTTATGAAATGGAAGAGAAGAAGCTCTCGTTCTGATTTTATATAATAATTTTCCAACGGAATAAACCATCGGAAATCCGTCGGTTTTCCAAATTTTTTGAAACAAAAGCGCAAAAATTTTCCCTGTGTACGAGGCGCTAAAATGAAAATATTCACATCCGTCGGAAATCCATAGGAAAGTTTTGTCCGTTTTCCAAAATTTTCGAAACAAAACTGCGACAATTTTCCGCGTGTACGAAATCAAGGCGGTAAAATGAAAATATTCACGTTAGTCGGAAATCCGTCGAGAATTTCCGACGGATTTCCAACGGATTTGAATCTTTTGCATGGTGTTAAGTTAGCTCTCGAAAATTTTCTAACCCGTCGGGTTAAGGGTTTAGGGTATTAAAAATTCAATATTTTATATTTTGCACCCTAATAATTATACTCTATACCTATATAACACTATAAAATTGCAATAAAATATTGTTTTCCTCTATTTTCGAAAAACAAAATCATACTTCACCATATTAAACTTCATAACCAAAACATATAAACCTTTAACTTATACTTCTTTTTCAAACTTATCTAACATATTCTATAATCTTACAAAAAATATTTATTTTTGGGTATGTTTTAATTTTTATGTATGAGATATAACAATTTATGTGTTTAGATGTTCAATTCATCGTTTTGGGCATGTTTGCAACTCCTAAACCCTGGACCGTCAGAAATTTCTGACGGATTTTCAAAGGATCATAACAATCAAGATATTAAGACGACGCACACATGTTAAACATGGTAAATTTTCAAAAGCAGTCGAAAATATCAGACGAAATTTATCCCGTCAAAATTTTTCAACGGATTTCCGACACACTTCTTGCCGATTAAAAATTCGTCGGAAATCCGTCAGAAATTTTTGACTGATATTTCACCGTCGGAAATTCCATCGGAAATTTTGTCGAAAATCCGCATGTTTTCTTGTAGTGATGTTAGATCGATAGATTATAGTAAAACCAAATAGTTTTATGGGGTTAAGTTGATATTGTTCTTAAAGCTATGAATGTACGCATAAACGTTTCTCTACTACATTCTGAATTGAAATGAATTATATGGCATAATAGCATATGATATGTAAGCTCGAGCAGCAGCTGCAGATAGTAGTCTTTACAACTGGTTGTTTTAAATTAGTGAACAAGATGGCTACATCGGCGGTTTGGCTAACGTTTTCTACGCATTTAGATGATTTCGTGAGAATTAAAGATTTTTTTTCTTACTTTCTTATATTTTTGCAATTTCAATTATAAATCGGATAATTTAGCACAAAGTGCTAGATATTATACATACTATTATAGTTATGTAAACTCTATATATTTGGTTTGAATTTTTGAATTATTTTAATTAATTTAATCGGTTGATAAAAAATTATATATATAAGCAATTTATGGTTGTTTACGTGGATCGGTTTGATAGTTGGTGGGTCCGATACACAGGTTCGAACTCTGGGGGATGAGTCAACTTGAAAAGATGAAACAGCGCAAACGTGACGAAACGGGAAAGGGTTGCCCTCCCGATTATTCTCCGGCGCTCAAGTCAGAACAAAGACAAGCGAGTGGTCGAAAGAATATAAATGTGGAGTAGGTTGGGGGTGCGTTTAAGAATGTTTGTTCTATCAACTCAGAGTGATCGCGATAGGACTCTGGGATCAGTGAGTCTTGGAAATGAATGCTAGAAGATTGTCTTTATCTCTCTAGAAAATTCTCACTCTCCCATCGTTGGATCGAGGAGTGTATTTATAGGAAATACCAGATTACGGGTCGAGTTTGAGCCAGGGGCCGGACCTGGATCTCCTTGGGCCAGGCTCTTGCTATTATCCACCAGATTGTCCGCCGAATTGTTCTAAGGGGTTTTTGTGAGTCAGGCTAGACTTCCCGATACACGCCATGATCAAAAGGCGTCGTTCACCTGCTCCCATCTCTTACTAGTCGTCATCATTGCGGCCGCACATGGTAGTTAGGACGCATTTAATGCTCATCGGGCTCCCGCGGTGTTTTCCGATCTTGCGCTTGACACGTGGGTGCTTCCTGAGCCTATATGGAATTCTCCGTCCATCATATATATATGTTTAGGTAGAATTTCATATTTTCCATACGGTTGATCTCGTTTTTCGTGAAAGAATATCATTTGTTTAAGAATAACTGTTGAGCATAGATTATGTGATCTAGCTACTACTGAGCCAATAAAGCATTGCTTCTTGTCGACATCTAGTGAAGGATTCCGCCCTTTCGATTTTGGTGGTTTATGTCTTGCCACATTAACATGTTCAAAATGTTTGAAAGGACAAAAAAATGCTTATCCTCCTAAGGAGTCTCCAACGTTCAAATATGAATAGTTTAAAATGACTAAACATGAGTCAGTTTTACAGATTGAGGTTATAAGCTTTAGTTAAGACGATTTAAGATCCAATATGTTATTTGGTAATCGTTAAAATAGAAAAAGTTGCCAATTGGAAGGGGGTTGAAATCTAGGAATAGGAACAGTGATCATGAGGGATCCCTTTTCGAAAAGAGATTATACTTATGGAAAGATCGAGGAGTCGCCTCTTGCTCTTCGTTTGAAGTTATCTAGTGGAAATGACTAAACAATTAGATCGGGGTGAGCAAGAATCGGGGAGACAATTCACTAGGAGTACGTCTATTTTCTTGTGTACTAGTCCCAAGTGTCGATTTAGCCGAATATTCAGTCTCTTAGTCAAACTCTATTTAAAGAACCCCAATTATGTTAAAGAGGAATTATGGCAGTCACAATAGTAAGCTTAAATTTTGATATATCATGGTTTTTACCCTTTTTTGGACCATGATATAAGTATTTTTATAGAGTCTTTTGGTGTTTTTAGAGTCCTATTGGAGTCTTTACAGGTTCAGCTAAGTTTTGAGCATAATTGGAGATTTTGGAGCATTTTGGAGCATTGTGGAAGAAGCTGCTGAAAAGATGAAGTTGAATTGAAGAATTGGATGAACAGTGTCGATCGACACTGTTGGTGTCGATCGACACCAAGTTTTCCAGTTTCCAAAGGCGTGAAGTTTCCATATTTTGAAGAAAAGGAAATCTCCAAGACTTTTCCTATTCTTCCAAGGAATTGAAGATGCGAACCTAGGCCTATAAATATAGTTTTTCAGCCATTGTTTAGGCACATTCTCATACTTTAAGATTCATAGAAGTTTAGGTTTTTGGAGAGAAGAATTTGTCTCCTTTAGAGCAAATTTGGAACTCCTTTATTTTCTTC
The DNA here is from genome assembly GCA_020283515.1 of Alliaria petiolata. Taxonomy (NCBI): domain Eukaryota; kingdom Viridiplantae; phylum Streptophyta; class Magnoliopsida; order Brassicales; family Brassicaceae; genus Alliaria; species Alliaria petiolata. The sequence continues at coordinate 4,693,490 of JAHZTW010000004.1, forward strand.
TATTGATTTCTCTTATGCTTTCTATTCAAATTATGATTTCTGTTTCATTGATCATGTCTGAGTAGTTTGCTTGTTAGGTTTAGGGTTTTTCAAGGGTGATTATGAATTGTTAGGACGAATTAAATTGTTAGGATAAAATCATTAGAGTTCTTCATCTGGATTTGTGTTTAATGCTGATTTTAGCTTCACGACCTAAAATCTGATCTTAGGTTAATTAATAGATGCGAGAGTATTATTAATTGCCTGAACTAATGTTAGATGAGCAAAATACCTATTCGCAAAGAGATTTGGTTTAGGATTTTGTGAACAATTGAACCTGAACTTTAATGCTTGTCTGAATTGTTAGAATTTGCAAAGAGATTTGGAATTCTAGGGTTTAGACATAGATAATCTTCGCAGCGAGAGTTGGTTGATTTTACATTAGTGTTTCAAGTTCTAGAACAGTTCTTCATAATTCCTAACATCCTGCCTAGACCTGCAATTTAGATCACCTGAGAATTTCCCTGAACCTAGCGTTCGTTTCATGAAGTTTACACCGTTTTTATTTGCTTTCTGTCTTTACTTTTATTATTCTTCCTAGCTTAATTCGAACTTAGAAATTTGCTGTGTGACTATCCCTTCTCCGTGGATTCGATAACCCCTTATACTACGATTGCTTTTGCTGTGCACTTGCAGTAGTTTCATTAGGGTAAAACCTGACCCCTATCAGATTTTGAAGTATCTTCGATAGACGAACAACAGTCATGGGCCTCGTGGCCACTAAGAGGCGACTGTACATTAAATGCTCTCATATGGTGAAACGTGTTTATCACCATTAGCTTAGCTGTTGGAGGTACGCTTTTTTTTATACAAAATAATCACCAAGCTTGTAACGCCCGTCTCTTAATTTGCCTGAGATGGCACATTATCTACTTTCTTAACAACTTTTCAAATCTCAACTAACTCCTCAAAACCTTCAACGTCTAAAAATCCTTTTACTAAAAATAATTCGGGAACTTGAAACGTCTTAACAATAAAACATAAACTGAATTTAAAAGAAAATACTTAGCCGAAATAATGTTTAAATATTTTTAAAGAAAATAAATAATAAATCCGTCATAGTTCCCTGAAAACTAGCACCACCTCACCACCGGACTTGAGTCTACTCTTGACCCTCACCTGCATCCATAAAAGGAGGCATGAGCAACAAATTACTCAGTGAGGACGATCACGCTTGCCCACGTGATCCACAACAACACCAAATACAAAAATATACAATTATACTAAATCAAAGACATAGTCTAGCATCATAACATATTTATTCTATGCACACATCAATTTATCAATTAACTTCATATACTCATAACTTTCACACTTCATATCTCCAGCCAGTTGTAACTCACATACAACAACTACTTATACTCGCCCGTCGGCTGGTTATTGGGCTGCCCGGGCTGAGCTACCGGCCACAGTCCAGACAAACATCACCGCACAAAACTACTCGGGCTGAGCTACCGGCGTCAGTCTAGATTCGGCCCACACATTATCATTTTAACTTCTCAATACAACACTTATCACTTAAATTCCTCTACCGTTCTACATGAATCATTGCCACATATCAAACACTCATACACATGCAAAACTATAATCCTTAGACCTAGCATAACCATACACATTTGAATCTAATGCATTTATGGATCCACAGATCACATCCTCACCTTAGCCTTTTGGATGAAACGGTTTGGAAAAGCAGAGAAAAGCGTTTGGCAAATCACTTTGGAGCTGGGCTTCGAAGCTGCGATCAAAAACTGCACTTTCTGGGTTTCTGGTTTTTACAGAACAAGATGGTTTTCGGCCAAAAGGAAACGTGAATAACTCTTCGGGTTTACCTTCAAATGGAACGACGTTAGATCCTACAGATTCCTTGCAGCAAGATCTTTCCATAGGTACCCTGATCTCAATCTATTCCTGGTTCACTGGGAAAAGACCACGCAAAACTCCTCTGCGAAACTGACATAAACAAGACTTAGGCAAAATTCTGCATTTCTGGAAAACAGAGATTTTGGCTCAACTTGCAGATCAGATTCGTGGCAGAGTTCACCTTCAAATGACGAACGGTTAACTCGAGTGGATTCGTGGCAGAAAGGGCTTTCCAGGGACACCTAGATCGTAATCTGAATTTTTCTGAGTCGTCGGGAAACTGCTCCACAAAACGACTCCACGAAACTGAAAAAAACAGTTCTCTGACTAAATCTGGGTTTTAACAGTTTCGATATGTCTGATTGAATTAACGATATCTAACGCTACATACCTCCAAATCCCGTGATATCGGATGTTCTCGAAAGCTACGAGAACGATCTTTCCAATGACACAAAGATCGAGTTCTGGGTCCTTCAGAATCGACGGAAAAACGCCTTGCAATATGAATGCTCGGAGGGTTGACGGCTAGGCTGCAGAGATTCCGGCAGAGCTTCGCTTTGGGTGATTTCGGTGCCCTCTCTGCTGCTGAACGATGGTTATATATAGGAGAAGGGGAGGGTGCCCTAAAACTTACGTTAAGCCTTAGACGTGGGCCTTACGTCATGGGCTTTTATGTTTTTGGGGGAAAAAGGGGATTGGGCCATGACAATTCTCCCCCACATAGAAAGAATTCGTCCTTGAATTGCATGGCAGGGCTGCGCCCCGAACTAGGCTTGAAAGAGATCCGGATGATTCGCCCTCATCCGATATTCGAATTCCCAAGTCGTTTCTCGAACCCCATCTCTTTCCCAACAAACTTGCACTTTCCATTTCCCTTTCCCTTTCACTTCAAATTCCTTTATGTCCATGATACTTACTGGTATAGCTTGCACTGACAAGTTCTTTTCTAAGTCTGCCGGCGGTTTTGAAATTATCAGTTCTGGTTCCTTAACCACTTTGCGCAAAACCGAGATATGAAACACATCATGAAAATCAGCTAGCTCCTCAGGTAGGTCCAACTTCTAAGCTACTGCACCGATTCTCTCTATTATAATATACGGTCCCATATAACGCGGTCTAAGTTTCTTCAACTTCCTCCAATTATCAGTTCCTCTAAACGTCCTCATTTTTAAATAAACCGCATCTCCAACTGCGAACTCTAAATCCTTTATCCTCTTGTCAGCATAACTTTTATTCCGCTCATGAGCTTCTTTAAACTTGTCCCGAATTAGTGCTACTTGCGCCTCAGATTCTTGGACTAATTCAGGTTCTAAGTCTCGTCGTTCCCCGACTTCGGTCCAACACAAGGGTGTGCGACAAGGCCGTCCATATAGGGCCTCATAAGGTGCCATCCCTATAGTCAAGTGATAATTGTTATTGTATGCCAATTCCGCCAAGGGCAAATATCGTAGCCAGCTTAACTCCCAGTCTAACATACACGCCCTCAACATATCCTCCAACGTCGAGATGGTACGTTCTGATTGTCCATCTGTCTGAGGGTGGTATGCAGTACTCAAATGTACCTTCGTACCCAATGCCTTATGGAAGGCCTGTCAGAACGAGGATGTGAACCTCAGATCCCTGTCTGAAACTATGCTTACTGGAATGCCATGCAGTTTGACTATTTCCTCGAGGTACCTTTCAGCTAGGGTACTAACTCCATTAGTCTTTTTAATAGTCAAAAAGTGAGTCGACTTGGTGAGTCGGTCCACTATCACCCAGATGGCATCCTTGCCACCCGTTGTCTTTGGTAACCCGGTGACGAAATCCATTGTAATCATGTCCCTTTTCCACTCTGGTAATGGCAAACTCTGCAACAACCAACTTGGTAAACCACGCTCTGCCTTCACCTGCTGACAAATCGTACATTGGGCCACATACTTGGCAACATCTAGTTTCATTCCTCCCCAGTGGTAGTATCTCTTTAAATCGTGATACATCTTATTATTTCCCGGATGTATTGAAAAACGAGATTGGTGTGCATGCTGCAAGATTTCTTCTTTTAATCCTTCGTCCGCTGGTACACACACTCGGTTTCGGAATACAATTGTCTCGTTATCTGTTCTGCGATACCCAATCACATCGGCTTCCACTGCTTTGTTTAGAGCGACATCCTCTTTATGCGCCTCTCTAATCCTTCATAATAGGTCTGCTCGTTCCACTGCCTTTAATCCGGTATTATCATCTTCGATCGTCGTTGCACACAAGCGTAAGCTAGCTAAGGTTGCAGTGAGTTCTTGTATCTCCTTAACCCCTGACACATCACCTTTCCTCCTACTTAGAGCATCTGCAACGTTATTAGGTTTTCCCGGAGTATATGTTATATCCAAGTCATAGTCGGCCAACATCTCCATCCATCTTATTTGCCGTAGATTCAGGTCACTCTGGGTGAATACATATTTTAAACTTTTATGGCCTGTGAATACCTGAACTTTTTCTCCATACAGGTACGCACGCCATATCTTCAAGGCAAAAACCACTGCTGTTAATTCTAAATCATGCGTGGGGTAGTTCATCTCATGCTTTCGCAACTGCCTCGACGCGTAAGCGATTACCCTATCTTCTTGCATGAGTACACATCCTAACCCTGTTCCTGATGCATCTGAGTATACCACGTACGGTACTCCCACCTTTGGTAATACTAACACAGGGGTTTGGGTTAAGTGATCCTTTAACTTCTTGAAACTGTTCTCACATTGGCTCGTCCATTCAAACTTTACACCTTTTCCTGTCAGTTGTGTCATTGGCTTGGACACGCTAGCGAAACCTTTTACAAACTTTCGGTAATATCCTGCCAATCCTAGGAAGCTGCGCACCTCCGTGGCACTTGTAGGCACTAGCCAATTCGTGATCGTTGAGATCTTCTCTGGGTCCACTGCCACTCCGGCTTCGGAAACTACATGTCCCAGAAACCCAATCTTCCTTTGCCATAAGCTACATTTGCTTAGTTTTGCAAATAACTTTTGTTCGCGTAACTTGTTCAGTATGACCCTCTGGTGCCATTCATGTTCTCCCTTACTCTTCGAATAAATCAATATGTCATCGAGTAATACGATTACACACTTGTCCAAGTATTCTCGAAATACGTTATTCATCAATTTCATAAAGGCCGTGGTGCGTTAGTCAATCCAAAGGGCATCACCACGAATTCATAATGTCTGTAACGCGTCCGGAAGGCTGTTTTCCGCACATCTTCCTCTGTTATGGCAATCTGGTGGTACCCTGACGCTAAGTCAATTTTTGAGAACCATGACGCTCCTTATAGCTGGTCTAGCAGCTCATCGATCCTTGGTAACGGGTACTTTTTCTTAATGATCACCTTATTCAACCCGCGATAGTCTATGCATAGTCTGAAACTTCCATCCTTTTTCTTTTCGAAAAAAACCGGTGCTCCCCACGGCGAACTACTAGGTTTGATGAACCCTTTGTCTGTTAAATCTTCTAACTGGTTTTTGACCTCTGCCATTTCTGCTGGCGCCAAGCGGTACGGTGCTCTTGACACTTGGGCGGTCCCTGGCTCTAGTTCGATGGTAAATGCATCCCCCCGCGTTGGTGGCGGTCCTTTCAGCGGTTCGAAAACATCTTCGTACTTTGCTACCACTGGAATGCTATTCAAATCCACTCCTACTTCTCCTCCTCCTTCGATAGAGATGGTAGCAAGATACGCTTTATTCCCTTTACTTAACAACTCTTCTGCTTGGATCATCGGTATAATCGGAACTGCAGTTTGGATCTTCATCCCTTGGTACACTAACCTTCCTTCTGCCCTAACGAATGTGACCCGTACTTTTTGACAATCCAGTAGTGCTCCATGTCGGGTTAGAAAATCCATCCCCAAAATTACGTCATAACGTTTCAACTTCGTTTCTATGAGAGTTCCGAGAAGCTCGACTCCATCTAGCATAATCGGAACATCTTTGAAGGTCTTTGAAGATTTCACTGGCTCTGCTCCTGCGGTCTCAACATTCCACACCTTATTAAGGATTTCCCCACTGAAGCACCAACATTTTGACAATTCCGGGCTCACAAAACAATGTGTAGCTCTGGTATCGATTAATGTGAATGCCAAAACTCCCCCAACCAAAACTGATCCTACACAATTTTTTTTTAATTTAATTTAACTAAGGAACACTACGCACTAGCAGCCCCTTATAAGGAAAATTTTCTAAGAATTCTTTAGATAACTTACCAGTGATCGGTTCTGTCCTGTCTTTTGCCTCAACAGCATACATCCTTGGTCCCGTCACTTGTCTCTTCGGAGGTGGTGGTAGCTCTTGGTTTTGGTTTCCATATGGTGGTCCACCCAGCCTAACCCTGCAGTCCTTTGCTCTGTGACCAATCTTTCCACACTTGTGGCATGTAATTCCCATCTGCGGGCAGTTAACTTTGGTCTGCCCGTGACGTCCGCACTTGTAACACACTTGAGCGTTCGCCAGGCAAACCCCGCGGTGATGCCTCCCACATGTGCCACAGGCTGGAATCCAACCTATCTCTTGGGTTATACCGCGGTTGTCTTGGGCTTGCCTCTGAATTTCTGTAGTTCTTGCGGTTTTTGATATCGCAGTCTTGTTCTGCTTAGACTCTTCCTCAATCCCAATTTCCATGAGTGCCGCTTTCTCAACTAACTCGATCATATTATCATAGTCCCTAACCTGTCAACTCTCAACCCATTCAGGAACTTGCGAATCAGGTCGCTCTCGGTCATGCTTCTCCCAGAAAACCTCTGAAGTCTACTAAACTCACGTTCATACTTCCTCACTGTTCTCGACCCCTGAAGAAGTTGTAGGAATTCTCCTGCCAACTTATCAACTGCCTCTCGCGGAAAGTACTTCCTGGTGAACTCATCTCGAAAGACGCTCCATGGAACCACATAGTCTACCGGAGCTCCTTCCATCACTTTATCCCACCACACTAGAGCTTCTCCACAGAGGTAGGTAGCTGCGAGTTCCCTCCAATAATCCATAAGACAACGAATTGTCTCAAAGTTCCTCTCCAATTGTTTCCTCCAATTTTCTGCTGCCACAGGGTCTGTTCCTCCGCTGAAAGTTTCCATTCCGAGATCCTTCATCATCGTCAACGCGGTCCAATAAGCCAGACCTTGGCCCTGCACTGGAGCTTGCACTGGTGGAGGAGGAGGTGGCGGTGGAAATTGTGCAGCCGCTCCTTGAGCTTGTGGTTGCACTCCAGATACTCCTTGAGCTTGCCCAAGAGTTGGTAGTTGCTGCAAAAGCTGTCCAAATAGGTTTTAAAGTCCTTGAATCCCTTGCAACATGGCTGCATTTATCGCAGCAGGATCTCCTGCCAGAGCTGCACCTGCTGGTACTTGTTCCCCATTGGTACCATTCTCGTTCACATTTCCAGCAGCTGGTGCATCCCCAACTTGATTTCCATTCGTTCGGCTGTTGGTCCCATTTCGTGGCTGTCTTCTCGGTGCCATCTGTCCAAATAACACTCATATCAGGATTAAACTTAAGAGAACAACTTACAAAACACAACACTCAAGCTCGGATCGGTGGTGCTTCTAACTTTTAAAAAAATAAATCACCCCCCAAAGAACACTTTCGAATTTTTTTTTTCTTTTTAAACCATCGAGAAAATATGTTTTGAAAACTAAACTACTCCTCTTTATAACAAAAACTGCCTCCCGGGTCATAACCAGTTTGGCAAACCCGCTCTGATACCAAAATTGTAAAGCCCGCCTCTTAACTTGCCTGAGACGGCACGTTACCTGCTTTCTTAACAACCTTTCAAATCTCAACTAACTCCTCAAAACCTTTAACGTCTAAAAATCCTTTTATTAAAAATAATTCGGGAACTTGAAACATCTTAACAATAAAACATAAACTGAATTTAAAAGAAAATACTTAGCCGAAATAATGTTTAAATTCTTTTAAAGAAAATAAATAATAAATCCGTCATAGTTCCCTGAAAACTAGCACCACCTCACCATCGGACTTGAGTCTACTCTTGACCCTCACCTGCATCCATAAAAGGAGGCATGAGCAACGAATTACTCAGTGAGGACGATCACGCCTGCCCACGTGTCCACAACAACACCAAATACAAAAATATTCAATTATACTAAATCAAAGACATAGTCTAGCATCATAACATATTTATTCTATGCACAGATCAATTTATCAATTAACTTCATATACTCATAACTTTCACAAGTCATATCTCCAGCCAGTTGTAACTCACATACAACAGCTGCTTATACTCGCCTGTCGGCTGGTTATTGGGCTGCCCGGGCTGAGCTACCGACCACAGTTCAGAAAAACATCACCGCACAAGACTACCCGGGCTGAGCTACCGGCGTCAGTCTAGATACGACCCCCACATTATCATTCTAACTTCTCAATACAACACTTATCACTTAAATTCCTCTACCGTTCTACATGAATCATTGTCACATATCAAACACTCATACACATGCAAAACTATAATCCTTAGACCTAGCATAACCATATACATTTGAATCTAATGCATTTATGGATCCACAGATCATATCCTCACCTTAGCCTTTTGGATGAAACGGTTTGGAAAAGCAGAGAAAAGCGTTTGGCAAATCACTTTGGAGCTGGGCTTCGAAGCTGCGATCAAAAACTGCACTTTCTGGGTTTCTGGTTTTTACAGAACAAGATGGTTTTCGGCTAAAAGGAAACGTGAATAACTCTTCGGGTTTACCTTCAAATGGAACGA